>JASTUK010000010.1:0-18151 GCA_031125475.1 Saccharomycopsis lassenensis
TCTTTGACTTTTCGCACTCACGTCTATATGATGGAGTGGTGCCGGAGTGGCGGGCCCAGGATGAGTGCAATAAGTTTGGGGCAATATTTGAGAAGCGAAGCAAGAGCCTGACAACTGATGTGTCTCAAGCAACATAAGGCCCAAGTAGGTTATATACGCAACTGAACTGAGCAGAACTCTTGTGGGAGTGTCCCAATTGTTTGCAATTGTGGCACTTTTTGTTAAATTTGATTTGTCAAGGCGTCATTTCGTTTGAATCCTTGGAAGTTTTCCTTCACAAAGTTCCAAGTTTGACTTTGGTTTTCTTTCAACAACATAGATGAAATCTTGTGTTTCCAATTTTTCACAGTCTATAAACAATGCTGCAATGACATCACACACAGTCTTTGCTGCGTCGGTTTCCTTGGTATAGTTTTTACATGGGAGGCTCATGGTGACCCAGTTCTGAAGGGCTGTTAAAGAAGCAGGCCAGTAAATTGCTTTGCCCAGTTGCTGGACTCTCTTACTGCTTGAGCTAACGAATCATAGTCATGATAGTCCTCAAAACCAAACTTGAGAGAAAAATTCTGAGTGATTTTTGACAGCTGTTCCACTGTCATCCGTAGTATAACAACTATCAAAGACACAATCTATTTCTTGCTGCCACCAAGAGATCAGTGCACATCTGGCTAAGACTCGGGAGTCTGGAAATGCTCAACTGCAACTTTTCGGCCCGTTCGCCAGTATCAACTCCGTTTGCAAGTAAACCCTCAAATCTGCCAAAAGTGCCATCTGAAACCTGAAAACGACCATATATATTCTTTCAAAAACAAACAGCGCACAGCCCTCTGTCGCTAAGACACCTGATCTGCGTACACACGGCCCTGTTGAGTTTCAGGCGTGCTCTCGTGTGTATTTGAAAATCCCCCAGGTAGTGGAACGCGCAAACGCAAATTCCGACACTCTGGATTTTCGATCGTTCGTCCCACTGGGACACATAGTAATTAATGCAAACGAGACACTTTCTCAGAGCGTACCAGAACTTGAACGCGCACCTCAGCTACGCGAAGCTGGTCAACTTGTCGGTTAGCTCCACGGTGTATAAGGGCATGCGCTACGAGCTCCAGGTGAAGGAGAACCTCCAAGAATTCTTGAAGATCAAAGAGGAAGACATTCGTGTGACTGGAGGCACAAACGATGGAGGCGTGGATCTCATGGCCAAATGGGATATCTCGCAGTTCAAAAACGGTGGTGCGAAGCCCCAGATAGTGGACATGTTGGTGCAGTGCAAGACTTCGAGCCGCAAGTTGCCGTCAAAGTTGATTCGCGAGTTGACGGGCGCGTTTGGAAATTTGAGCACAAACGACCACCAGAGCGTTTTTATGCTTGTGTCCAACAGCTCCTTGACAAAAAAAAGGGTGGAACTTATTCAATGCGAGTGAGATCCCGTTGATGTTAATGAACATTGAGATAATGGAGAAAAAAACGGCCGTGAGTAATGTGTATTTGAAGGAGAGCTATAATTACGGGATGGTGTTGCTGTATGTGAGGATCAAGGCGGCCAAGGTACTATTGCACGGAAATTGTGAGAAAAAAAAAAACGGACATTGTGGGGGGGGGGGGTGCCCATACGATCGCATACGAGCAGCTAAAAACAGAATTCTGTAGATATTGAATGTCAAAGAGCAGCCGCGACAACGAGTCCACGGCCACGGCCACGGCAACAAGCTGCTGAGACCAGCAAGGCCGTTCTGGCACAGCAGCTGCTACCGCAAATCGTGTAACGCCCAAATTTCGTGCACTGGTAAACTGTGTATCCCATAAAACCGCAAGATTTACGTGCAGCCAACCAAGGTTTTGATGGGAGTTCTTTCAGATCTACACTAGGCCCACAAAGACACAAAAACCGTATTTTAGCATTAACGTCCCAGCGATGGTACTATTTTTGGGGCTGATTTTGGCCAGCAAATACCGCTACCAGGTCTTGAATAAATTTACCGGCATGGTGCGTGATTTCTGGGCTCCAGATTTTCCCACCTATACTATAAGCGGCACTTTTTGGTGGAACCCTACGGCAAACGGTCCTCAAATGCATTTTTTTTTACCAAATATATCGGGTACTGCGTGTGACCTGCAAAACTTGAATGTGCGGTTTTGGTAATTGCCGTAACCAAGGATTGAGAATTTCGAAAAATCCTCAAAAATGCCATGCTGACCAGACCATAAAAAAGCGAACCAGCACTTATATAAATACCCAGTAAAAGCCACTGTCAGAACAATAATCACTGTACACAGCACAATCATCGCATCGCCGACCACAACAGTCCCATAAAAATGAAATTTGCATTCTTTCTCACAGCCTTCGCCGCCATTGCCTCTGCTGCTCCAGCGTTCCGCGTGAAAGCCACATCCGGCGGCCGCAAGCTTGAAATCCTTCCAAAAACCAGCAGTGCCACATCGCCAAAGCTTACACTTCCAAAAAAGCATGTGAGTTCATACGTTTCGTTCCCACCATTCGTTCCAGGCAAACTGAGCAGCAAGGGACAAGCATAGTTCAGTAGAGTACAGCATAGCGAAGCACAATATCGCATAGCATAATATAGCATAGTAGACAGTTTCACCTTGTAGCCAAGCAGACAGTTTCACCTTGTGCCCTGTAGTTGCAGCGCGACAGCCTCACAAGCTCATTTGGAACCCGTTCTCCATGAGAAGCGGGATGATTGCTGTATCACTGCTCTGTCGCGCGTAGCTCCAAGCATCAGCTTCTATGTCGCGCACGTAATCTGCGTGGCACCTGTTCAAGAGCAATTGGGCAACACCGTACTGCGCCCTGTCGAGTGCCTCGAAAAACGGCTCCGGCTGCGACAACGGCTCGGTGGCACAGTCAAGCAACATTTCGACGCATTTCGCGAGGTCGTCCAAGTCACGGTTCGCAAAGAGTCGTAGCAAAAGAGGGTCCACACGGTTGATTGTGAGCCCTTTAGAGTGGGCAAAATGGAGTAGATCGACGTTGGCCTGTGACATAGGAAATGCAATGGCCGAAACGTCGACGCACAGGGTGTCAAAAGCGTCGAACGCGACCTGCTCAAGAAGCTCCTTGTTGACGAATTTGTAGTTCAAAAGCTCTGTGGGCAAGCAAAGCGCTCCGTCGTTCCAGTGGAGCAGTCGCAGCACAACGAGGGCGCGCAAGTGGGCCGTGGGCCGCACCATGTGGCGCACTTCCTTGCTGAGCACAGCGAAGTTCTGCAACAGGGCCAAATCCGCAAAGCTGAATATCATTTGGACAATCTCCTCGGGCAAGTCAACAAGAGATGATCTGGACGCCACATATGGTCGCTGTCTCTTTGCGCTGTGGGCACTGGGGTTCAGACGGGGGTCCAGACTTGAGCTGGCAGCAATCCGGTGCCGTTTCAAGCGCCGCTCGAGGGTTTGTGTTGTGGGTAACGCGACAACGTGTCCCGGAAAGATGAAGCCCATGCGGAAGTGTATGGCAATTTCCAAATTTTTTCTGCAGTTTTCTGTCTGCAATATTTATCTGCAATTTATGATCTGCTAATTTTTTGTCAGCGGTTTTGCAGTTCTGCATTTTTTGCACTTTTTTTCGCGGTGAAACAACAGATCGGGTCAACTCATCGTGCAATTCTGCAATTCTGCAATTCTGCATTTTTACAGTTCTGTAATTCTGCAAATTGAGAAATTACCCTTTGCAAAGTGAAAACTGTGCTCGCCCTACACTGACTGCAGCTGCAAACCAGGCCAGGATCTCAAATGTCGTGTTGAGACTCGTTGCACGCACACGGGAACTACATACATTAGAGCGAGTTGCCAGGAAGCAAGATCAGAGCAAATTTAGAGTCTGAGATCTGGGCAGTGCAACCGTCTGCTACGACATGCCCACTATCGTTTGTGGAGGACGCTCTGGCGCACTAGTGGTCGTTACACCGCGCAACTTTCTACACGCTAACCAAGCCCTGTATCAAAACAGCCCCGGGTAACCCCTATGTGTACGAGTACCGCCCACTTTTTGGGTCCGCCCGCGACACATCTTCTCCTTGCTCAGGAAAAGAAAAGAAGGAAACAATGCTGAGCAAGTCTATACTCATTGGGTGTCTCGTGGGCGTAGTTTCGCTCGCGACCCAGTCTGTGGGACTCACATTACAGAGAAAATCGCATTTATTAGAGGACCGCAAGCCACCGGGTCAGGTCCACAGACCGCCATACAGAAGACCTATGTGGCGAGTAGGGTGTTCGTTGTTTATTTTGAGCAATGTTTTTGGCTCGAGCATCCAGATCAGCACGTTGCCGTTGATCGTATTGAGCCCGCTTCAGGCAGTGGGGCTCGTGTTCAACTCGATATGTGGGTACTTCATTTTGAACGAGATGTTCACGACGTACACCTTGTACGGAACAATATTTGTGAGTTTGGGTGCGTTTTTGATTGCGTACTTTGGTTCGATACCGGAGCCTAACCACAATTTGGAGTCGCTCTTGCGGTTGTTGCACCGCACGCCGTTTCTCATTTGGTTTTACTTCTCGGTTTGCGTGCTTGTGTTTGTGCTTGGCTACATCTCTTTGCTCGGATATTACTCGCTGGCGAGTCAATACTGGACTGAGACGGAAGATGATGGTACATCTGCCAGCACCACAGGCTCGGCTGAGTCTGGTTTCAGCAAACAAGTGCCTCACTTGCACAAGGCCGTGCACTTCGTATCAGTTTCGCGGAAAAACGTGCCATTTGTGCAAGGCACACTTTATGGAGTTGTTTGTGGCATATTGTCCGCACACGCGCTCTTGTTGGCGAAGTCTGCCGTGGAGTTGGTGATCGACGCTTTTCTCAACAAGTCTTTGCAAGATGTCAAAGGGTACCAGCTGATTTTGATTATTTCTGGTTGGGTGTTTTGTGCAATAATGCAGGTATACTACTTGAATTTAGGGTTGAAGATCATCTCTAGTTCGATCATTTTTCCGTTGATCTTCTGCGTGTACAACATTGTGAACATCTTCAACGGGTTGATCTATTTTGACCAGTTCAACAAGTTGAACATCTCGGAAATCTTGATGATTTTCATTGGTGTGTGCCTCATTTTGTCGGGCGTGGTGTATCTCAGCATGAACGATGTGACCAACGCAAATCTTGGTGCGGTCGACATGTGCGTTGAACGCCAGCCATTATTGGCCCCAGAATCCGTTGTCGCTGCCGAGGTCGCGTACTACGCAGAAACGCCTTCGAACGTGAAGAACTTGTCGGTGGATACGAGAAACCACGCGAACCTTCTGTCGTTGAAGCTGCTCTCGAACACGCCTTCTTCTACGGTTTCGAAAACGCACTCGTTGACCACGAATGCATCCTTGCAGCCAATCTTGTCCGAGAGCTTTACGGAAAACCGGCTTTGACCGCAAATTTAGATAAATACAAAATAGACATTTCATATTGGCTTGCGTAGCGACATGCTGGAATGTATTCCAATGTTTTCCAGCATAAAATGCACTTGTGAAAGTGCACAAGCATTTGCAGCTTCGAAACAAGGAAATGCGTAAAATACACACTACACTGCATTTTGGACGTGCTTAAATGGGGAGTAAATAAAAAAGTATATAAACTCGTCGTTTTTCCTTGTATAACCGCTGGTACTGTTGTTATTCTGAACAAAACTCAGTACTGAGCTTGATCCTGATATCCCCGATATAGAAAATATTCGATATGATAGAAAAATATCCAATATAGATATACCCTAATATGCTGGCTGATCCGACACTCAAAAAAAAATCCGCGCCCGCCCGCCTGCCTGCCCACCGCCGCGCGCTCCGCTCTTTTGGGTTCCGTTTTCCACATCACCACACTGACATACACACACAACGATACACATGATTCTTACTACGCCCAGCCTCAACTGGGAACGGCTCGACGACGTGTTCTACCGCATGAGAACGTGTCACACGTTTGCGTTTGATGAGGAATTGGACTTGGCGCAGTACCGTGTGGCGGTGGCTCCATTTGGCACGGCAATCGCTATCTATCCCAAGCAGAACCACCCACGGTACGCCGGCACGAGCAGCAAAACTTTCACAGTGCTTCTGGGCGCCGGTGAAGTTTTGCACACGGTGGCGTGGAACGAGAGCAAGGGCGGTGAAGTGGCCGGGTTTGGGTGGTCCGCTACGGAGGATTTGGTGGTGGTGAGTAAATGGGGCCAGTGCCGGGTGTACTACGACTTTGAAGACAATTTCAGCGAGCACGAACTCAGCAGCCGCGTGCGCGACGGCGAGTTGGCGTGCATCAAGTTTACGAGCGATAACCGCGGGTTTGTGGCACAATTTGCCTCGGGCGACAAGTTTGTCGTTGTTGCGGACGTTGCTGCGCCAAGGCCCCATATCTTGCCGTTCAGTGTGGGCGACGGCGCCGGTAGTGCCGGCAACACTGTGCATGACTGGGCAGTTTTGGCACCACACCAGAGCCTCTCGCACACTACAGAGCTCCTCGTCGCCAAGAGTCTGACGTTGTACAGCGTCACAGAGGCTGGCGTCGAGAACAGGTACTTGACGGAGGGACCGTTTGAGTTTGTCGAGGCGCTGCCTAGCGGCGCGTTGGTGTGCTTGTTCTCACGTACAGCACGTGCGGGATACGTCATGACGGCGCTGCTCCAACGCAAAATCACGCAGTTTGTGGTGGACGCCGAAACCGCCACTCGTGCCACCAGTGTCGCGTGGTGTGCCGACGATGTCGTGGTTTTGCGGCTTGGGGACGACGAGTTGCGCGTGGTCGGGCCCGGTGAAACGCACTTGACTTTCTTCTACGACGGCCCCATAACTTTGCATCGCGACTTTGATGGGGTGCGGGTTGTGGGGTCCGAGAAGGTCGAATTCTTCAGCAAGGTGGCGCCCGTGAGCGTTGACATCTTCAAGATCGGATCAACGCTGCCGGCGGCAATCTTACTTGACGCGCTTGACCTCCGCGGGTCCCTGGACCCCACTGAAAACGTCACGGCGCTTGAAAACTTGTCGCTTATTGCGCCGGCACTTACACGTGCGATCGAGAGCTGCATTGCCGCGGCCACCGAGGAGTTTGATGCGTACTGGCAGAAAAAGTTGCTCCGCGCAGCAAACTTCGCCAAAAGCAACTTGGACTTGTACAACTCAGAGCAGTTTGTCGAGGCGGTGCGGAATTTGAAGATATTGAACGAGCTCAGGCTGCACCGCGTGGGCATGTTCCTCACGTACCGCGAATTTACCGCGGGGAACCTTGGGTTGCTTGTGAAGTTGCTTCTCAAACGCAAACAGTACCTCCTTGCGCTCAAGATCTGCAATTACTTGCACTTGCCCGTCGACGCAATATACATCGACTGGTGCTGCGACAAGATCTCCAAGAAGGCCGAGTTGCTGGACGAAGAGTTGTTTGAGATTGTTTTGGGCAAATTGCGCAACGTGAAGAACATATCGTTTGAGCCCATCAGCCGTGCCGCATTCCAGCAGGGCCGCGATGAGCTTGCGATCAAGTTGATCAACTACGAGCCCAACTTGGCCAAGAAAATACCCGTATTGTTGGAGATGCAGCAGTACGAGTTGGCCATGATGAAGGCCGAAACGTTTTTAGACTACAAGTTGATGGAGTACGTCATCTTGTTGTTCCAGCGTGAGAAAGCCCAGAATACTAGCGAATTTCTCAAGGTTGTGAGCATGAAGAAGCGCTCGTTACACTTTTGGGAAGCACTCATGAAGCGTGCCAAGAACTGGGACGTGTTGCAGAGCTACTACAAGAGTTTCGACGACAAAATCGTCACGTTGGGCAACTTGTACATGATTGCAGGCTTGGCCGGAACCAGCGATTTGTCGAGTGACACGCGCATCAGCGACATCATTGAGCCCATCGAAACGAGCCAAAACATCGTTAGCGAGGCTGACGACGATCTGGAATTGCGCCACAAAATGTACCGCGACAAGCGCGCGATGTTGGATAAGGCCATCGAGAGTTACGAGCAGTTGAAACACAACAACAAGGAGGTGCAGGACGACTTGCGGTACCTCCGCCAGGAGCTCCGGCTTGTCGAGACTCAGGAGGCCTTTGAGAAAACGTTTGTGAATTTACGGTTTTTTGGAAAGTCCATCATCGAGACCTTGACAACGTTGATCTTGATCAACAACTACGACACCAACAGCGAGTCTTCGGTGATCACAAAGAAGATCAACAAGTTTTTGAAGGATTTTCGAATTCCCGAAAAGCGATACTACCACTTGGTGGTTGAGAAATTGAGCGAGTACAAGAAGTGGTCCGAGTTGTACCTGTTCGCCAACTTGAAGAAGCTGCCCATCGGCTACGAGCCGTTTTACAAGATCTGCATCAAAAACAACGCCATTCGCCAGGCGGGACTCTATATCGACTTGATTGGTAACGGCGTTTCCTACAACAAAAAGGTCAAGATGTACTTGCGCGTCGGCAACTTCAAGAGCGCCAGCGAGGTTGCCTACAAAAACAAAGACTTGGCTCGTTTGACCGAGATTTACAACTTGTATAAGAACACTAGCCACCCAAACAGCGTTGTTGTGCAATTGATCGAGGGCTACATCCGGGTTTTAAAGTGAGCAGGAAGGACCCAGCGTAGCGGTGCCTGGACATAATTACGCCAAAAACTGCAACAAAGACGATCTGCCGCGAAACGAAACTGGAATTTTGCAATTTAAAAGAAAAACTTAAACATATTGAAAATACCCGATACAGTGAAAACATTTTAATAAAAAAACAAACGCGTTTGTACGTACGTAGTGCGTGCGTGCGTGCGTGTGTGCGTGAATGTGCGAGTGTTTGAAACTATCTTGCACTTAGCTAATGGTTAGTAAGGCAGCTCGCTAAACGCATTGATAACAATACGATGCTTGTTTGGGGGTTCTGCTTAGCCTGGGTGCGCTTTAAATACAATTTGCAGTTAATCTGAGTAGTTTTCGCGTGTTTTAGTACATTTCTCATAATGCCCAGTATATAAACCATGAAAAAAATAAAGGCCGAAAAATAAAAATCGCGCGTTTGTTTACATCTCATCGCATCGGACTGGGACGTTGCTACGCGAAAGTCGCCGCCAAAAAAATGCACACAGAACAACAACAAATTGGCAAAACCACAGACAAAGTGGTACCAAACAGGTGCCAAAAACTCAAAAAAGCTATATGTGCAGTTGAATTTAGGCCTTGCCATACAAACAATTTGATTTATTGGCCATTGAGCGCGAAAGTTTGGCGAATTGGCGATGAAAAATCGCCAACCTTAGTCATTGCATACACATGCATAACTATGAAAAAATTCATACATGCAGTGCATATACCCTAATAAAAAAAAAAGGAACGCGAAACTTTTGGGCATATTTCTTTTGCGTCTTGTTTCTTAAATATAAATAGCTGTGGATATTCCCAGAAATTCAGACTCTTTTTCTTTTCTTTTCATTAGTTACTTCTTTCCAAAACAAATAGTTCTCTAAACAAACACAAACTTAATAATATCATTCAAACACTTTTGCCATGTCAGTTGCCAACATCACTCAATCACTCAGCAACTTAGATATCGACGCGCAAATTCGTGCTGCTGGTGCTGCCAAGCTGGGCGTGCCAACAGACACTGAGCACTTCAATTTTTTGAAAAAGCACGCCGTACACAGACACCAGTTGAAGGAGAAAGAAGCTGAGGAGCCATTGCTTGTTGAAAACAAGAGAAGATTTGTGTTAATGCCAATCAAATACCACGAAATCTGGCAAATGTACAAGAAGGCAGAGGCCTCTTTCTGGACAGCCGAAGAAATTGACTTGAGCAAAGACTTGCACGACTGGAACAACAGATTGAACGACAACGAAAGATTTTTCGTTTCTAGAGTTTTGGCGTTCTTCGCCGCATCTGACGGTATTGTCAACGAGAACTTGGTTGAGAACTTCTCTGCTGAGGTCCAGGTTCCAGAGGCCAAGTGTTTTTACGGTTTCCAGATCATGATGGAGAACATTCACTCCGAGACATACTCATTGTTGATCGACACCTACATCAAGGACCCTAAGGAAGCTGACTTCCTCTTCAACGCCATCGAGACCATCCCATGCATCAAGGAAAAAGCTGACTGGGCACTCAGATGGATCAATGACAAGGAAGCCTTGTTTGGTGAGAGATTGGTTGCCTTTGCTGCTGTCGAGGGTATCTTTTTCTCTGGCTCATTTGCCTCCATTTTCTGGTTGAAGAAGAGAGGTTTGATGCCAGGTTTGACTTTCTCGAACGAGTTAATTTGCAGAGATGAGGGTTTGCACACAGACTTTGCCTGCTTGTTGTTCTCACACTTGAACAGCAAGCCAAAGCCAGAAATTGTGGAGAAGATCATCACCGAAGCCGTCTCTATTGAAAAGAGATACTTCACCGACGCCTTGCCAGTGTCCTTGTTGGGTATGAACTCAGCCTTGATGTGCCAATACGTTGAGTTTGTTGCTGACAGATTGTTGGTTGCCTTGGGTAACGAAAAGGTCTACAATGCCACCAACCCATTCGATTTCATGGAGAACATCTCTTTGGCCGGAAAGACAAACTTTTTCGAGAAAAGAGTCAGTGACTATCAAAAAGCTGGTGTGATGGCCAAGAGCGGTACCGATCAAGAAGAGTCCGGTTTCACTTTTGACGACGACTTCTGAATGTATTATATGGTTAGGTATTGGTGATTAAAAATAAAGGTAAATTACACGCTGTAGTTGTTGGTCGTACTATATTATATCTCACACATTTCTTTTCTTTGTGCGATCGCGTCTGATCACGTTCTCCAAGCCCTTTTTGTCGTTGAAAAGCTGCAATATAAAGCTTCGCAGCGAGAGTTTGTATTTGTAGTTCTCCAACAGGTACATCACCGCCAAAAACAAGTCAGCGCCGCTGAACTTGTCCTTGTGTTTCGATTCCAACTTGGTCAACTGTCTGACGTTGTTCGTGGTGCTCAATGCAAAGTTTGAAACCGCTTCAATGATTTTCTTGTCTATTTCGTCCGTCAAGGTCTGCTCCACTGTGTCCCTGCATACAGGTGGTCCATCGTACTTGTCTTCTGCTGGCTCATTGGGTGTCCCAGAGAAATTGCCGTTATTCAGTTGGAGCTCGGATTTCAAGCTGCTGTTCGACAAAATGGACATTCTCTGCATTTCCCTTCTGCCTGCAGCGTACTCGTCGTTGTCATCGTTATTGTTGCTGCCTTCGTCGTTATCTTCGTTGTCGTTGTCGTCGTCTGCGTTGAAGATGAGATTTTTGAACATGACCCGCTTTTGTGGCTCTTGTACCTTCACCACTGCTGCTGTTCTTCTCTTTGCTTCCTCCTCGTTCTCCATGTCCAAATATTTGCCAATGTCCTTTGGAATGCAGAAAGTCGTTGCCTCGTTGTTTGCGTCCAACAGAACATCCCAATTGAACTCATCCAAAATCTCTAATCCCGCAGGCGTGCTTCCCACCATTCCTAAAATGTAAAAAATGGTGCCCTTTATGCTCCAGATTCTGCTTCTTTGGCACAACTCAATTATATCTTCAATGATACCACTCTCGTCTACCAACTCCACACAGTATTTGGAGCTTGCCACGTGGCCCACGGTCCACAAACAGCCTTTGAGGGTCAAAATCTCTGAGTCAGAAAGACTGCTTTCTTTTTTGCTTGCCAAATTCTTGATAGTCAGCACAAACTGCTGAAAATGGTCTGTCTGTTGTAAAAGCGCAAACCCCGAACTGGTTTTGACCAACTCTCCGTAAAAATGATGAGGAATTGTCGATTTTTTGCCCAAAATACCAGTGAGAGTCTCCAGCGACAACTCGTTCTTTGTGCCGGTGTGTTTGTTCTTTTTCTCTTCGCTTTCTCCCTGCAAAACAAACGGCTGGTACTCGTTGTATAAAAAGCTCTCAATGTCTAGCACATAAAGCTCGTGCTTTCTTTTGAGCCAATACTCCATTTCGCGATGCACAAACTGGATCTTGAGCAAGTACTGAAGACCTAAGGGATCTGACAAAAATCTAAGAAGCAAAGGTGCACCGATATTGCCTAAATGATCCAACAGAGGTTTTCTTTTCAAAACGTGTGACACGTTCAATGGGTCGGTACAAAACTGATCCAAAATTGAAACCGAAATCTTGCATACCTCAACGTTGGGGTCGTAGAGCTGCCGAATCAAAAGTCCTATTGCCCATTTTGTGCACAGTGTGGTTCTGCACTGCTTCAAGATTTGCGACAAGTGCGTAGTGGCAAAGACACGAACTTGAGGGTCACACAGCGTCGCGGCATGGTCATATAAAACTCTTAGCTGACTCTGCAAATTGAAATCAAACTCTTTTAGAAAGCACAAAATCAAATCTTCTCTGCCACGTTCGTGCACTATGTGGTGCAAAATACTGAAAACTTTCCATTTCCGCATCAACTGCAAGCCAGTTTTGCTCCTGGATAACACGCCTAGCATTGCAAAATATCCCAGACTCAACGTTGTCTCCAAGCTTTGCTCCCCAAATATCGGATTTTCTGCGTATATCCCAATTGTGCTGTCCACTTGGGCCAAGCACTCAGCAATCTGGGGCAACAACTTGTCTTCACTAAAATACTTGATTCCCTCCTCGTGCAGCATGAGTGTCTCAAACAAAGCCACGCCCGTTTGGACGTACTTCTGGTAGTTTTTCGTTTTCTTGATCAACATGTACCTCTTTTTAAATGGCCGAAAAAAAGACATAATAGTTTTGAGAAACTTGTAGTGGTTCTTCAAGCAATCCTCAAAACTTTTCTCAATGCGAAGTGGTCCTTTGATGATCTCCAAAATTATGTCCCATTTCCAATCCAAAAACTTTTTTGTGAACAAAACCTTCGTGTCATCAATCATTTTGCGGAGCTGGATATCGTCAATGTGCGCTGTCACAAGAGAAGACACACTTTCAAAATAATCGCCGTACACCTTTAAAATCAGTGGATTGATGTTGTACGTTGTTCTGCTTTGTAACAACTTTCTCGTCATCTTTTCAAGTTGGAACAGCGCCAGTGAATCTTCAAGAAACTTGGACAGTTCAAAATATTTGCTGCGTATACACTCGGGAACGAAATTCTCAGCAAAATTGTACATCTCAACCATGAGAAACAACGCTTTTCTCTTGTTCAACTCGTCGTCGCTTGTGAACAAGATGTTGTTTACATGTTTTAAAAGCCCAGCTTCAAGAAAAACAGTAAGCGCGATTGCTCCAAAGTGGTTAGCAAGCGCCATATCTCGATTTGCCTCTTTGAAATTGTGGTCGTCTACCCGGGCGGTATCTTTTGCAGAACTTGTGCCATTGCTTGCACTTGTTTTGCCAGTATTCGCTGCAGTGTTCGTGTTGCTGGCAGCCATGTTTGCGCTACCACTGCCTATCCAGGGCAAATTTCTGATCCGCAACACGTCAAAAAAGATGTCCATCAAAATGTCTCTCAAAATTGGAATGTCATATGACAAACTCTCGATCAAAGTACTCAAGAGCACGCAGTCGTTATGTGCAAACACCAGGAGGCCTACCCAGGTTTTCAAAAAACTCAGGATCATGAATGCACAATTGTGCAACTTCTCCACACTCAAATGCGCTTTTTTGCTGCCACTTTTTGAGTCACGCGTGATCACGTTGATGTTGTTCACAAAGTAAGAAACCAAGGCGCTCAAATCTTGGCCATTTCTGAACACTTTTCGAGCATTGGGCATGTCTAGCGCCTTGACGAGTACAATGCCACACATCTGCGCCAATTCCATCGGGCCATCGACACACACTTTGGTGAGTGCTTGCAATCCGTTGGAGTCTGCCACGAGTTTAGGGTGCAAAAGAGTCAACTCGCAAAGAGTCTCTAAAGCCACAAACCGTGTCTCATTTTCCGACAGCAACGCCGAGGCCACAAGCATGTTTGCAACTCCGAGACTCAACTCAAAGGCCCCGTTCTCGATGTCGAAGTACTTTCGCACGAGTTTTAATGCCTGCTCGGTCTCCACTGTGTACTCAGTAGTTTTTGCAAGTGATAATATCACAAACGTGTGGATGTGTATCGACTTGAGAAAGCGTATGGACTCGCAGTCGCTGATCAAGTACCGTGCAAGCCTATAGCCACATGCAACAACCTCCTTACTGGTGCTGAGGAGCAAGTTCTGTATTCTGTGGCCAAACGTCAGAAACACCAAGTCAGTGAGCACCTCGGGGCTGCTCCTTAGTATTTCCACCAATTTGTTGCTCTGTGTAATGTAAAACTCCTCGTCCTCGTTTTTGAGCCCCAACGACTGTAGAATATCGCTCACAAGCCACGGTGCACTGACTTCGTTGTGCGGCAGTGTGGCCACATCTCCCTCGCTGCTGGTCAGATGCCGCACAACCAGATCGTCGAAATCAGTGTCCTCCTTGTCCCAAAACGTAGGAGTCAGTGCCGCCGTGTTGTGTGCACTCAGGAACGTGACGTTCTGCACGCGGTTCTGTGGCGGCGCCGGCGGCTGTACTGGTGCCAGTGTTTGTGATTGTGACTGTGATTGTGACTGTGACTGTGACTGCGGCTGTGACTGCGGCTGTGACTGTGAATGTGGTTGTGACTGTGACTGTGGTTGTGACTGTGACTGCGTCTGTGTCTGGTTGTCCTGGTAGCTGCTGACAAGCTGCAGAAAACTCAGTCCAAGCACGGTGTTGTTTCCGCTGCCGTTGTTGAGCTCCATACGCTTCAGCGTCTCCAACTGTCTCTCTAGTTTTGCAATCTGCCTGTTTACCATCACTAGCTCTCTCTGGGCCTCAGCGGCTTTCTGGCGCTTCTTCTCCGGGTCCTTGGCATACTTCCCGTTGGCAAACGACTCGACCGTCTGCGCCCAGAGCTTTTCAATGCCGTCTCTGACCTTCTTCTGAGTCTCCAACTGCGTTTGTATTTCTTGTAGATCGGCAAACAGTGACGTTTTTCGGATCAGCTTGAACAGCGACGGCGGCTGCTGGAACAGGAGCAGAATGCTCGACAAATTTCCCTGGTCCGCCTTGTACGTAAAATTGCTCATGAAAGGAAAGAATGTGAATGAGTTGCTAAATTTGTGTCTGTGCTTAGTGACTTTCCTGGCGTTTCTGTGCACCTTTTGTTACGCCGATGATTCCCACATGAGGCCCGGGGCTCGCAACCGTGGGTCGGATGAAAATTGGATTTCGATTTCAAAATCGAGAGGCAAATATCCCAGCACATAAGAGGTTAATAAAAATGTCAGATCCAAGTTCTATTAATGGTATGTTGTTATAATGATTGCTGAGCAGAGCGAAGTCTGTTGCTTGGATTGGCCGTGTCGGCTACGCGCTGCGTAGTTTGCTGGCGGTGCGCGCGCGTTTCTTGAGTACACCTCACACGTCTTGTGTGGGCATCGTTCCGCACTGCACACAATTGCGCTGGCGCGAGCCCGGCTAATTCATGGTTTGCGGTGCTTGTTGTGCCCAATTCCTTGTTCTCCTGTTGCCTTGTTGCCTTGTTCAGTATCTGTGGCTTTTTTTAGCCTCCAAATTTCTGTCCGATTTACTAACTCTCAGGTGGTTCCGCCATCGCCATGGTTGGCAAAGACTGTGTGGCCGTGGCCTGCGATTTAAGACTTGGCAACCAGTCATTGGGCGTGTCCAACAATTTCGAGAAGATCTTCAGATACGAGCACACGTTCTTGGCCCTCACGGGGCTTGCGAGTGATGTCACAACTCTCAATGAGGTGTTCAGAATGAAAACGAACTTGTACAAATTGAGAGAAGAACGGGCCATTGAGCCAGACACCATGGCAAATTTGGTTTCTAGCACATTGTACCAGAAAAGATTTGGTCCATACTTCATTGGTCCTATAGTGGCTGGTATCAACTCGATCACCAAGAAGCCGTTCATTTGTGGTTTTGATTTAATTGGTTGTATAGATTATGCCAAAGACTTTGTGGTTGCTGGAACTGCGACCGACCAGTTGTACGGTATGTGTGAATCGTTATATGAGCCAAATTTGGAACCTGAAGATCTTTTTGAAACTATTAGTCAGGCATTCATGAACGCTGTTGACAGAGACACACTTTCCGGTTGGGGTGCTGTTGTTTATGTGATAACAAAGGATAAAGTGGTAAAGAGAGTGTTGAAAACTCGTCAAGATTAGGGACGTGGTGGATGTGTGTGTGCCGTGCCGTATTGCTTATACTATTGCACGCTAAGACTAGTAACGGCTTTGTTGATGTTTGGTTGAAGAGGCGGACGGATTAAAATTGTGAACTAAGCAACTGTAGCTGAGTAAAATCGTAGCCCAAAAATTTACAGAGGGTCGTGAGAGCGTTTGAAAAATCGATAAACACAGTTGGTGACGATGAGAAACTGTGCATTTCTAACTTCTTGCAAACTTTAATCGCGTGTTTTCATTAACACTCTTTCGTAACCATTCTCAGCCTTTCCATAAATTTCGTTACCACGTTTACCCGGCGCTTGCAAAGTAAAAAAATTTTCATATAAATTTGCAAATTTTCGCTTTTTCTTCTGCAAACTCTTCTCACTTTTAGCTAAGTGGGAAAAGGAACAATTGTTGATTCAATTGTTTGTTCAACATTAGCTTTAAGGGTACGTTATAACTTGTTGTTGGTTAATATGATGAAATCGTTTTGTCTTCTTTCAGTCTCTTATTCGAAGATGATGAGCTTCAACGTTTGTTCTTTTTGGAATTTATTCCGTTAAGAACTTATACTTGCCAGTACTTTGGTTTCTGATTCAAATTGCCAACTCAATAACATAGTGAAACTCAAGAGTTTTATGACTAACATCCAGTACGTTGTTTTTGCTCAAATTAAGATGATGAAAATGTTTATAAACATTCGCAGTTTCCACGGTAGCGTACAACCGAACCCATCGACCGTACAGCCAGTGACCGCCACAGTCCTTCCTAGGATGTCTGATTAAATTTTTCTCTCTGTAAGAATTACTAACCCAGTCTATAAATAAATGTGTTCATGACTTAATGATTGTTGTAGAGAATTTGCTGCGGTAAGAACCAAAAATCTGAAGCAAGCGAGAGTTTGTTTAATTCCAGATGTCCAGCTTGCCATTTTCTCACTCTGCTCAAGTGTCGAGGCTAACTATGGGTAGCATGAATAGCAAGGCAGCAATAGTAGAACATACCGAGTTGGAATTGAGCAAGACTCCAACGAAGTGAATCAAGGCGATGTAGAGTAAGATAACTTAGAAAAAGGCAATGCTGAACAAAACGAGTTGACTCGAACTAAATAAGAGTAAGACATAGTAAAACAAAGCGCTTTGGAATCAATCACAGCAGAATCAATTAATTCCATAACAGATTATGAAAACAGAAATTTTACTGCAATTTAGAAGCAAGATAAAACGCTGAAATTAAAAACATGCAGTCTAAACGTTATATGCACGTGTGAATATACACTTGTTGTGTTGCATTTTTTGATTTTCTCTTGTTATCTTTTACAATACTGTTCTACAAAGTTAAACTATTAGTAATCATGCATATTAATCTATCGAAATTGTGAATCTAAAGAACGACAACAGGAACAAAGACAACTAACATCAATTTGATCCAGAACTTGTACGACTGTTTTCCAGCCAACCGGTCGGCGCCACCAAACAAGTCGAATGGAATAGAGACGTTTGACACATTCCAGTCATTGAAGATAGAAGCGCTGCTAGACACCTTCAAAGTGTACTTTGAATGTGTAGACGACTGCATTGTTGTTGGAACAGCCGTAGAAACTGCGGCGTTGCTGACAGCCGCATCAGAGACTGGTGAGTCAGATTCAGTGTTGTCCGAAGTCTGTGCCGACTCTGCTTGAGTATCATCCGACGCGCTGGAGTTGGTCGTGTCGTTGGACTCGTTGGATTCGTTGGACCCAGTGTTAGATACGTCATTTGAACTGGACGCATTGTCTGAGCTTGCTGAATTGTCGTTAGTATTATCAGTACTAGCATTGTTAGAATCATTAGAACTGCTAGAGCTGTTTGAATTATTAGGGGTGTTTGACTCGTTAGAGTTGTTTGAATTATTGGAATCATTTGAGTTTGAATCGTTTGAATCATTTGAGTTTGAATCGTTTGAATTGTTTGAATTGTTCGAATTGTTTGAATCGTTCGAATTGTTTGAATTGTTCGAGTTGTTCGAGTTGTTCGAGTTGTTCGAGTTGTTCGAGTTGTTCGAGTTGTTCGAGTTGTTCGAGTTGTTC
>JASTUK010000010.1:20196-74999 GCA_031125475.1 Saccharomycopsis lassenensis
TATGTTTGGCAACGAAACTGAGATGTTTGGTAACGTTGTTGGGTTGGTGATGTTTGGCAACGAAACTGAGATGTTTGGTAAACTTGTTGGAATCGTTATGTTTGGCAACGAAACTGAGATGTTTGGTAACGTTGTTGGGTTGGTGATGTTTGGCAACGAAACTGAGATGTTTGGCAAAGTTGTTGTGATGGTGATGTTTGGTATTGTGGTTGGAATCGTGATGTTTGGCAACGAAACCGAAATATTTGGTAATGTGGTTGGAATCGTGATGTTGGGCAACGAAACCGAAATTATTGGTAATGTGGTTGGAATCGTGATGTTTGGCAACGAAACCGAAAAATCTGGTAACGTTGTTGGAATTGATACTGGAATTGACAAATTGGACAATGTTACCGTTTCATTTGGCAACGTTAAAGTGTAATCAAAGATTGTTGTATTGTTTGTGTCCAAAGTTATTGTGACATTTGTCAACGACGTCGGAATAGAAATATTTGCGTTGGTCAACGTTGGGATTGTGATAACAACTGTTGGAACAGACGCTGATACTTTTGGAACTGAGACATCCACCGAAGACACAGAATTTGTTTCGTTTATCAACGATAAACTCAATGAGTCTGAGATTGCAGTTGACGAAACTATGGAGTCATTCGAGCTGAACGCATCAGGTTCAGATATCTTCAAACTTGATAAGCTCAAGCTATTTATAGAACCTGTTGGTATTGAGACGCTGGCTGTTGTTATGGAGTTGTTCAACGTATCAGTGCCAAATGTAATTGATGAAATTGATGGAGACTGTGTGTCAATGTTATTGGATAGCGTAAAACTTGAAGCTGAAAAACTCAAAGTATTTGCATTTGTTGAAGGCTCCAAAATGCTGTTGGTATTTAAGCTTCCACTTGATATTGATATTCCAGAAAGTGTTGAGGTTGACACTGAATGGCTGCTTGAAGACACCGAAATCAAATTTGATAAACCAAACAGTATTTTCTTTTTGGAAGAGCTGGCACTGGCAGATTTACTTGATAATATGAGTGAGACATCACTGATGGAGGATACTTTTGTGTCATATGTGCTCGATACTGATAAATCTGATGAAAAGTTTCCATAAATGCCACTGACGTCTGGAGCTGGAGATGCTAACACCGATGAAGTGAAGCAACTTAACCAAAGTACTTGTTTTCTCATCTAGTGATTATCAAACAACACTATGAAATTGAAATTACCGTTAAAAATTTCGCGTGAACAAAAAATGAATTAAATTTGGCACTTTGGATTTATTATCAGTTTTTTCAAAATAGAAATGAGGTTACTTTTAAAAGTTTTCATTTAGTGCCTTTTGCAAAGTGACTGAGTTTATTCTTTCTTTCCCCTTTTGGGGCGCCTGCATTTGGATACAGTGCAGATTGTTGCATAAAGTTTGTGGTTAATCAAATGCAGATCTCTGGATCACAATTATCCATTGAGAAAACTTTTTACGGAATTTTAACAAGATAGTATGGAAAAAGAGGCTGTTGAACTACAATACTAATCAACACTATAATCAATGCGTTCTAGAAGCACTCCATGGGTCTCTGAGATTCACCAATTTGGGTAAACAAAAACACTGCAAAAGCAGTGCAAATTACAGATGATCAAACGTTTTTAATGTTTGCAAATTAATTTAAATGTTGCTACTGAATTCCCATCAGGGCGACTCAATGAGGTAAAGGCAGGACATTACAAGGAAGTGAGTACGTATTTCTGATTGAATGGTTAAGTTTTACGGCGGCGTTTGCTTTTTCTGGACCCATATTTTTGCCTGTTGATTTACTTTTCTTATTTATAAAATTCCAACTGTATTGATACCTACCTTTTTTATTTTTTTTTTTTAAGTCGCAGTGCGCTCAAACATAGACACAGTGTTGCAATGCAAAGGCCTGACAAGGATTGAGAGCAGGGAAAAGCTATGTATTTTCCGGGTAACTTAAGCCATTTGTACCAAAACAAACATGGAAATAGGCAGAAAATGGATAAGTTTTGGCAGAGGAGTGCATTAGTTGACATGAGTCGCATTAAAGGGTGCGAGGATGAGGAAAAAGAGCACAAAAAAAAAAAAAAAAGAAACTAAAAATCCGTCCAAAATATGTTGCCTACAAGTAATACAGTTCATACAAACTGGTGCTAAATGTAAAATTCTATACAAATTAGCGATTGCCCGATTACGAGCTAACGACAAGTGTTGATAACTACGAAAATAGAAGCAAACAAGCAAGCGAGCAAAATTCTGGGCAGATGGTCAGTAAGTCATTTGCCGATCAAAACTTATTGAGAATTTTTTCTCTCTTTTGTCCTTGGACAAACAAACTTTGAGCAGGTGGTAAAATTTTACCTTATTGTCGAAAAAAGGTTTGTGGGCTTTTAGAGGCTCCAATTTCAGTTGCCATCAAGTAAGGGAAAGAACCACCACCTTTAATCTACAACGGTAAAAAAATCGTGCAGACGCACAGAAAAGTCAAAAATTCAAAAGCCAAAAAAGCCAAAAGCCTTCAAAAAAGTTAAATCAATAAAAATCAAAAAGCTAATTTCAAAATGTTAGGCACAGAAGGCGGCGTAATTGGGCAAAGAAAAAGAGTGTACAATCTGTATTGCACCTTGGATTTGTCACCGGTGCCAGCGCCAGTGCCAGTGCCAGTGCCAGACCCTAGTGCCAGATCCTAAACCCTAGACGAAACGGCATATACAGAATTCATGAAGGCACGGTAAGGAATAGTATTGAACGGGACGGTATGTCTCGTCTTTCCGGTAGGGGTTTTTGGTGTTGAATATACAAAGTGAAACAGAAGCCCAATTGCCAGAGCCTGGACTTCTGTCGTAATCTGTTTAGCGGCGTAAACAGAATTTTTGCGGGTCCCTTTTTGGACAAAAAGTGACTGAAATAAATTTTATATACTTGTCATTGCCAATCAATTCCGTGGAAGCATCAGGACTGCTGCCCTGTTGCACAGGAAGAGCCAAGTACAGAAGCTAAAAAGTAAAAACGTAAAACGCAGAACCATTTTTGTTCAACGCCTATTGTATTCATCTCGCGGTTACCAAAAGTGCAAATCATTGTTTACGCACCGAATACGCGACTCTCACCGGTGATAAAAGTGCTGGCAATCCATTGTTTACCAACGATTGGCACTGCGTGCAATGCCACTACTCCCTGATGCCAGCTACTTGCCGGCCACTGGCTACTGCAGCCCTTAAGTCCACCGCAGGCTCTTGTGGCTTTCTGTTTACTTTGTTCAGCTGACTTGATTTAGTCATTCTGTACGTTCTCTAGCTGAAATCGCACCTATTACAGGTCTCACTGTGGTAGCACAATCGCTTGTTCTCAGCCTAGGTTGCCGTTTTGTTGCCTGGTCTAAGACTTCACAACTGGCAGTTACTCGGATGTGACTATACAAATTTTGTTTACTCGTAATGCAAGAATTCACTAGTTTGTAGCACTTTTTATGACATGTAACGAAAGACTGAAGGTCCATACTGAAGATTGCTTCTTTGGCACTAAATATCACTATCCCCATTCTATGTATCCGTATTTCAACAAGTGCTTATATGTGAAGCAAAGCATAAAGCATAGTATTGCGCGTGACCGACTGTTCAGAAAGAAACAAAGTGTTATGATTTATATAGCGTTCTTCAAATTCCTGTGCAATACATCTCATTCACAGTTTTGGCAAAGCGAGTAATTCGAGATCACAGATAGTAGCTTACCTTTTATACTTTATTCTTATTATACATTTGGAATCGCTCTCTCACTAGACAATTGGCATATACAACACATATTTCAGCACTTCTCGACAAAACGTCGTCAACGCCTTTTAAAAAACCTTCAAACGCCAGCATAAACAAAGAACAAGAGCTACTTTGCAAATGCTCCAGTTGTCACAACCCCAAACAAACCTGCTAAAGCTCACTCAGCACAAACACAACGTCGTTAAATTTGAATCACCGAAAAAGCCTGATTACGCCACATGCGGCTAAGCACTTTTTTGTGAGCGGCGCATTTTTGCAGAAAAAACTAAACCAAAACACCGTTTCAATTTTCTTGTTAATAAACATTGATGGAACCTGATTTACTGGTATACTGTCCTTGCACACAGCTGAATGAGAACAACAACTCCGGGGACCCCAGCATTCCTTCAGAGTTGAACAACAATTACAAGGCCGAAGAGCTTTTCTTCTGTGACCACTGCAACACAATCAGGTGCCGAAAATGCACCGAGTTGGATCATGTCGCCAAATACTGCCCTCAGTGTTTGACTATCACAGCCAACGACTACAATTTCTGTCCAAGAAACTGTTTTGACTGTCCATTGTGCAGTGCGAACTTGAGCATAGCCGCAGAAAAGAACAAACTGTTTCTATTTAAGTGCACAAACTGTCCTTACAGATACTCTACTGGGTCGATTGGCAAGTACAAGAAGTTGTCCAGCTTTATCAAGGCCCAGATTCAAAACAGCGAATACTTCACGCGATTTTCGCAATTGCAGACACTTGGACTACAGAGCAGACAGGAGAAAGACCCCCATTTGTACAAAGATCTAGTCAATAAGTTGACTGTGAACAAATACACCTTTGACCTTGACATAAAGGAGTTCAACGAGGCCGATGACATTTGCAATACAACCCAGACGCAGGCGGAAGGCCGGCCGGGATTTAAACAGCTGTTGAAGTCACAAGCGCAAAGTGAGCTACAACAACAATACCCAAATTCTAAGAAGCTAAGATCGCGCAAAAGCTTGAAGTGCAAAGCTTGCAGGAACACTATTTTGAAACCAAGTTTAAATGAGCTGGGTTCTTTCAAGTTTGAAAAACAATTGTACGCGGTTGACTTTTTGCCAAGCATAACTATCAAAGAGTTTCCCAAATATGTGAATAATCTTGCACTGGGAGAGACGTGCAAATACATCTTGGTGTTCAAAAATCCATTAATAAAAAGCGACATGAAAGTCACGGTGTCAACCCTTGATGAGCAGCACACATTGCACAATTTTAGAGTCAGCATCCCTTGCAACAATTTTGTACTACAGAAACTCGAATCCATCTTGCCCAGCGAGGTAAGAAAACAGAAATTGCCGTTGGAAAACGTGTTAAGCGAGATACACAGCGTGAAAAATTTCATTAAAACAATCCCTACGATTGATTTGACTCGTAATTCGAAGCTCTCTACAAATGAGTTAAAGAAACGAGTGAGCAAAAGTTCATTTTGGCTGAAAGTGAACGACGAAAACTCAAGTTTCGTGTCTGATGTCTCGCATATGGACACTTCAAGCATTGGTGTGCCCAGTGGATCTTTGAGCAGGCTCAAATTTTCACAGGTGTCGCTACCAAACACCACTGCTCCTTACATAGCGGCAAACAACATCTCTAAGTCATTCAATACTTCTCAGGATAGTATCATGGAGCGGTACAATACGAGTATGGCTTCTGCAAAGTTGGCATCAATTTCTTTTTTCGAGAACGACGAACCGTTGGATCTGGACAAGACTTGGTGCTGCATAGCAATGTCAGTAACACTTTCGACAAACAGCAGCAGATACACGTTGAATGTGCCCTTATTCGTGAGTGTCGAAGTGGGCGGAAATGACGTTGAGCTGCTGTTTGGGTACTGGATAAACTTGAGATTGGGAGAGGTTGCGTGATCCGGAAATGCTCGAAATCTCCGTGTACCTCAATTTTGGATCTGTGCAGCGGTTTCAAGTGCTCGTTGTTATAAACACCAGTTTGTTCGTTCAGCAGTCGATCTGTAGTTCAGTTTGATGGTCCAGCAACAATTGGCAAAATGTTTGAAGTTTCATCGATTTTTAACAGCTTTTACACCCGTATCAAGTTTACCATTATGACAGACTCTTTCTCTAGGGCCTCGTCAACAGCCGTCTCGACGACCCCAGAAATGTCACATCTTTAATTGGTAATTTTCTACGACATTCTGTGTACATTTCCAGTTAATATTTGACGGGGTCCATTTTCTCGGGCAAAAAGTGGTGAGTACCAAATTGGGCAAAAGGTAAACACCGGTAAAGAGAGCTGAAAAAAAATATATAAAATTTCCAAATCGCATAATTAGGGTTAAAAAAGGTACGGGGGGACACACATACAAAAAAAAAAGTAGCTACAAAATGTCGGAATTGAGAGACTATTTGAGTGATTCTTTGGACAGACTCCACACACTCGAACCGTCTGCAATCCATGATGGACTACAAAGATTAGATGCTATACTTGGGCAATTGTGTGTCAAGACAAACAGAAACAAACAGGCAGAGGCAAGTGGACGTGGACTCAAATATCAATATTCTTATCTACGCAAATGGAAAGTTCCAGACGAGAACGATGCTGTTTTTGGCGAGTTTCTCCAGCTTCAAAACAGTTTTGATTTGAATATTGCGTCTTGCCTCATATTCTGTTTGAATCAGTTCAAAAGCAGAAACTCGATATATCCGCAGGAATTCATAACCCTAGCTTTGAAAGTGCTACAAGGAGTCTTACTATTGCATCCTGAGCTGCGGAACCTCTTCTTCAGAGACTCCAATATGAAGCTCTTACTCACATTTTTGAAAAGTGGCTATTTGCCAATTGTACAGTGCACCGCAGTGCAAACGTTGGTATGCTGTTTGGTAAGATCAGTCAAGAACTTGAGAAAGTTTGAAAAGCTTAATGGTGTGGAGTTAATCTGCAACTTGTTCAACAAAAAATCGACACTGAAGGAGGTTAAGCTCAAGATTTTAGAGTTTTTATTCTTCTACCTCATCCCGGAGTCCAAAATCAACTTGGAAAAATCGTTTGAAATGAACTTGGATGAGTCAGTGATTTTTGATCAGTCCAGAAATTTGTACAAGGATGGTCACATAAGACGTACAATGAAAGAAAAGGCTTCGATATTGAGACAATATTTGACGAACGTTGACAGCATGGTAGAGGAGTTGATGATTAGCAAGCCATTTGGCGAAATGAATATCGAGTGGTAAAGTGTGCGCATATACACAGAGAATTTTTAAGGGCAACAAAGATATTCAAGCCACCAAAAAACACAAATAACTGGAATGGGAGGTAATAAACGCGTTGGTGAAGGGAATTGATTGGGCATTCGGCATATTAGATTGGGTATAGTTTTGTATTATAGACATATTAACTGTTCGGTAGAAACTGTGTACATTTAGGAAATTCGATCCGACATACTAACTAGAAAATTTAGGTAGGTAGGTAGGTAGGTATCGGACATCCTCTTTTTTCCAAGTGCAAAAAAAAGACCTGAAATAAACAATGCCGATAGAAAAACCAAAAACCAGACCAGCATAAGTTTGTTGTGCACTTAGCAATTGGTGGTGTGACTGGCCCAGGGCGCGCAACCCGCAGCAAAATAAATTCAAAAGTTTGTTGGGTGCGATCTTATTGGCCATTGCGTGTAGTAGAACTTAGTAACCGAGAAGACCGTATACAAGAAGAACAAGGGGACAAGAGAACAAGAGAACAAAGAGAACAAGGAGAATTCCAAACAAAGCACAGTAGCGGTCCACAAGAACAATACGAGAATACAAGAATGACAGGTGCTGACGGATCTGCTGTTCCAATGAACAAATCAAATAGCGCATCGTCAACTCCGGGACACAACAACAATGATCTTCATTCGATGCATTCAAGTTCTAGCAAACTTTCTCTGTCACTATTCCGCAATGCCAAGCACAAACTCAAGATGTTCAATCACTCGAACTCGAGTGTGGATCATATGTCGAATCCCCACGAGACTCACAGTGCTGAACTATCGCCGCTGGTGACTAATCATTCGGTGAAGTCATTGAGCAAAAAAGTGTCTGAGATGAGTGTGGCAGAACACCAATTGCAAGAACAGCCCCAGACCGACGAGGCCAAAGAGACTCCTCAAACTGTTGAGGAAAACAATGCAGGTTTGAGTAAAGAGGAGGAGGTTCTGAAGAACAAGGAAAATAAGAAAACTGAAGAAAGCTTGCGCGGCCCATTCACGAGGCTGCTGGTGGAAACCAAGCACACGGTGCCATCTGTAGTAACACTGGTGGCTCCTTCCATAGCGCCGTCTATCGCAAGCACCGTGCACAAACCGCACATTGGGTTGAAACGTTTTTTTAAGAAGGCCAACAAAAACGAGCCTGCTGAGAATCACAGTAATGCACACCCGCTCCAGGAGAACCTTCACAACAGACAAAGCTCAGCTAGTTTAAGAAGTGCGCAGCCGTCGTGGCTAGCACACAAACTGTCAGACCTGCTGCCAACGCTGCGACAACATTCTCCTCTGCATTTGCAACATACACAGCAACCAGACTCTGGAAAACATAACAGAGATCAGCTGCTGCAGGTACTGTCGACATCCCGCGAGTCGAAACACGAGTCAATTTTCTCGAATGTGTTTCCGAAAACGATCAAAAACCACCATTTTTCATCGCATCATCAACACAAAGACACTCAAAAACAGGCAAATGCACAGGCGCAGACACAAGCGCAAAATCAGAAGCTGGTCCTGAAGGCCAGTACCATTTTACTTGACGGTGACTCTGTACTGGAACTTCTTGAGAAGTACGGCAATCCCGGAAAGTTATTGGGAGAAGGTGCAGGTGGTTCTGTGTCGGTTGTGGAGAGACCAAGTGATGGTAAATTGTTTGCCGTCAAGAAGTTCCGGCCAAAGAACCCAAAAGAAACGACCAGTGATTACCACAAGAAAATCACGGCCGAGTTCATGATTGGCTCTACATTGGAAAACGAAAATGTTATTAGAACGTACGATTTACTTAAAGAGCTGAAAACAAACATTTTAATTGTGATGGAGTATTGCCCATATGATTTTTTTACGATAGTTATGAGCGGTTTGATGACAAAGCATGAGATTTTCTGTTATTTCAAGCAGATAATTAGTGGTGTTAACTATTTGCACTCCTTGGGATTGGCGCACAGAGACTTGAAACTTGATAACTGCGTGGTAAACAAATTTGGAATATTGAAATTAATTGATTTTGGGTCTGCAGTGGTGTTCCGGTACCCGTTCGAAGAGGATTTGGTGAAATGCAAAGGAATTGTGGGTTCTGACCCTTATTTGGCACCAGAAATTTTAACAACCAAATACTATGATCCAAGACCGAGTGACATCTGGTCCATTGCGATTATTTTTTGTTGCATGGTCTTGAAAAGATTCCCTTGGAAGTGCCCAAAGCTTCTGGACAACAGTTTCAAAAACTTTGCCCTGAACCCAAATGAAGAGGACACCCCAGTGGATCAAATAGATCTCAATCGGCGCCAGGAATATGATGAAGATGGAAATTTGGTGATTGTGAGAAACAAAGCTAAAGGTCCTTACAGACTTTTACGTCTTTTACCCCACGCTTCCAGAGATTTGATTGGGAAAATGTTGGAGCTCAACCCTGACTATAGAATTGAGTTACCTAAAGTTGTTGAACATGAATGGTACAAAAGTATTGACTATTGTCACTGTCACAATGACGCCACAGCTTCGAAGATCAAAGATTTGAATGATCAGTCAGACTCTTTGACAAAAGAAGAGTTAGAAGACAAAATTGTTGATTTCAAGAATGAGATTTTGACGGAAAATATTGAGGAATTGGAGAAAGAGAGATTAATCAAACAGGAGTTCAAAATGTTAGACATCAGTGACATGGATGATACTGATACAGCAAGTAACCGTCCAACAAACAAAAGAAACATTTTGGACAATTACTCGAAACAGGATTTGGAGTTTTTGGTCAGTTTCTACAAAAGTAAGACACACAAGCACCATTTGATTACTGAAGACGAACTTGAAATCATTCAAAAACAAAGAAAAATGCAGAAACAGGCGAAACCAGAGACCAGTCCAACTGCGGGCCCCACAGCGGCAGCAGCAGGAGCCCCAGCAGCACTGCAAACAACAGCAGAAAGAGTTGCAAATAACAAGATGAATTTTGAGAAGTACACGAGAGAACAAATTCGAATGGAGCTAGAGACGAGAAAAAAGAGACGCGAGGTGAAGAAAGAGGACGAAAAGGCAGGAATAACACCAAAGATTGTTGAGGAAAAAGATAGCGATGTGAAATTGGCGGAACACAAAGAAGAGCAAACTGCGAAGAGCAAAGACAAGAAATTAGATGAAGATGAGGATGAAGGTTACGAGGACGAGGATGAGGAAGGGGATGAAGATGACGGAGAGGCAGATGGCCAGGAAGTGGCCGATGAGGGCGAGAACACTGACATATACGGTAAAACTGTTAGTGTGGATTAGGGAACAATATACAACTAAACTATGTGCATTACATTACAACTTGTAGACCCAGCATGCTTTCATAAGCAATTCTCTGAAATCAAACAATTGGTACACCGCGTGCAACTGTACTGTTTTACACTACATCGCGGTATCTGTAAACATCATAAATTTCTCTCCATATATTGCCTATCCTGGCTTTTATCGATCGTTTTATACAATCCCATATCTACTATTCCGAATTTCTGTAGCATCCGACTTTTTTTCACAGAAATTTTTCACTCCGAAATTTACTTAATTGCCTCAGCACAATCACGATATAAATGAATCGTCAGTTGTCGAAGTTGCGACCATTCACAAGGTTGTACTCTGACGATGCTCACAAGTATTCGCATACGCTTGTGTTGCCCAAAACGAAATTTCCTGCAAAAAGCTCTGCCACGAAGAACAAAGAGTACTTGGAGCAAAGCACCACAAAGGTCTACGAATACCAGTTGAAACAAGACATAAACCAGTTCAAAGATCCCAATGTATTCATTCTTCACGACGGACCACCGTACGCCAACGGGAGTCTCCACTTGGGCCATTCTATCAACAAAATCTTGAAAGACATCATCAATAGAGCCCAGTTGTTGAACAA
The DNA here is from genome assembly GCA_031125475.1 of Saccharomycopsis lassenensis. Taxonomy (NCBI): domain Eukaryota; kingdom Fungi; phylum Ascomycota; class Saccharomycetes; order Ascoideales; family Saccharomycopsidaceae; genus Saccharomycopsis; species Saccharomycopsis lassenensis. Next base: position 31,080 of record JASTUK010000010.1, read on the forward strand.
CAAACGCAAAATTCTATATGTGCCAGGTTTTGACTGCCATGGGCTCCCAATCGAGTTGAAGGCCGTGAAGTCCGCCAATACTAAGTTGAGCGCTACACAGGTCCGTAAATTGGCCAAGGAGCATGCGTTGAAAACCATTGAGTCGCAGACTGAAACATTCAAGAAGTTTGGGGTTATGGGTGACTGGGAACACAGCTACAAGACTTTGGAAACAAAGTACGAGGTTGAACAGTTGAAAATCTTTCAGAAGATGTTTGAGAAAAACCTCATAAGAAGACAGAAGAAGCCGGTATTTTGGGGATGCGAGACAAAGACTGCTTTGGCAGAGGGTGAGTTGGAGTATAACGAGAAGCACAAGTCAACTGCAGCGTATATCCAATTCGCGTTGTCCAAACCAAGCGAGGCATTTGCACAAACATTGAAAGATAAAGGCGTTGCAGAATCTGGTATAAGATTTTTGATCTGGACTTCTACACCTTGGACGATTGTTGCAAACAAGGCAATTTGTGTGAACGAGAGCTTCAACTACACGTTGCTTTTGAACGAGGAGAACGGCGAACAACTTGTTGTTTTGGATGATTTGAAAGACGTCATTTTGGAGGTCTTGCCTGAAACTTACAAACCCACAGGCATCACCATTTCCGGTAGCCTGCTTATCGGCAGCAAGTACAAACACCCATTAGTGTCTGGCGAATACCCTGTCCTTCATGGTGACCACGTTACGGTAGCTGGAACTGGGCTTGTCCACACAGCACCTGGCCATGGTCACGAGGATTACCTTGTTGGAATCAACAACGGGTTAGAGATTTACTCACCAGTCACTGAGTCTGGAACTTACTCTCTGGACGTTCCTGAAAGTTTGGACTTTTTGAAAGGCATGAAAGTCTTGTCTGAGGGCAATAAAAAGATGTTACAGCTTCTCAAGGATAGCGGGGCTTTGAGACATCAATCAACCTTGATTCATTCGTATCCTTATGACTGGAGATCCAAAAAGCCCATTGTCATCCGTTCCACAATGCAGTGGTTTACAGATTTGTCCGAGGTCAAAGATAGAGCATTGAACGCAATAGAGAAGGTAAACTTTTACCCAGAAAGAGGCCGCAATCGGCTCAGCAGTTTTATTGGAAACAGAACGGAATGGTGCATCTCAAGACAAAGAGTTTGGGGTGTTCCTATCCCAGTCTTCTACTATAAGGACTCAGGAGAGGCACTCATCAGTAGTGAGACGGTTTCATACATCATTGAGCAATTAGAGAAAGGCCACAAATCTACAGATGACTGGTTTTCTGAAAGCGATGATGTTTCCGAGTGGTTACCAGATAGCTTAAAGCACTTGGCTGACTCTTTGTACAAAGGTACAGACACCGTGGATGTGTGGTTTGACAGTGGTCTGAGTTGGCTGGCGATTGAGAAACAGTATATGCTGGAACAAGTAGATTTTGAAAAACGTGGATACTTTGCTGATGTGTACTTAGAAGGTCTGGATCAACACAGAGGCTGGTTCCAGCTGTCATTGTTGACAAAGATTGCGACGGGCGAAACAGAGGCACCATACAAAACAATTGTGACTCATGGATTCACCCTCGATTCAAAAGGATTGAAAATGTCAAAACTGATTGGAAACACCATTGATCCAGTTGATGTGATCGAAGGATTACGCAAGTTGCCCCGTTTAGGAGTTGACGGGCTCAGATTATGGGTTGCAAGCGCAGACTACACTAGCGATATAACTATGAGCCCATTGATTTTGAAACATGTGGCCGATCACATCAAAAAACTCAGAATAACGTTCCGCTTCCTTTTGGGGAATTTGTCACTGGGTTCTGCTCCAAAATCCTCTCAAATTGAATACCAGGCAATTGATAAGTACATTTTGAGCAAACTCGGGATCTTGGTTCAAGAATGCGACAAGTTTTATGAACAATTTCAGTTCAACAAGGCCGTTCAAAAAATCAATTACTTCACCAACATTGAGTTGTCTTCCATTTACTTCTCAATTGTCAAAGACAGATTATACTGCGACGACCAAAATCTGGTGTCTGTGATAACTTGCAAAAACGTTCTTGAGCAGATTTTGAATGTTTACTTGTACTTGTTGTCACCTTTGTTGCCTGTTATGACACAAGAGGTATGGTCCCATTTGCCTGAAACTGCTAAAAAAGGTGTGATATCACCTATTTTGGCAAACTATGATTTCAGCCATTTGCACACTGACGAGCAAGCTATTGAGTTTTTCGAACAAAAAATATGGCCACTTAAAGACGAAGCACAAAAATTGATGGAGAGTGCACGTAACGATAAGGTCTTGAAGAGTTCATTAGAAGCCACACTTGCAATTGAAGGCGAAAACAATTTTGGCATTTCAGAGGACGAGTTGGCGGACTTATTGTTGGTTTCCAAAGTGAAATTCGGCGCCTCAAACGGCAAGTACAATTCTATCACTGATATCAATGGAAAGGGAGTCAAAATAGCAATTGAGCTTCTGGAAGACGGAAAGTGCCCTCGTTGCTGGAAGTTCAGAGTTGAGCCTGAGAAGGAAGTTTGCGGAAGATGCGAACAAATTGTAAATATTTGAATAATTAGTAAATAATGCAGAACTACTCATATGTCTATTCATATGCCATTTCTGAGTGCAGTAGGAAATTTTAACTTTGCTCACATAGCTTTGGTTGTTCAAAGAAAGATGATGATTACACCCAGTTGCTGCAAACTGTGTTTGTACAAAACTGAGTCACACAATGTGTAAAATCAGATATATCTATAGCATGTAGTGCCCTACGGTTCATTTAGTGGACATGAAGAAGGGTAACATCAAAAATTCAGTACTCGATTCTCAATTTACAATTCTTTGAATTAAAAAGTGCACTTCGAGGAATTGAACATGTCAAAATACGACTACGAAGAATCAGACGACCCTGACGAATGGGACAAGAGGATCATAAAAACAGGTTGCGCAGAAGAAAACTACAACTTACAGATATGTCATGCAGATACGCAAGACTGGCGCAAGTGCGTGCAAGAGGTAGGTACCGGTTCTTTCACCCAATTTCAACCAAGGGCTACTAACCAATAGATGGAAGCGTTCAAAGAGTGCTGGAAGAAGCACCAGGAGCACCAACAACAGAAGCAGAGTAAATAGTGTCAACTACATGTGAATAGATAGTGGTACAGCGTAAACATTGGCGCTTACTTTCGGTATTTTATTTATGGTTCAAACCTAGTTGCTTTGAAATCCGCACTATTTCTATCATACAACATCTATCACAAACTCGTCTTCCAACTCAGTGTTTTCAACGGTATCGTTTAAATCCAAATTTTCATCGTCAAACACGAGTGTGACAGCCCCAGTGACACCCTTTTTGGTTTTATAATAATCGGCAACTTTTTTAAGCTGTGTTTGCGGCGTCACTTTGATTGAAAGTTTCGTTTGTTCCTTGTCTCTCAAAATCAAAGTAATTATATTGGCATCCTCTTTCGTTTCCTCAATCTCGTGGTTTTCCAAGTCAACTTCCTCAGTTTTATCTGCATCGCTGAGTTCCACCTCGTAATCGCTCATGTCGTTTAGTTCCACAACATCTTTGTCATCATCATCGCTGAGTTCTTTCTCCTCTACTTTTCTACTGGTTCCAAGCTCCTGATCTGCCATCTGCGTTGTCATAATGTAAAAAGTCACAAAGACTTGATCGTTAGGGTTCTTTGGTTTTATACCCAAAAAGTTTGGTTTCATGAATTCGTGTATCCGGATTTTGTGTTTCCACACAAGAACCACGTTCTCTATTTTATAGTATTGATGGTAACCAGGATCCACAATACCTGCAAAATGTTCCAACGCTTTCACATAGATTTTTTGAAATCTTCTTGTGCCCGGAAGAAGGAATCCAACAGACTTGCCTTCTGATTCTGGTAGCTTCAGTATTACCTGGATATTGTAAATCGTCTTACTATTCTCGTTCTCTTGGTGTAGATTAGCCTCTACTTTCAAAATCTTGGACTCCAAGCTTTTTAACTGGCTGTTCATCGAGGCTAAGTCTGGCTCGTCAATATCGTACGCACGTATCACACTCACTGCCAGCTCTTTGATATGTGGATGGTGATTCTCTGGCGTTTGCTTCTGCTGTTGAGCAGTCATTTCCACCTCTTCGATCTCTTCAAGGATACCCGAGATCTCAGAACTATGTGCCTTCACTTTCGCAGATTTCGGTGCTTGCACCAAAGGCAGGTCTAGTTCCGAAGGTATTGTTGGAGCCTTGACAACCATTGGATTGAAGTTTGAAAAAACGTCAAAAGAAGCGTCATTTTCGAGATCTGCATCGAAATCGGGGGAAATTCGACGTTCCTTCTTTTTCTTTTTCTTTATACCATTCTTTGACTGCTTCAGTCTTTTTCTTAAAGTGAAAAATTCGTCGTCACTATCCATTGTTGCAGTTTTTTTGCCTTGTGTGTATTGCCGTATTGTCTAAAAGATGGAACTACCAAGCCAGAAATAATTTTGTCATAATAATTGATCCCGAAGCGGAAATCGGCGGGAAATAAATTTGTATGGAAAACCATCTACATTTTACCAAAAGATACTTGTTTTTGACCAAAACAGTACTTGAAAAAAATATCTATGCTTGTAACACTGCCTTTCCTTCAATGTCTGCCGTTACACGTTGTCAAATAACAAACGCACACTTTCACCGTTGTGGATTCTTCTAATAGCCTCGCCGAAAATCTTGCTTACATTCAAGACCTCAAATTTGCCCTCAGGGAATTTGGCAAAGTTATCCACCTGAGGCAAACTGTCACTTACCACAATCTTGTCAATCAGCGACCGCTTTATTTTGTCTATGGCTTCTCCACTGAACACTCCGTGGGTAATGATGGCAATCACGCTCTGTGCTCCCTGGTCTTTCAAAATCTTTGCTGCGCGTATAATTGTCATGGATGTGTCGACCATGTCATCAATTATTATGCACTCTCTGTCCTTCACGTCACCAACAAGCATAGTGGTGGATCTGGTGCTTTGTGGGAACCCGTACAGTGTAGCCGTATTCTCTTTTACACCTGGAGACATGAGACCAAAAGAGGTCAGCATCAGGTGTTGGTGCAGTAATGCCAAAGAACGCTTCTCTTTGTGTATAAGTGCAAAGTTCAAGCCCAACTGGTCGGCCACGGCAATTGCTCTTTTTGCACCTCCCGAATCTGGGGAAACGATAACGCAGTTTCTGTAATTTGCCACATTTTGTGTGATGTAGTTGACCAACAAAGGCTTGGAGTACAAGTTATCCACGGGGATGTCAAAAAAGCCCTGAAACTGTGCATCGTGCAAGTCCATAGTAATTATATGGTCAGCACCCGCGGTTGTCAACAAATCCGCCACCAAAGTCCCCGTTTGTGCCACCCAGGCCTTGTAGTGGGTGTTGTCCTCGTTGTAGGTTATTTCCTTGCTGGCGTCATGACTAATTCTGTTGCTCACTAAACTGCTTGAGCTCTTCATATACTGGCTGTCGGGCTGTCTAGAGTATGGGAACAAGGGCAAAACGGCAGTGACCCTTTTGGCACTGGCAGACTTGCAAGCGCTGATTATAATCAACAACTCCAAAAACATGTCATTGACGCTGCCGTTGGCACTTTGCACAACATAAACGTCCTTATTTCTAACCGAGTCCTTGATTGTCACCGAGGTTTCACCATTCTTGAACTTGGCCAACTCGGCCTTACCTGGAGCAATGCAAAGGTACTGTGAGATATTTGCGACCAACTCCGGGTGCGATGAGCCCGAAAACACCACTAAGTTCCGCATTTGTTGTGTCTTTTTGTCACGAGAAGCAAAAATTTATCCTTAAAAATTTCGTCGGAGCAGGTCGGGTAAGTGAAGAGCATCAGCAGAACTCAGTGCCAAAATGGCTTCAAAAGGAGCCAAATCTGCTGGTTTCGAGCTTATAGAGCCGCAATTGAACACCATAAGGCCCAACTACAAGCAATGTGGCGTCAGCGGCAGCAGCGGAATGAATTAAAGTGTTTGTAGGGGGTATCTATCATACATTAAACGTAACTAGCGGCCAGCACAGACAGAAGCAAACCACACAGCTGAGGCACGTCGTGACACACTGCGCGGCTGCGGCAATCCAGTACCATACAGGCACTTTAGACCAAATGTGGCGGCAACAAAAAGTTTGGAATGGAGCTCTTGATGTAGAACACGTGCTCACACGAGCGGCAGTGCATTTCGCCTTCAACTATCTGTGTTTCGATCAACAAAGTGTGCAAGTCTTTCAAGATCTGCTCGTTCTCCTTCAAGTCCTCCTCAGTTGGCTTCACAGCCGGCAACAGCGTGTTTCCCAAGTCCTGGGCTACCTGCACAATTGCAGGCCACTCCAATTTCTTTAGTATGTTTGCCAAAAACTCAGGATTGTAGTCTATCTCCTCTTGGACAAGCTCGCAGTTGACATACTTCAAAGGGAAAGAGTCTGCGGAACTGTCGCACTTTTTAATGGGGCATCTGACAAAGTTTGTGGTCAAGAACTTCATGTTTGGTTATCGTGCGTTTTTCAAATTTTATCAAATTTTTTTTTTTCTTCCGGAAGAGCTTCTGTCACGTGCAGAGCAGATCAAGATGTAAATAAGAACTTACCCAATTGGGGCAACTTATGTTTACCTTTATCTTCACACCAGACTAGTAAGACCTTTTGCTTTGTGGAGCCATAAAGACAGAAGCAAAAGTGGTAACTGGAAAAAATAAAAAAAGACTAACCAGTTTGGGATACTCTCAAGTCTTTCATAAAGCACAAGAATTTTTTTGCCAATTTTTACTGAATCCTAAATAAACTTTAGCCATAGACTTATCTGATTTGCCACATGCCATTGAAGTTCAGATTCTCCAAAAGCAAATTCAACGAGCCTTTAGATTTCTCGCAGCCTACCCTTGTGGCCGACGGCAAGGATGACGAGGCCTACGAGACACCCTACGAGGTTGCAGTGAAGAGAAACGAAGGTTTTGTCAAAGAGCCAAAGAATCTGCAAGAACAGCAGGAGGTGAATTTTGACACTGATAACTCTTTCGACACCGTGAAGAGATACCAGGAAACTGCGCCACTGAGCCAGGACACGTCGATGCCCTCACAGTACGACACGACGATGTTGTCAGACTTTCGCAAAGAAAATGATTATCTACGCAACACCATTTTCTTTGACGATAAGACCAATATTTTGGACCTGGAGGTAAGTGCAACGGCACCAGATACAAATCAGGTCAGATTTGACATAGCAGAGCCCCAAGAGTCAACGCTCGATGCAGTGAGTCCTCTTCCAAGCCCCAAGAAAAGCTCAGGCTCGGGGGGACTTGATTTCCAAAAACACAGAAGAAACCAGTCGTCAGTAAGTTTGATGCGCACGTACTCCCATGTGCCGGAGTACCAGCTTGGCGAGTTTAAGGAGCTGCAGACGCCGTTACGCACCTCACGGCCACAATATCATGTGAAAATAGTCGTGGTAGGTGATGGAGGATGCGGCAAAACCTGTTTGCTCGTGTCTTACACACAGGGTGAGTTCCCTGAGGTGTATGTGCCTACCATTTTTGAGAACTATGTGGCGCATGTTTCTGCACCTTCCAAAGAAACCGTGGAGTTGGCACTTTGGGACACAGCAGGCCAGGAAGAGTATGATCGTTTGAGACCTCTATCGTACCCAGACGCTGACATTTTTTTGCTTTGCTACTCCATGGACAGTCCCGTATCGTTGACCAACATAAAAGAGAAATGGTACCCTGAGGTCGAACATTTTTGTCCCGGAGTTCCAATCATATTAGTGGGATTGAAGGCTGATCTTTACAAATCAAGCAGTACACAGAGAATCGATCGCAGAGTAACGAAAATGATCAGCAAGGACATCGGTGCAATCACACATATAGAGTGCTCGGCAAAGTCTGGTTTCAACGTGAAAACAGTTTTCAACTTAGCCTTAGACACTGCTTTGAAGAAAGACATAGTGACAAGTGAGTCCAAAGAGGACAATGCTCGGGCAAAAACTGGGCCAGAAAAACGGAAAAGACACAGGTGCGTATTGTTTTAGGGAAATTCTGGTAGTTCTAATATTTGTGGGCACGGCTACGGCTATGAAAACGTGAACGTGTGCGTTGTTCCGGGTGAAATATAAAAAAATCTTTGGTCCTTGAAGTAGCTGCTGCAATGTTCACAGCAAAAATCTCAATATCCGATACACTAAGTAGGGCGCAGTTAACACGTGATGCTCACCAGGGCGTGAGACGGTGTATAGTGCCCGGGTAACTGTGTTTTTCCACTACTGGCTCTGCTAAAGGCCAAAAAATATTGGGGCGACTGGGGCTTCGGCACGTGATTTATGCTACTGAAAAATTCTCACAAGTTTTTAAATTTTGAAAAAGATTTTTTTATCTTAACTAGTAGAACCAGTAATAAAAGTATTTGAAAATGGTATGTTCAAAGATATAAGCAAAGCAAATGTGCAACAGAGTAAAGCAGAGACAAGACTCGAGGAAGGATAACGTAGTTTGAAGATAATTCGAGCAAAGCGAGTTTGGGGCATGTTTTGAAGCAGGATTTGAATTGATGGATGGGGCTGATGCAAATGAAGAGACCATAAATTTGATGAATCAAGACCATACTTTTTTTTGTCAAGCTTGTGATTCATTTTCCAAGATGTTCGCAACGCCGGCCAAACACACCAATTTGCATCTTGTTAAACTGCCCGAGTCTGAGTCTTGAATGTCTGCTTTTTGTTGTTTGCACTATTCTAGGGATAGAAAGCCCAGTTTGCGATTTACAATTGTGGTTAAATTGACAATTACTAACAAACAGTCTGCTAAAGCACAAAACCCAATGCGTGACTTGCGCATAGAGAAATTGGTCTTGAACATTTGTGTTGGTGAGTCTGGTGACAGATTGACCAGAGCCGCCAAGGTTTTGGAACAATTGTCTGGTCAAACTCCAGTTCAATCAAAAGCTAGATACACAGTCAGAACCTTCAGTATCAGAAGAAACGAAAAGATTGCTGTTCACGTCACCATCAGAGGACCAAAGGCTGAAGAAATCTTGGAGAGAGGTTTGAAAGTGAAGGAATACCAATTGAGAGAAAGAAACTTCTCTGAGACTGGTAACTTCGGTTTCGGTATCTCTGAACACATTGACTTGGGTATCAAATACGACCCAGGTATTGGTATTTACGGTATGGACTTCTACGTTGTTGTTGGTAGACCAGGTGGAAGAGTTGCTTTGAGAAAGAGAGCCAAGGGTAAGATTGGTAACTCCCACAAAACTACTAAAGAGGACACTATTGAATGGTTCAAAGAGAAATACGATGCTGACGTTTTGAATAAATAAGTCTGAGGTTTTGTAATTTAAATATAATCATCATTGTATTGTGTTTTGTAGTGATTAGCAAAAAAAAAAAAAAATGAAAAACGAAAACCATCTTAGGTGCTAGACACTTTGAGGTTAAAGAAAAAAAAACTCAGTTCAAAAACTGCATTCATTAATTTATTTTTATTTGCCTTGTCCCCAATTAGGATCAAAAAATCCCGATCCATTTGAATCCTCAGTTCGATCCCTAGAGCAAGCAAACAATGAGTGTCGAAGATTTTGAGAACGCTGAACTGAAGTTTGAGGGAATTGTGAAAAAGCACAAGACGTTGGCCAGTGTTTTGAAACAGGTCAGTGCTGATGTGTCCCAAAGTGCTGGATCCATTGAGTCGATGTACTCGTTGTGCGCGTTCACAAATCATTTCCAAAACGCCACAAACGCCTCGTTAAAAGACCTGGGCACCAACAGGTTCTTGTCAGGACTTCTGAAGAGCCGCTCTAATGCATCTTCTGGCTCCATTGGTGCACTGGCTGACATGAAGTACAAGCCGGTTTTCACAGATTTCTTGAATACCTATGCGATTTTTTTGCACGACTTCATGGCAAATGAGCCGTACCTTGACAACAGCATGGGCACCATCGAATCATTCACATTGGAGTGCTTTTCCAACTTGGTTGTCAACGTTGAGTTGTTAGCAGGTCATTTTGGTGCCCACAAAAGTATTGTTCACCTTTACAGTGAGTTGACTTTAAAGTACAAGGCTAAAACGGTGTTGCCCGTCCATATAGCGCTTGTTGTTGATTTGTACGAAGCTGACCAAGAGCTCAGCTCAAATTTGAGTGAAAAATTGGATAAATTGACTATACCCACCATAGCGCTGAGGTTGCCTAAACTGGTCACACAGTTGTATGAGTGCATGGTGAAGTTTTACTACTGCTTGGGCATACTTAACGCTCGCAGTCTTCGATTGGCAGCCTCCTACACCAGCTTTTTAAGGCTCATGAAACTCTTGGACATCAACCTGGAAAAGAAACAAATCCCAGCACAAGACTCGGGCTTCATTCCAAGAATGGAGCGAGGCACGGAATCGATGCGCAATGTCTTGAAGATTCAAAACCAATTCTACGTTGATGCCTCTGAGATTGCCAAACTGAAATCACACAGAGCCACGGGAAGTGCTGCCGATAACAATAGAAACAAAGTTAGAACCTCGCATGCGGCTAGAGTACGTAGCTTGCTCGGCTCAAAAAGAAGAGACGAGGAGCGAGATGACCACTACGATGAGGGCAATATGGCTGATTACGACTTTGATGATCTTGACGATTTGCAATTGAGTAGAAATACCACTGGTCATAAAACTCCACAGAAAGAACCAAAGGACGACACAAGAACGGTTTTTGTTCACGACTACAAATTGGCAGAGTACTTCTTGTTGGTGAATTACTTGCTATTCCCGTGGGGTCAATTGGAAAAAGAGGAAAGCAGTTCCAAAAGTTTATTCATGTCTGTGTTGAGTGCCTGGAAGAATGCGCTATCATACGACAACGAACGCAAGAAAGACGACTTGATTATGCTGATATTTGCGAGAAAATTGCCGGAATTTGTGACAAACTTGAACAAAAACTCAATCACCAAAAATTGTGCAAAGCTTAAGCAGGCCCTTTTTGCGAAGTACATAAGTGAATTTGTTTTGGTGAGGTTCAGCTGTTACAAAAAGGTCTCATTGAGTGCCGTTTGTGAAGAGTTAAACATAGAATTCACCTCAAAAGGGCTCGTCATCGACACATTTTGGAGACTTATTGATGCAAACTGTCAGGATTTCGGTGAGGAGTCCCAGAGCCGATTATTAGGAAAAGTGTTAATCACTAACAGCAGCGGCAACTTAAGGTTAAATGAGAATGGATACATAGGTTTCATGAAATCGGGGGCTCAACCTATCGAGAAGCTTGTATGTGCTGAATTTGAGGCAATGGAGCGGTCTTCGAAGTTGTTCAAGAGTATTCAAAGCTAAACAAAGGAATTTTTTTGTGTTGTTGGAACTGAAGGAAAATGGTACTTAAAAAAAAAAATTAATCACAAAAACAGAGAAAACAAAAATTGAATTTCAGATAAATGCTTTTTATGCACTTATTGGGACTATTTGCTGCATTGGCTGTCGCTTCTTTCTCCAACAATGTGGCAGTATATTGGGGCCAAAACTTGGCCGCCTTTTCAAAAACAGCACAAAAACACAAGCTTAAAGACATTCGCGGGCCCACGTTGGAGGAAGTCTGCGCAGATAAGAACGTTGACATTGTGATAATTTCGTTCATGGATGAGATTCCTTACTCAGGGAAGCAAAGACGGGTGATGATACCAAACATTGACTTATACTTTGGAACATACTCATACAAGCACAATAGGGAGATGCGCTATATGGAGCAACAGATACAAAGGTGCCAACAAGAATTCAACACAAAAATTTTTGTTTCGGTGGGCGGCGAGGCTGGTAGTTACAACTTCAAAAATCTGCGTGAAGCACAAGATTTCGCTAAAGTATTAGCCTACATGTTTGCAAACACCAGCAGTGACGATATCCACAGCAAAATTGCAAAGCCATTCGGCAGTGTCGTTATTGATGGCATTGATCTTGATATAGAGTGTGCAGAAAGCCTTTTTTTGGAAGAATTTGCCGTTGCTCTCAAAGCGAGCTTCGAAACCCTGCCATTTGTGAACAAGTTTTCTCTCAGCGGATCGCCAGAGTGCGTGTATCCCAGCGAGTACATGGCTGGTTTGCTCAACACAAAAGAAGTGCAATTTGACATCTTGTTTGTGCAATTTTACAACAACGCTCAGTGCGAGGTGCACTCGGCTGAATTCAATTGGAACTCTTGGGTGGAGTACGCGGCGGCACAAGAGAACGACATTCAGCTCTATTTAGGATTGCCCGGGTCTTCAGACAAACTTGCTGCGGAGTCTGGATACGTGGGCGACTTGAATTTGTTACAGGCCACGCTTGCACAGGTGGCGCAGACATCTAATGGCTCTTTTGGCGGAGTTTCCTTATGGGAAGCCTCGTTGGCCCATAGCAACACAGATATGGGGGCAAACTACATTGTAGCTGTGAAGCGGGCTCTCAATACGGCCACTAACAGCGAGTTGGAAGAGGGAGAGGAAGAGGACCAGGAACACGAACACGAACAAGAAGAGGAACAGGAATACAGTCTGGGTGCCAGCATGGATGGAGTATTCCCTTGTGCATACTCGTGGCTCGCCTTGTGGCTTGCCTTATGGCTGGCTTTCTTTTTACTCAACACCTAGTTGTGCTGCACGTGTGCACGTGTGCAGGTGGGAACCAGAGATGTTGGCTTATTACCTGGTTGTAAATAAATAAGAATTAAGTGGATCATGCTGTAATAAATGTTTGGGTTTGAAATGCTAAGCGCACTCGAGTGTCAACAGGCACATGCTTCAGTAATTAGAAAGGCTTCTGATTTTGCTACCAAACCTTGTATAAACTCGTAGTAAAACTCCAAACGGGCCTAGCTCAAAGCTTGCGAGTCACAGCATCTTTAAAACTAAAACTTTGTTTGTTCAACCAAACTCTGCGATTTTGCAACTGATTTTGTGCTCGTGATGAGCACTGTGGTGTTCACGGAAACTCTGGAAGTAGTTCGCAGTGTATTTTTGAGCAGCAAAAACACGAAAAGCACCAAAGAAAGCCCCAAGGCGCTCACCAAACAGTAAGAGAGCAAACAAAATCAGTTTGAGAGCTCCTTCCTCAAAAACCCTCTTATACTTTTTGAATTGGAGTTTTGAGTCAATTATGGGGTAGTGCATAGTAGATCATAAGGGTTACCCGGATGTCTATTCCCTTTAAAAAAGTTTTTCCCAGGTCTTCTCCCTTCCAAGTAAAAATAGATTACTAAACTCACAAGACTTTATAGCAAAACAAGTCAGAAACGAAAGTTACGACACTGGAAATTTTATAAACGAATACAAAAAACAATAACTAAGAAATTGAAGGAATCTAAAAAGCAATTTAGCAATATTTCTCGTTCTCAAATCACTCGCGTTTGATATAATAGCTAATTGTTAGCGGATCATTAAATAATAGAAGAAGTCAATATGTGGAGCTCTGGTTTATCAAGAAGCAAAGACTACAGATTGCAGTATGCGATTGAGCTTCTGGAGTTTTCTGATGAGGACTTCATGGATCAAATCAGCCACAAGGACATCATTTTGATGGTATATAACTTTCCAAGTATCAAGTACTGGAAACCAGTTTTGAATAGAATTGGCAAGTACTTAGACACCTTCATAGACAAATACAAAATAAAAGAACCCGAAGGAATTCTCAATGCCATTTCATGCGAGGATGTTCAAAAGTACCTGATTTTGTTGAAGTTTTTGTACCAAGTTTTGGTATCATGCCGGATCAAAGACAGCCAGTTTGAATTGAGTGACAAGTTGCTTGCATTCTACAATTGCAGCAGTGAAAAATTATGTTTGTACGTAATGAAACTGTTATTTGTACTTCAGTTCAGAAGAATAAGATTTATCAAAGGCAAATCATGGGAAAATTGGTTTGATAGAGCCCAGGTCTTTGTGAAATGTTTGAGTGACGACTATTTTAACAAGAAGAGCAGCGACGAGACATTCAACGAAATCAGTGATGACATTGATCGTCTTGGAATTTTGCATAATGAAATGGTGAGTGAGGCCGAATTCAAACGCAATAATCATGGCGATATTGAGATCACGTATTTTAAAACCTCACCACAAACAAAAGCTGTCAATGGTAAAAAACGCAAGATGAACACCGCTCAAGAAGGTTTGGTGACATTCAAAGTTACCAAACACCAATTAGAGAGTCTTAGTATCACAAAATTATACGAGTTGGCCAAAGACGAAGAGCTTTTACCCAAAAAGTTTTGGAAAAATTATGTTGCGTTGGTTAACAAGGCGAAGTTCAAAAATGACACGGATATGGACAACATATTCAAACAAATCTTGGTTACTAGTGTCGGGCTAAAATCATTGAGCTTACCAGTTTTGTATCCAAAAATCAAGTCAGTCATCGAACTAGCAAACAGACTGGACACTAGGGGTGATTTACTTGAAACTTGCATGGAAACTTTGCATATGGTAGCTTTGAAAAGAGATTTGAGATCCAGCTTTTTCAGAGCTTTTGAAGGGCATATGAATCACGGAATTTTGTTTGAGATGTTGCGTAAAATAAGTCAAAGCAGTTGCAACACCGATTCCGAGAGTTTTGGTATTTCTGAGTTGCTGATAAATTATGACTTCGAGTTGTATGATAGCCAGATAGTATTTTTCAGAATTTTGAAAAAGCTTTCAAGCCAGTTTGCACATTCTGTTACAGCCAGTGGTGTTCTACTCAGGTTGATGGAATTTTTGAAAATCAGATCACTCAAGCTCAAAGGGGTTTTGAGCTCCCTGATTGGTGCACTACAGAGTCTTTTACTATCACACAAGGAGAACATTGACTTGTTTATTGCCAACAATGGTATACAATTGATCATAGATGCTGTACATGACCAATTGGATTTCATGTTGCAGAATGAGCTGTTATTCAATGTCAAAAAACCAGATTTGGATGGTAAAGGATTCAAAATGCAACAATTTGAAAAAGACAATAGAAACCGCCGTTTATTTTTCAAAGATTACAACACTACATATATCGACTCTTTGATAGATTTGGTTGACCATTTGCTTAAAGATGAGACCGTGGACCGATTAAGAAACCTTTTTGACTCTCCTTTGCTTCAACTGTTCAACCGAATCTTAAAAAATAGCAAATCATTCGATGCAACTACAGTGATTGCGACACTCAAGTGCTTAACCCAAATAATTCACTGTGAACCAACAAGTTATTCAATTCTCAAAGAATCCAACACTATTGATGCATTGTTTGAGAACTTTGATAACTTCATTGTGGAAGATGGAGAGTGCTTAGAATCTTTGATTGAGATCATTGGCGCCGTGTCTTTAAACAAAGAGGGCATGGAGAAAGTCGTATCGTTGAAGTTAATTGATAAAGTTTTCTCATCTTTTGAGGACGTAAAAATTATCAAATCAGTTTTCACAGAGTCTCATCTTGATATGCTTTGTCTTACATGCGATGAGTTTACACGCCATTACCCAGATTTGAAGCCTATAGTGATGGACAATATTTTGAGACTTGTTGAATCTTTGCCGGTGATTGTCAACTCAAATTTGAATGGATTGCAGTTTTACAAAGGTCTCAACGGCGGATCTAATCTTTACTTAGACCGCTCAGAAAAGGACGACTCTTTTGATGGAGATACCACATTCAATGACGAAGACCAAGACGCCAAATATCTCCACGAGTTTTTCTGTCTGTTTTTGAGCTCGTGCTTGCGTGACTTGGATATTGGTAAGTATGTCGTTGATGCGGTAAAGGAACGTAAAATGGAAATTAAACGATTCCTTCCTTTATTAAGTTTAGAAAAGGATGTTTTCAGCGGCTCTCACTACACAAATAGATATTGCACTGGTATGATTTTTGAGAGTTTTGCAACTTTAGAAGACGAGACGTTTTTGCTGGATTTATTTGAAGAGGTTATGAAGTACTTGAAGGATCCTTTGGTGGAAGAGTTCATTAACTACGAAGGAAAACTGGCAATGATGTCTAAGTTTGCCCACGGAAATGAAGAAGTAGCTGCTAGTCTTCTTCAAAAGTTGAATGTGTTAAACTCCAACCTTCAATATCTATACAAACTCTTATCAGAGCCGTTTTTTGTCTCAAGCTCACAAAAAAATGTGTTAAAGTTGTTTAGTTCGCCGGAAAGAAAAGATTTCATTCTCATCATCACAAAATTACTAAAACGGTTAGTTATAGAGGGTATCTTCATTAAGGATGCGTTGCCGGATTACGTTTACAGCTTGGCACCAGGGCGTTATAAGACTAAAAACCAAGTTGAGATTTACAGAGATCATAAAATTGCGGTTAAATTTGATGACAAAGAACGATGGAAAATTACTGGTCCAAAACTGAAAAATACGATTCAGATCAGACGCATTTTCGAAGAGATTCAAGGTGAAGTGTGTTCTTTGTTGAAGCAGTTTGGAGCTCTCAACGATGACTCGCCAATGGAACTTGGTAAGCCATTGGAAGCTAGCCCATTTAAACAAAACTTGCTTATCAACACGAAGTTGGGTGAAGCATTGACAAACGTGTTACTCAACAGTTCAGAGTCCGATTTTTCCAACAAAAAACAGTGGAAGACTTACTTGTATATTATGGTGCGTAACGTGCTCTTTGTATTGAAAGATTCAGGCAAAAAGAATGATAACAAGGTGTTGCGTGTGTTGCTTTTTATGCAAAGTGATGGGTTTGTCAAACTTTTAAGGATTTTGGACGATTGCCTCAGTGACTTGAAGTCACAGAACCCAAAGCTATTGTCTACTTTTGCTAAGTTGATAGGGTGCCATCAAGTTGAAGACAATGAAGTTGATATTACTATTGGCTTGACAAGCAACATTTTGTCGGTCATCGGTAACGCCGCAGATATTACTGCAGACGCTCGTGATAGTAATGTGTTATTTGACCCACCAAACACTTGGAATTCACTGGAACTTATTGGCCCAGCACTTGTAGTTCAAGCATTGATTGTTAACTATGGTGCACTCACTCTAATAATGGATTCAGGACTTGTGCTGAGAAAAAACAAGGATTTTTTTTGCAAGCCTTTAAATGAAAATATTTTAAATTTGTTCTCTCGGGTATTTGAACTAAAGAAAGGGGGCTCAGACTGTTATTTGTATCCATTGACAATTGACTGCCCAGTTTCTGAAGATGAACAATGGCTGTATTTGAGATCTTTGGGTTTTCCAGAACATTTGATTGAGTCTTTTATGTTGATTTTGGAGTCAGAGGATTGTGATTTGCCGACAGCGATTGAAAGTGAAGCATTCATTAATGATGGCGAGTTATTGAGAAAAATTAAGGTGGAGAAATTTCCCGGGTACACACAACCTTTTGAACCACAATTCTGGGAGATACAAACCTTGCCTCAGTTCATAGATCATCTTTATGAGTCAAGCGAAGCTTTGCTCGAATTTGCGTTCAAAATATTTGAATTGTATCCTGAAAGGTCTAATGAAATGATGAAGGTTTTGGAACAGCCTCTTTTGATGTTTCCTAATAGCGATCTTGAATTATCACCGTTGAATTTTGCTTTGACCAAAATTGAGCGTTCAAAATCCTTGAATGAAGCCAATTTAGGCATTTTTTTTAAAACAGTGGCAGGTTTTCTTGCAAAAGGTGACACTTCTGATCCGGAACTTAATGAGACAATCGGGTTTGAAAAAGGGTTTCAAAGATATTTAAAAATCTTCGTTGGCAGAGTATTAACCAACAAGGACAATTACAGTAAGGAATGGTTTGCAAGTGCTTTGCAGGCATACATTGTTGCATTATACAGAGACTTAAGTCCAAAAGCTGAATGGGATTATGACAGATTCAGGGCTGAAGGTACAATATTGGTTGCAGTTGAGCAAAATCTTATGAACTACGAAGTTGACTTTGAAACAAGAGAATTTGTTTTGAAAAAAGTTTTGGAGATACCTGAAATTGCATCCGCTGAAATTGGTATCGAGGTTTGCAAGTATTTAACAATTCAGCTCCAGGATTTGCATCTTCTGAAACAGATTTTACAGAGTGGTGTGTTGGAAAAATTGGTTCATGCGTTATCGAAATTGGATGTCAATTTGCAAGAATACGATGAAGCTATTGAGCAATACCAACAAAGCGAAGCCTATAAGAAAGAAAGGTACGTGAAATGGTCAAAACAAATGGCAGAGTTGGCAACCTTTGAAAAACTCTTGCTTGCTTTGATGAGAAGATTTTTTGAAAGCAAAGAGTTTCTTGAACAATGCTATGAGCAGTATTTGAAGCTATACCTCATGAAAAATAGAAACTTCCAAATTGTCTCATTTGTCAAAAAGCACGCTGGATTTGTTCTCAGGGACCCAGAAATTTTCATCAACGCGTTCAAGGACAGAGTTTTGATAGACTATCCGCAGTCTTACATGGGAGACGACAGTCAGGTAATGCGGAACCCTGGATTCAAAGAGAAAGAAAGACTTGAGAAAGTTAATTTAAAGGTTGAGAATACAGGAATCATGAAACTTTTGTTGACGGAGTTGATGCTGAGTAAACCTGAGTATTGGGCTACTAACAAGGATTACCAAAAGAAAATCTTGAAGGCAATTGAGAAAGAAAATAGAGACATCAATGAAGCAGAAGAGGACGAATTGGCGAATCACAAGGAATTTCGATACGTGAAGTTTTTGTTAAGAAGCATTGGTGAGTTGTTGAGCTCTTATAAGCTGAGTAAGCTAGAGTTCATTACGTTTTCGCGGAAAAGCAGCATTGCTATGAAACCACGAGCTACCGCATTGAACTTTTTGATTCACCTGTTGGTGCCAAAAAAGGATGTTGGCGAGGAGATTGAAAACTACAGACGCTCTTTGGTATCAAACATGGCAAACGATGTTTTGAGAGCTTTACTATTGAGTACTTTTGTTGACTTGAACTTGAATATTGCCTTGGAGAAACAGGATTGTGATCCAAAGGAGGTTCCTAAAGAGGATGCAGACATGCAAACAATACGTAAGTTCACGATTGACACGATTGTGAAGGCTTTGCAAGAGACTTTGGAAGATCCTGGTACCAGAATGCAGGACAAATTTGCCAAGATTCAGGATCTACTCTGTTTGATCAGCCGCGTATGTGCCTTGTCGGAGTCAGTGGAAGCTTTCAGCTGTGCATGGTATGATGTGATGTACATTGGCAAAATCTTGTTTGAGAAAAACGTACCCACCCTCATTGCCAGTGTGTTGAGCCAGCTGGACGCCAACTTAACTGGTATCACAGAGATGTATAAAGAGCTGATAACGGTTTTAAACGAGTTGGGTACGATCAAGAAAACATACCAGAAATACTTGGAGCTGCTGCATGACAATGCCGATGATGAAGAAGAGCCTATCGACGAGCTCAGTACGAGTGGTGAGGACCCAAATACAAAGAGAATGCTTCAGAATTCGACTTTGGCAATGTACGAAAATCTGCTGGAAGAAGGGGAAGAAGGTGACGAGGAGTACGATCTGGGTGAATACCCGGATGAGTTTGACGTTGAGTTTGACGACGATGGTGTTGATGACGATAGCCAAATTCTTGATGAAGACGTTGAAATTGGTAATGATGACAGTGATGAAGACGCACGTATCGTGGACGATTTCATCGAAAGGTATGGGGGTGACAATATCTCTGATATCGACAGTCATAGTCACAGTCACAGTGACAGTGATGGTTACAGTGACTCAGGGAGCAGCGAGATTCTGGACCACGGACATGTGATGGAAATCGACATAGCTTTAAGTTCTGATGGTGAGAATTTGGACGAAGCTGTGGCAAGCGACGATCTGATGGATTTGGAGTATTACGGTTTAGAGAGTCCAGGTTTTGGCTCCCGCGCTCGCGGCAACAGAAATGCGAATAGAGCCGATCTGATAGACTCTTACTCGTATGATCACGAAATAGCTTTCGTGAGACCAGAAAGTCAGGGCTTGAATAGATATCGCGGTGTTATCGTGAATGAGCCGTTGTCAATTGCAAATTTTCAAAATTTTCTGCTTAATTTGAACAATTTGCCACGGTTACCGGATCAATTGCGTATGCTTCCAGTAGGCTATGTCAATGGTGGCAACACGCGCGGATCTTTTTACAACGAAAACAGAAGTACAAATTTTGACTTTGATGAAGAAGATGACGATGAAGATGACGACGCCGACAGTGACTTGTCTTCGAGTTTTGACTGGCAAGTTCCGCCAGAAGTGACTAATGTGTTGAGAAATACTATCCGCGATAAAAGGATCCCAAGAAGTTCCAAAGTGTTCCGCAGTATGTGGGCCAACTGGACAACAACTTATGATCACATTTTCCCACAACGGTTGTTTTCTCTAATGCCGTTGCGAATCGTGCCTTTGGTTTTAGACAACTTATACGACGCGAGCCGTGCATATCAGGATGAACAGACACGCAAAGAACAGGAGCGGTCCCGGAAGCGGGAGGAGAAAAAGAAAGCCGAGAAAGAAGCTCGCAGAAGAAGAAGAGAGCTGCAACTGCTGGTCCGCAGCGGAGCTCTGGCAAGAAATAGAGCTGGTGAGGAGAATGAAAACGGTGAAGTTATCGAAGAGGAGCCTGAAGAGCTAGAGCCCGTTATGGTTGAGATTGGAGACCGTGAAGTGAATATTGCTGGCACAGGAATTGACTTGGAGTTTTTGCTTGCACTTCCAATGGATATGCGAGAAGAAATCTACTCCCAGCATATATCGCAAACGCGTGCATTGGCAAACCAAAGCTTGGGCTCACTGGATATTGACCCGGAGTTTTTGAACGCATTGCCACACAGATTGCGCGAAGAGATTCTTGAACAGGGCGCACTGGGAGATTTTGACGCAGAACTGGCAGATAATGAACTGGAACTCCTTTACTATGATAATGCAGATCCGGGCCACGAGGGCCATATGGAGGCTGAAGACACAGAAAACAACGACACAGAAGACGGGAAGCTTAACGAGAATGCAAAGAAATTCTACACTCCATTGTTGGATAAGCTGGAAATCCCAGGACTTGTTCGGCTCTTGCTTGTGCCTCAACCTCAGTATTTGGGCCAGCTTCTGATTTTGTTGGAATACCTTTGCTACACTAAGCAAACCAGGGCAGATACAATAGCCACGATGCTCTACATTTTGCAAAACGGGCTCTCAAGCGATAAACTGCTTTATAAAACGTACGCAAAGCTTCTGAAGCTGCGCAAAGTTTGCATACCTGTGGGGCTCACTCGTGAGATGGCTGCACAAAATTTGTTGGACATGATGGTATGGGTTTTGAAGAAAGCGCCTCAAATTCGGTTTTACATGCTTTCTGAGCACGAGAATTTGGGCAAATCAGGCAGAAGCTCCAACAAGTACCCGATCAATGTGTTATTTGGGCTTTTACAAAAACCTTTGTTCCAGAACAACTCGAAGTTGTTGCTTCTATTGTCTACGGTATTGCATCTCGTTACAGGTGCTTTGGAGAACTTAAGAAAGTCTAAAGGAAAGTTGCCAAAGATTCCGTCAAAAAATCTTGAAAGATTGGCAATGATTTTGATCTCAAATGAGTGCACTTCAAGAACGCTTACTTACACGTTATCATGCATGAAAAAATTATCAGTATTAGATAAACTGAAAGATATTTTCTGCAAGATTTTGCTGGAATTTGCAAAAACTTTTGGAAAGTCTTTGGTTGACGACTTGACAGAATTGGAAAAACAAATTGAAACCGATACTGAAGAGTTGTCGAAGTTCACCTCTACGGGTAGCACACAAAGCAAACTTTTGCGTGTTTTGATCTCATTGGATTACTTGTTCAGTGAACAGAAGCTGGATGATAGCTCCTCCGCTGGAGAAAACTTGCAGTCATTGTATGAAGGTATTGCTTTGGGTCAATTATGGGGTAGTTTGCTGTCATGCTTGAAAAAATTGGAGGGCAATAAGCAGAAGTTCCACGTTGCAACAGTACTTTTGCCATTGATTGAAAGTTTGATGGTCGTTTGTAAGCACAGTAAAGTGCAGAAACTAGAGGCCAAGGAGTTATTGAAGTACAACGAAACTGTTCCAGATTTTGCGAAGGAGCCTATTGAAAAGCTTTTCTTTTCATTCACCAACGAACACAAGTTCATACTCAATGAGATGATCCGCACGCAACCAAAATTGATTTCGGGTCCATTTGCAATGCTTGTGAGAAATCCTAAGGTATTGGAATTTGACAACAAACGGAACTACTTTGAGCGCAAATTGCACCAAAAGAATGAAAGCTCGAATTTCAGTCATGGCACGTTGCCGGTTAAAGTGAGCAGAAATCGCGTTTTCTTGGACTCTTATCGAGCATTAGCTTTCAAAGACGCCAAACAATTGGCGCAACTGAAATTGGAAATTAAGTTCCATGGAGAAGAAGGAATTGACGCTGGTGGTGTTACTCGTGAATGGTATCAAGTATTGGCTCGTCAAATTTTTAACCCAGATTACGCGCTTTTCGTTCCAGTTGCCTCAGACTCTCTGACGTTTCATCCAAATAGATCACTGTGGGTTAATCTGGAACACTTGCTGTTCTTCAAATTTATTGGTCGTATAATTGGAAAAGCTATTTACGATGGCCAAGTTTTGGATGCACACTTCAGCAGAGCTGTGTACAAAAAATTCTTGGGCAAGACGGTGCTGATGAAAGACATGGAGACCTTGGATTTGGATTATTTTAAGTCGTTGATTTGGATGCTGGAAAACGACATTACTGACGTTATCAGTGAGACTTTTAGTGTCGAGGCAGATGATTACGGTGAGCACAAAGTGATAGACTTGAAGCCAAACGGCAGGGACATCCCTGTGACAGAAGAGAACAAAATGGAGTACGTGCGCTTAGTCGTGGAACACAGATTAACTGAGAGTGTCAAAGACCAATTGAACAATTTGATGGAGGGATTTTTTGAAATCATACCAAAAGATTTGGTTTCAATCTTTGATGAGCAGGAGTTGGAGCTTTTGATCCTGGGTTTGCCGGAAATCGATGTGGATGACTGGAAAAACAATACGACCTATGTGAATTACACATTGGCAACACCTGTGATTCAATGGTTCTGGCGTGCGGTGAAATCATTTGACTCAGAACAGAGAGCCAAATTGTTGCAGTTTGTCACAGGAACAAGTAAAGTGCCTTTGGAAGGGTTCCTGGCACTTGCTGGTTTGAACGGTAACCGAAAGTTCAGCATTCATAGAGATTACGGACCTGTGGAGAGACTCCCAAGTGCTCATACGTGTTTCAATCAATTGGATCTCCCTGCATACCTGAGTTACGAGCAACTCAGGGGTTCATTGTTGTTGGCAATCACCGAGGGCCATGAAGGTTTCGGATTTGCTTGAAACTGCAAGTCTTTGGACGAATTTTACAGAACTACATGTGTTCTTTGATGATTGAATGTGTTGAAGTATTACTTAATGAAAATGAATTGATATATTGAATGAATATTTGAAACGAGTTGTAGCTTGTGGAATCAGCATTATGGTGTCAAATACACACACTCCGTTCCCACTGGGACTCATATATCAGGTCTGTTAGCTTCCATGCTGAAAAACTCATGCTTTTTATGTACTTATCTTGGCACTAGCGAACTAGTATAAACAGCTATGTGCTTCTAGTTTGTCGCATTCAGTGATAGAAGGAGTTGTAACTGTCTATATTTGTGTTGCGTCTGCCTCTTCTGGAGACAGCTCGTTTTCCGAATCCGACTCGTAGCTAATCCCAAGCATTGATTCGGTTTTTGGTCTTTCCACAACAACGGGCTTCATTAGATTCATACCTGAGTCACCTACGGTACTCGTGGCATTGGGTTCATTTTCAACGCTTTTTGCAGCAGCGGAATCTGTCAAAGGAACTGCAGCACTTGTCTCTGTGCTGACAGACAACTTTTCTTCTTCTTTGGCAGACGATTCAGTGCCATTGACTGTATCAAGGGCACTACCAGCCTCATTGTCCCCATCGGTATCACTATCGCTGTCGCTGTCACTGTCACTATCACTTTCGCTGTCACTGTCACTGTCACTTTCGCTATCGCTATCGCTATCGCTTTCACTGTCACTCTCGTTCCACAACTTGAAACGCAGACTTGGCTCTCCATTTGAGATGTAGAAAGTTGGGTACTCCAAAAGGACACAATTTGCCAAAGCCTCCAGTAGCGTCTGATCCAACAGAACTTTTTTCAAGTACGGCGTGTCTCCCAGGTACACGCGAAGGTACGCAAGGGATTCTGGCGACGTATAAGGCTCGAAGTAGCCCAACAACGCCGTGTCTTCCGGGACTCGTGGTTCTGTTTTCACCTTTGTCTCCAGACCGCCAGCGTCCAATTGCACAATCTCCACCGTCCAGAAATATTTCTTCTTCTGCTTGTCGTAAAAAGTCTTGTTCATTTTGCTTCTCTGCATCCCAATTGGCATTTTGATCACTTTCACACTTCCTTTGTTGATGATGTTCTGCTGTGTTCGCTGTCTGCTTCTGGGCTTCTGGAAAATAGGCTTTGCCACCTTGTACGTGTCGCTCTTGCCCACATCCACTTTTCTGCCAAAGTTCACAAGGAAATTGTAGTCTCTTTGCAAAAGGATCTCGGCATTCTCTTTGATCTGGCTCAGGCTCACGTATTTCGTGGTGTCGATCTGGCCATCACAGTTCTTCTCCAACTTGTGCGCCTTGACACATTCCAAGCAGCACGTGCTCGTGGAACACGCCGGACACTTGTACTTGGCCGGGTTTTCAAAGCAAATCTGGCAAAGACTCGTGCTCATCCGAAGCAGCGTATAGCAAATGTAACAAAGTCTCTGATTTTTACTTTAATTTTTACTTTAATTTTTACTACAATTTTTTTTTCTCTCTTTTATTTTTTATTTTTCATCTCATCTTGCATGCCACTGCATCTCCAAGCTCAATTTCGTTTTTTTTGTTTTATTTCTGTCCGCCAAATTTACCGCCGCCCCGTATAAACCGCTCTTGATCCGTTACCCGGACTTCTATCACACACAAGGCACTTCGCGGCTATCGCAAGCAGTTCATTTCAACAGAGCCTCATGAGTTTCTTCAAAAAACATTCAAAAAGCAGCGCCGGCACAAGCTCAGCTGCTGCTAGTGGACCCAGCGGTGCTCCACCTGCGCCGCCTCCGCCGCCTGCGCCACCAGCACCTCCACCACCTTCATTTGGAGGAAGTGGCGCTGCTCCAGGGCCTCCACCACCACCAGGGCCACCACCACCTTCAACAAGCAACTCTTCATCGAAAAAGAAGTCAAATAGTGCACCTGCACCCAAGCCAGCAGGTGGAGCTTTACCCTTTTTAGCCGAAATCAATGCCAGAAGACGTGACGACTACGTTGTTGAGAAAGTCGATGAAAATTTCAGTGCCGCCGACGCCGCCGACAAATTTGAAGGTGTGGCCAGCGTTGCTGGAGGCCTGGGCAAGTCCAAGATAGGTGGCGCCCCTCCAGTGCCAACTGGCGCGTTCCAATTGCCTCAGGCACCTCCATTGCACAAAAAAGCGCCTAAATCGAGTCTGCTGTCGCCTTCGATCCCAAGTGCGCCGGTTCCGATGTTTGGAATGGCGGGCAGTGCTCCCAAGCTCCCGTCGGCTAGACCACCGCCGGCTCCAGCAAGTTCTGCTCCAGCCGTGCCAAAATTTTCGGCGCCAGCTATCCCACAAGCACCTGCTCCACCGGCACCTGCTCTTCCATCGGCAGCAGCACCAGCTCCACCAGCTGCACCAGCCCCACCAGCGCCTCCGCTTCCATCAGCTGTGCCGCCTGCTTTGCCGCATGTAGCCCCACCAGCGTTGCCTTCTACTGCAGCACCAGCAGCACCAGCACCGCCGCCACCAGCGCCTTTGCTACCACCTTCGTTTGCCGCCAACAAGAACAACAGCACCAAAGCTGCGCTGACAACAAAGACAACCAAGACAACGACTGCCTCTGCTCCACCGCCTGCACCTCCGTTGCCACAAGCAATGGCGCCACCAGCTTTCAAATCGCCGCCACCACCTGCGCCGCCACCTCCACCACCTGCTGCGGCACCACCACCAGCTCGCACTTCGGCAAGACCAGCAGTAGACAGTGATTCGGATGATGATGCACCATCAAAACCTCCAGCGGGCGGTGCATTGCCAT
The DNA here is from genome assembly GCA_031125475.1 of Saccharomycopsis lassenensis. Lineage (NCBI taxonomy): Eukaryota > Fungi > Ascomycota > Saccharomycetes > Ascoideales > Saccharomycopsidaceae > Saccharomycopsis > Saccharomycopsis lassenensis. The sequence goes on from JASTUK010000010.1 coordinate 57,166, forward strand.
TTTTGGCAGAGATCAACGCTAGAAGAAGAGACGATTACGTCGTGGACAAAGTTGACAAGAGTTTCAAGCCTGCAGAAGTGTCAAACAAAATTGCAAACGCTCCAGAGGCTGAGCCCAAGAAATCAGCTCCATCTGCTCCTGCGGTACCGACACCAGCTCCTGGTGGTGGTGCTAGTCCATTTGGCTTTCTTGATGCAATTTCTAGCGGAAATTTCAAGCTAAACTCCACTAAAAATGGGGCCAAAACTGGAAGAGCACCAGTATCCTCCAAAGCTACATCGTCACCAAAGCCACCAATAGCAACAGTAGCACCAATAGCACCAAAGGCTACAACACAGTCCAAGTTTTCTATGAAACCAACAGCACCAAAATTGCCGTCTGCACCGTCGCCGCTGATCCCAGCAGCTCCAAAGATGCCAGCAATGTCTGCACCTCCAATCCCAAAGGTTGCTGCACCTCCGGTCCCAACATCGCATGCACCAGCATTGCCAGCTTCGCCACCACCAGCGGCTCCTCCACCACCACCAGCATTCCCACTGTCTGCAGCGCCAAAAATTCCAACACCTCCTGCAAATGCAGCACCGCCGCTTCCTCTGGCTCCATCACCTGCAATACCTAATCATGCAGCGTTCAGCCGGTTCCCATCACAGCAGCAGCAGCAGCAACAACAATATCTGGACCTGGATCTGGACAACGACCTGGGTTATGGACAGCAGCAGCAGCCTGCAATGATCATGCCACAAACAAAGAAAACAGCACCACCACCAGCACCGACGTTAAATATGTCACATAGTGTGCCTTCAATGAAGACTCCAAAAGCACCGCCACCTCCACCAGTTGGCGCTACAGGTAACAATAGCAGCAGTCAAACCAATGGCAATACGTATAGCAAGCCAACAAGGCTCGGAAAGACGCATACAGATCATAGCTTATTTACAGCACCACCAGAAGACTCATCGAGTTACAACAAAATTCACTCTGGCAACACAAAATTTGTGATCAGCGATTCAAGATTCAAGTTTGCTAACTCTAAGGACGTTCCTAAACCAAGAAAGTTTATTGGTAAACAGAAATTGTATCCAAGTGGACGTGGAACATCGGTTCCTTTAAATTTGAGTTGGTACGTTAGTTGAAATATAAAAATTGTTACACTTGTGAACCTGTTAATGTACATAAATTGAACTCTAAATAAGATACTAAGTAGATTACAATTCTTGAGAAGCCTTTGCCTTTGTGGTCTTCTTTGGCAACAATGTTTGGTGAATGTTTGGCAAAACACCACCCTCAGCAATGGTGACATGACCCAACAACTTGTTCAATTCCTCATCGTTTCTGATGGCTAATTGCAAGTGTCTTGGGACAATTCTGGTCTTCTTGTTGTCTCTAGCAGCGTTACCGGCCAATTCCAAAATTTCAGCAGCCAAATATTCCAAAACAGAGGTCAAGTAAACTGGGGCACCAGAACCAACTCTTTGTGCGTAATTTCCCTTTCTCAACAATCTGTGAACTCTACCAACTGGGAAAGTCAATCCAGCTTTGGATGATCTTGTTTGAGATGCTTTAGTAGTACTGGCTTTGCCACCTTTTCCTCCGGACATTTTGTTATATAGTTAAATTAGTTTAAGATAAAATAAATTTGTTTAAAAGAAACAAGTTTTTATTTGGTGGATTTCTCTTGGTTTTATACTTTTTTCTACTTGCTTAATTTAGTATAAATTTTGTATGCATGCCAAAAAAAAAGTGCAGTTCCATGATTCAGATTTCCCCGAGTTTTTCAGTCCGTTCTTAAAACAAGGCCGTGCCAAAACCTACACCCGTGTTTTTTTCTTTAATAGATTGTAATTTTCAGAACGGATCATGCATAAATATGGCAAAATGCATCATAAGCGCAATCGTTTTTTAGTATAAATAAAGTGAGATTTCTTACCTTTTTCTCTTTCTAATTAAAACACTAATTATAAACAAATTTTAAATTAATCAAAATGGCCAAAGCTGAAAAGAAACCTGCCTCCAAAGCTCCAGCTTCTAAGAAGCCAGCTGCTAAAAAGACTGCTTCTGCCCCAACTGAGGGAAAGAAGACCAAGAAAGCCAGAAAAGAGACATACAACACATACATCTACAAAGTGTTGAAGCAAACACACCCGGACACTGGTATTTCTAAGAAAGCCATTTCTATCATGAACTCTTTTGTTAACGATATCTTTGAGAGAATTGCTACCGAAGCTTCTAAGTTGGCTGCTTACAACAAGAAATCTACCATTTCTGCTAGAGAGATCCAAACTGCCGTCAGATTGATCTTGCCAGGTGAATTGGCTAAACACGCTGTCTCTGAAGGTACTCGTGCTGTTACTAAGTATTCTTCTGCTGATTAGGTTAATGGGTTGGGTAATAAACGGTAATGTAAATTTATAAAGTAACAACGTAAGAATTAAAATTCATGTCCGACAGCTTGCTCGCGTCTTTCTGGTCGAATTCGGACATTGCGAAAGTGCATCAAACGAATAAAAAAAAGCCACTCAAATTTAAACATCGATAATCAGAATTTACAGCCATACACCAACAATTACCGCTTGTAAAAATCCGGGCACTCTCGTTTGTCAACCTTTGCACAAATTCCTAGATCAAAGAGCGATGGAATCTCCTAGTTTCCAGCCCCTGATTTTTCAGGTGCAATTGTCGTTATCGTTCTTAGCCTCGGTGCTCCCCGTTGTATACTATGTATACACTCGGTACATTTCTTCTAAACGATTGGAAAAACCTGTCAAGTTTGAAGTTAATATACCGGAGGAGTCCAAACCACACTGGAAAGGAAAAAGGTTGAATCCACCGTCTATAATCGATTCTAACGAACCAGAGATGATTCAGTGTTACTGTCCCGCTACTGGGCAGTTTTTGGGAAAATTCAAGAGTTCTACGAAGCAAGATATGGACGAGGCAATCAAAAAGAGTAAAAAAGCGCGAACCCTGTGGAAAAATACCACTTTTGCTCAGCGCAGACAAGTTTTGAGAACTTTGGGTGAGTATATTTTGAAGCACCAAGAAGAAATTGCTAGAGTGGCTGCCAGAGATTCTGGGAAAACATTGCTTTGCGCTTCAATGGGAGAAATTCTTGTCACAAACGAAAAAATCAATTGGATTCTCAAACATGGTGAACGAGCCTTGAAACCAAGCTCTAGACCTGGTCCAGCTAGTTTTTTGATGGCATACAAAGGTGCTGAAGTTCGTTACGAACCATTGCCTGGTGTTTGTGCTGCCTTGGTCTCTTGGAATTACCCTTTCCACAACTTAATGGGCCCGATTATTGCCAGTTTGTTCACAGGTAATGGTATTGTCGTTAAGTGTTCCGAGTACGTTTTGTGGAGTTCGTTGCATTTTATTGACATTGTGAAACTGGCATTGCAAGCCACGGGATATGACTCGGATTTGGTGCAATTGGTTTGCTGCTGGCCCGAAAATGCTGATTATTTCACGTCACACCCAGGATTGTCCCATATAACATTTATTGGATCTCGTCCCGTGGCACGCCATGTTGTTAGAGCAGCCTCAGAGTCATTGACTCCAGTTGTGGTAGAATTGGGTGGGAAAGATGCATTTATTGTTTTGGACGACATCAAAGATGTTTCAAGTGTTGCAAGTATAATCATGCGGGGCACTTTCCAGAGTTCAGGCCAAAATTGTATTGGAATTGAGCGTGTCATTGTATTGCCTCATGTTTACGATGAGTTGGTGCTCGTTTTGAAACAGAAAATTGAAACTTTACGACTTGGTCTGGATATAGACCAATTGGAAGCTATAGATATGGGTGGCATGATTTCTGATACTCGATTTGACCAGTTGGAGCATGTTGTTGAAAATGCTGTGCTGAAAGGTGCGAAATTGCTTCATGGTGGAAAACGCTTCTCACACCCTAACTATCCCCAAGGTCACTATTTTACACCTACGTTACTTGTTGACGTAACACCGGATATGGAGATTGCACAAACAGAATGTTTTGCTCCGATTTTGACAATCATGCCAGCAAAGGATGCAGCTGATGCTGTAAGAATTGCAAACTCGACAGAGTATGGGTTGGGAGCATCAGTGTTTGGCAATGATTATAAGAAATGTAATGCTATTGCCAATGAGTTGGAAACTGGAAATGTGGCGATCAATGACTTTGCCACATTCTATATGTGCCAATTGCCGTTTGGTGGTGTCAAAGGGTCAGGATATGGTAAGTTTGGAGGTGAAGAAGGGCTTCGTGGGTTATGTATAGAGAAAAGTGTGTGCTACGATAGAATTCCGTTTATAAAGACCCAGATTCCAAAACCGTTGGATTATCCAATTCAAGACAGCAAGAAAGCTTGGGAGTTTGTGCGGGCATTGAATATAGCTGGTTACGCTACGAGCTGGTGGGACAGTATCAAGGGATTGAAAACCTTGGCGCAAAATGCATAAATTCATCAAAATTTTACTCATAAGCGCGCCTGAAAATGTTCTCTCGGATGAGTGTGCTTCGCAGAATTAGTCTCAATTGATTTAGTACTCTACTTATTGTTGCTTTGCCATTTTGATCACAGATATCGTTTTTAGCACCATTACGCAATGATAATCGATCGCCATTGAAATATAAGCATCAACAGGACGTTTGATTTGAAATACTGTACTTTGAAGCCATTTTGCTTACACACCAGTAATGAAATTCGTATACTTATTATTTACATAATCTCTCACACACTCTCTGGCAAGCGAAAAATTAGGCCCAGTCTTTGCAGAACACCTATCAATATTAGAATCAAATTGAGCCATTTTGCTGTACATTCATGGGACAAGCAGGCCTTCATTGTCAGTTACTTGGTGATTATTTACAAATCGCTTGTATCAGATTTATGTGTCGCACTAATGTTGTACCTATCAGTACAAAAATGAAAACCATCCGTTCTTTCTCTTTTCTCTTTGGTCCTTTGGAATGTACGCATCTACCTGTTCAGCAATTTTCTGTACAGCAGTGACTTCGTCGTAATTTCTTCCCAAAGCATCAATAAACTGGCCCTCTGGATCCATCAAATAGAAGAAAATTGAATGGTCTACTAAATAGTCCTGGCCTGGCTTAACGTTCTCTGGTGTACTGAAATACACTCTGTATGCTTTGCACGTTTTCTTGATTTCGTTGTACAGACCAGTCAATCCAATCATTTTAGGATGGAAATCTGCCAAATACTCCTTGATAACCTCTGGTGAATCTCTTGCTGGATCGCACGTAATGAAAATCGGCTGAATCTCAATTCCATGCTTCTTTTGCAAGTTGTCAATCATAATTGCCATTTTGTCGAGTTCATCAGGGCAAATGTCTGGGCAATGTGTGAATCCAAAGTACACGAGTGACCACTTGTTGAGCAAGTTTTTCTCGGTAAATTCATTGCCATTATGGTCCACGAGATTGAAAGGTCCACCGATGAGTGGCTTTCCATATCCACGATTTGCCTCAGCTTCTCTTTGTCTATCAATTCTGGTTTTCTCTTTCTTGAAAGTTACAAACAAGATCCCACCAATAACAACAAAAAGCAAGCCAGCCTTCCATGAGCTGAATTGGATCTGTGCTAAACTTCTGATTTTTTCTGGTCTTGTCTTTTGCGTTCCAATACTGATTCTCTTTAAGTCTTTGCGTTTACCATTTGTGCTGTCAGTGTTGTTCAACAAAGGATATCTGATATGAAACAAACGTCTAGCAGCTATAAAATTTGCTGCAGGTGTAGCCTTCGTTACCGGTCTCAAAACTCTGAGCATGATAAAATTTATTTGTTGGATTTGCTATGAATAAAAAATTGCTTGAAAAATTGATTTTCGATTTTCCTTACTGCATACCGAGGAAGGGCACATAATAAATCTCAACCGTAATTTCGCCAACCAAAACTGTAACACCTTCCAGCATCTGTGAATGTTATTGTTTTAGTAAAAAAAAAACATTGCACATTCGATATTGAAAAAGTTACTTTATTAGCCCTCGATCAATTACTGCTATATCTCGAGCACCAATAAAAAGCATTTTTTTTCGAAAGAACTCTTTGCATGACTCGATGGCTCAATTAGAAACACATACACATACAAAAGCAATATGAAGTATATTATGCATAAAAAGCAGACATCAGTTTAATCCTTAGTACAGTCAACTGTTAAAAGCGAATTTTTTTCTGAAATTTATGGTGATTTTAGAGAGAATGTGTTGCAGTGACGGTCACAGGGAATACTGGAGTACAAGCAGTAAATCCATTTTAAACTGTAGACTCGTTAACTAATGTTCAATGCATTGTTTTTTATAGGAATGTTGAAAGGTTTGATTAATTGATTGATGAATTAGCATTACGTGCTGCAACTTTGCTTAATGTCTATGCTATTCTATACACTTTCTCTATCTACCCCAAAAATCTCATCGTCAACTCAAAGGCATAAAATGTAACAGCATTCGCAGGAGCAGCCCTGATTATACAAACACTAAACCCATTGAAGAATGCTCTGAGTCCTCCAGTTTTGTAAATTAATTTCGTGCTCTGCCACGTCGTTTTGTATATTTTTTTCACAAAGTCGTCTGTTTGGAATTTTGTCTTGACAACATCTATAGGATAAGTCATTAACCACAAAGTTACACCAGAGATCGCCCCAAATGAACAAAGTTTATAGCCTTCTATCAGTTCTCTTGCAATTTGGTGTTTTTTCATAGTTTCGTGAACTAAAAACTCATAGGTGCAAAAATAGATACCCATTCCATGAGATTCTCTCCAAAGCGTGGGGCCGAGACCCTTGTAAATTCCTTTGATTCCAAAATTGCTATAAATCTTTTTTATACAATCAATTGGACCTTTATAAAGGACACCCTCACTTGATGTTTGAGTCTGTAATCTGATTCTGATGTGTTCAATAGGACTAGCTAAGAATCCATTCAGAAATCCTGCAGCTGCTCCACAGGTATAGAACTGCCAAAGCTTCAACTCCTTCTTACCTTCAGGCCCTTTGAAAAATCGTTTCATTGACTCATTTACGGCAAACTGTATACTCACACATGCACCGACACCTACTAATGGTGTTGTAACACCTTTATAAAACCCTTTAAACCCTTCATTCTTGATCAATTTCTGAATAACATCGATCGGCCCACTATATTCTTTAGACAGCTGAAGTCTAACTTTCACTGTATCAAATGGATTTCCTGCTAAAGTTTGTGCTATACCGCCAACAGTACCCGCAGTAATATCTTTGAGAACTCTGAGTTTGTCTTCGCTCATTGTTATCAGCTAGAATGACTCGATTTCCAGAAACTTGATCAAAATGTCGGAGAAAGCGATACGGCTGAAAATTTTATATAGAAAACCTAATCAGGCAATAGTGGGGGGCATCCCAAATTTTCCACCGTATAGTCTACATTTTGCACTGCATTTCTTGCTTGTGATATTTATCTCAACTACTTATTCCGTATTCAAATTTGCAAACATTTTTCATCTGTTTTCTCCTTTTCTCTCTATTCTAAAATTATCAACTTCCCGCTGCAGTATTGATTTCAAGCTCGAAAGCGATAATTCTGTGTTCTCAAAACTGAAGTCAAAAGGAGTATCACATACTGGCTCGTTGCTTTTATTGCGAACATTTGTTAAGTAAATGTGTTCAATTGCTTGTTGTGCTGTAAATCGCTTGTTTGAGTCCCAACAAAGCATATGCTCCAACAAATCTATGGCAAGATCATTGATATGGGGATAAATTTCTTTCCACGGCACTGGTTTGTATTGTGGCTTTGGTGGTAGAAAGAGATTCCAGGCTAAGCTAGAGCCAAACTTCAATGCAACTTCCTCGGGTGGTGTTCCCAAAACTTTGACAATTTCTGTGATCTGATGTACCTGATCTTTGCCTATAAAGAGCGGTTTACGCCCATAAAATTCAGCGAATACGCATCCAACAGCCCAGATATCCACAGATTTGCCGTAACTTCTTTTGCTTAGCATTAGTTCAGGTGCACGATACCAACGTGTTGCAACGTAATTTGTAATAATTGACGTTCGTTTTTTGAGGTACTTTGGAGACACACCACGCGCTAGTCCAAAATCACAGATCTTTAGTATACCGTGAATAGTGCAGAGAATATTACCGGGTTTCAAATCTCGGTGAATCACATCAGCAGAATGGATGTATTTGATGCCACACAAAAGCTGGTACAAGTAGCTTTGAATGTGGAACTCTGAAAACTGCACAGAACACTGGATTACTCGTGTCAAGTCATATTCAATCAGTTCTTGAAAGCAGTACAAGCCATCATATGGTTTGGTGTATACCAAGTCGAGATCTATCAACGACACAATATTTTGATGACCTTTGAAGTGACGCATCAACTTCAGCTCGCGAATTGCTCTCTTGAGCAAGATGTCTTTAGTGAAAATATTTGTAACTTTCTTAATCGCAATTTGTCCTGGCTCTTCTGATCCATGGTTTCTGTTAGCAGCAGAACATACTGTTCCGTATGAACCTTTTCCCAGAACTTTATGGATTTGGAACTTGGAGTCAATGTAAAAGTTCACTTTATCGTAAACTACGTAACCCCTGGCCTCGATCTCCGTGGACATGCTCTCGTATTAGTTACAATTATGGAAATCTTCTGGACTGTTTGCTGAACTTTTGATTATGATTCTATTTGGGTTTCTGATTTTTGCATTTATGCACAAAAACATGCAGCCACTCAGAGAAACTAAGTGAATGTAAATGTCGAGCTACAGTTTGCCAGTTCGATAACTAAAGCGAGCTTACAGTTTTGGTGAAACCAGAGAGTTCACAGCGTTTAAGGGTGCCGAGATTAAAAATCAAAAAATGCCAGTTTTGTTGGCAGATCTTGACAGCATATTGAGGGTGCTTGCCTGTCTTTGAACATGTGCTCAGGACAAGTCTGAAAGCATATAACTTTTTTCTGGGTAAATACTGCTCAATTCGCTCTGAACCGAATCATGCTCAAACTTCACAGTGCTCTGCTAGATCATGCCACAAATTCATAAATCATGGTTTCGATTATTAATATTTCGAAACGATTAAATTCATTTTCAGCTCAGCAATTAATTTTGGGTGTGCGCGGTGTAGCTGATTTTGCAAAAACACGCCTTCAGTTGGACATCGCACATAACCATCATCAAATTTATCAGTCTATCCGAAACAAATTTCAGCCATCACCATGGGCATCTTCTCGTACTTCAGTAAACAAGATCAGAAGCAGGACTTGATTGATGAGTTACCGCAAGAGCAGCGGGACTTCTTTGTCACCGAAGAAGTGAAGTTTGACATAGAAAATAAGCAAGCACAGCAACTTGAGTTAAATGTGAAAAAGGCACAAACATCAGCAGCAGATTCTGAGTTCAACAGTTCGACGCCCAGACCCAACAGAAGACAAGCTCTTCTTGAGAATTGCTCGGAGGTTCAAATGTTGTTGATGCAATGTCTCAGTAACGGTACGTACAAGGAGAAGATGACAATGTGCAGTACCAGAACATCGGCGTTATTCAATTGTATTGATAGTCAAAAAAAAGCGCTCACAAAATTGGGATTGGAGTCCGCAAGATCAAAAGCAGAAGCCGAGAAGATAAAAGGAATGTCTGACGACTTGTTTGTAAAGCACTTCAACAAAGACGGCTTGAACTTGACCGAATCTGCCAAACTGAATTTTGAGCAAGATCTAGAACAAACAAGAATCGGGTTGTGGAAGTAATGACAAAGCACCGTATAGTATCACGTCATGATATAATCACGTCATAGTATAATCACGTCATCATTCGCTTCAAGCGTTCCAGGTTTTCTTTTGTTTTATTTTTAATTTTACTTTTTTATTCTTTTTGAGTGACTCCCCATACCATTACCTAATCGGTAACAGCAATCATTGAGAATAGCAAACTAAAAAAAAAAATTAAGGCCTAATTGTATATAAAGAGGAGATGTTCCAATAATAAACTATAGTATCACATTTAAAATCATGTCACAGGTATGTTGATTTTTGTAATGGCATTTCTTTTTCGCAAGAGTCTGCTACTAACAACAGAAAATATTTTACAAAGGCCAGGATAGCGACTTCATAGTTTTTGTTGACTCTTTGGAGGAATATGAAAAGTACAAAAGGGACTCTTCTATTCCTTTGAGCAGATTTCTCGGAACTTTCAAGGTTTATGAGTCTCGCACAGGTGGCAATGAAGGGATTCTAGACGAAGCATCATCTCTGCAGTTGGAGAACGAGTTTGGCACTAGTGACGAAGAAAAGGTCATCAAGATCATTTTGGCTGAAGGGGCTCACAAGGGTGATTCCAAGGTTGGAAAAAAGGGCTGGTCTTCCACCAATGATAGCAACGGTGTTCGGCTTGGTTGATTGTCCCTTCATAGCTGCATATTAAGTATGATTCAAATTTTATCAAAAGAGCTGTGCTGTAAGCAAATCGTATTCATCTTTTTCTGAAAATCTTTCTCAAAAAGCTTCTGTGTGTAACATTTTTCACCTCCGTTATCTCCATCATCTGAGGGGGTGCTTGCAACTCTGCACTAATGACGGGTTGCAATTGTTTCAACTGCCAGTGTCTCTCATTCAGATTGAGCCATAAGTCTGGGTTTTGGGACTGATCTGTGTCTATTTTCACAATGATCAGCTCTCCAAAATAACAGTGTGAAAAATTGTACCCCACGTTATTGTACTGGTTCAATGATATGTCTATTGGCGACATTTGATTTGGTATCACAATTGTTTGGTTTGGGTCCACACCTGAGGCTGAGTAGTCAAACACATACGGCCCGTTCACGTGGTTTATCAGCAGTTCTAGTTTCTCAATCCAATGATCAGTTTCATCATTTCTTGGGGACATTAAAACTATCTCATATACAGCGTAGTCATATTCAAATATTAGCTTAAAGCTGCAAACTGAGCGAGTGGGCTCTATGTATATGCCTTCGCTGAATTCATTGTGTATGATTTTGCAGTTGGACAACGGCACAAGATACTCTATGACAAAGCTCGGCTCAGAAATTGTACAGAGTAGTATGTGTGACTTGAATAAAAACGCAGCCATTTGCTTCAACTTATTTTTGTGGCTCGTTTCTCTCCAGCAAACGCCCAAACTTCCACATAGCACAGGTATGCCTAGGCAATTTATGGGAAACTCAATGTCAGGGTCTCTGAGGCATAACCTTTGAAAAATGTACTTGGACTGAGACGTTTTTTCCAAGAATGCGATACTCTTGTTAATCGAAGATATTTTCTCTTTGACCATAAGCAGTGACTTCTTTACAATCTCAGTGTCAGCATTTTTTGGGGCCATGTTTTCAAAAAGAGACTCTAGGAGTAATCTGTATTTGACAAGTCTTGAAGAAGGTTTGTTCAAAAGAGCAAAGAATGAACAATCGACATGCTTGTTAATGACACTCTCCAGGAATTTTTTATAGCTGCCGTTGAATATTGTACTAATTCCGGATTTCTCGACCAAGTCAAGAAGAAAATCAGATTCTATCAAGAATAGCTGATAGTGGTACACAGAAATGCAATTTTGCGCCACTGTCTTTGCAACAAACGCAGCAGCCCCTCCCGAATGGTAGGTCACAAATAGCTGATTTTCAATGACAGCAGAGTTTGCGGTTTTGGGAGTGGTTGCGAACGGGACTTGAATTTTGTCAAGAAAGCCTCTATGCGTCTTTAAAAGGGCATACACTGTGTTTGACAACGGAAAATACCGGATCCCGCTAGACTCAAAAAACAACTCAATGATCTCCAGAAGCAGTTGCAAAGCATTGATGTAGTCACCTTCACTTTTGATCAGCTCTTCTATAATTTTGTAGCGTCTCGCAGCTCTTTGGTACACTTCAGAATTTGTGGAGGGCGAATAAGAAACATTTACCTTGTCTATCAAAGCCGAGTCTAGGGGCGTGTTGTTTTCGTTTTCGTGGAAACGAATATTCTCACGATCCGAGTTCTGTGTTGTGTTTCTTCGGAATAGGTTTGCAATCCTTGAGGAAACTGGGCGTTGAGACCCATGTTCAGGATTACACTCGATGAGGTCAAGTGATACATCAAGGGAAATGTCTCCTATTGTACTCATTGGTTCAGACTTTATACTGGCCTTGCCACGAGCTTGATAGTAAAGAAACGATCAAAAAAATAGTAATTAAAAATTAGCCTTTCTGTTACAAAATTTATATGAAATACATGTTGAAATTCAAAACATGCATAAATCCTTCGGAATTACTTAGTACTTTTTTTTCAATTTTCTTCTTGATTTTTTTTTTTCATCCAAAAAATTCCACATACCAATTAGAGCAATGAGTTTTGTTAACCTCGCTAGACTTTCTTTGAAATGCTCAACAATAGCCATTGGACAGTCTGCGAAATGTGCTCGTGGCAGCATTATCAAACACAACTATCCCGTTAGACTGTTCAGTGTAAGTCATGTGCAATTGAAGGCTAAGAAAGACAAGACTTCAAAAGGCAAGACAAGCAAAAACGCAGCGGCTGAAGAGGAAGAAGAAGTGATATTTGATTCCAAAAGCTTTTTGACACAGTTGGAGAAGGACTTCAAGGAAAGCTTGGAGGCGCACAAGGTCAAGTCTAATGAGACCAAGAAAACAAATGTCCATATGTTTGACAACCTCAAGGTGCACTTGTCGCACGGAAAAGTTGAGAAGTTCACAAATATTGCACACACTACAGTCAAAGGACGCAACTTATTGATTACAGTATTTGATCCCAGCGATAGCAAAAACATCGTTTCTGCAGTTTTGGGTGCAAACTTGAATTTGAATCCGCAAATTGATCCAAAAAACCCACAATTTTTGAAAGTGCCATTGCCATCGCCAACAAAGGAAGTCAAAGAACAGGTATCGAAACAGCTAAAACAAGTCTACAATGATTTCAAAAGTTCTGGTAAAAAGAACTCATTGTCAATTATCAGACAAAATGCTATGAAGGAACTAAAGTCTATTAAAGGTGATAACAACACGGTAAAATCGGTATCAAATCAAGTGGAAGCTTTGTTCAAAAAATACTCCAACTCATTGACCGAGCAGTACAAACTGCTTGAAAAAACGATACTCAACTAAACAATATCGTATACATCCGTGGCCCCATTGTCATTGGAAATGTGCGTGAGTTCAAAAAACTGATCTTGATACCTTTTATGAAAATAGTGGCCAACTAAATTTCCCGTTACCTGATCCAAACAAACATAATAAATGCCTTCATAAGAGGCATTTTCTAAGATCTTTGTAGCATCTGGTACCAAAAAAAGCTCTTTCCATCTCATATACACATATCTCTGTGATAGAAAATCTTTATGCACATACAAATTGGATTTTTTGCTTTTGAGGCCTTTGGAAATGTCATCGAAATCATTTTTACTCAATTTCTCCATAACTTTGGGCAAAATTTCGTCATTCCAGTTAGGGAACTTGGACCATACCAATAAATCAACTTCATCATTGAGCTCAAGCTCTGGTGTCACTCTTCTACTCAAAAAATTGTGTTTCTCGCTGACTATTTCAGCTTCAAAAAAAGTAGTGATCTCTGGGTTCTCTTCTGTCAAGTTCTTGATAGTTATGTATCCATTGAGAAAACTCTGATTCAAATTGACATGTGCGAACTCAACCTCAAACTCGAACTTGCTCGTTTTATAAAACTGAAACCCTTCAAATTTTGCACCAGGTTTCAATTTACTAGAGTAGATAACAGGATCCAACTGCCGTGGGATCTCGTTGAACCTGGTTCTGGCCCAACCTGACTGGGTTTTGTCCAAATCAAAACTGTTGAGATTTTCAAACAGCGAATTTCTGGAACTTTGTGTGAGTGATGAGAGCGAAAGCGAAGAGTAGGAATTAAACCTGAATGGCAGTATCGGATCACTCTGCGCTTCGCGTTCTGGTTGCTCGGTGATCTTCTTCAAATTTTTCAAATTCAGCGGCTTATTGCTGTTGGAAAAGCTTTGCAAATCTGTGTATCTTTGAACACTAGGCATCTTGGTGATATCTATAAAACAGTAGGGTATGACTATAGTGGGCTAAAAAAACGTCAAAGTGGAACGAATAGCAAAACGAAGTACAAAAGTGCAGACTTGAATCGTCTTTATATCAACACAGAAACAAAGTACAAAGTCCAGAAAAAAAATTTAGCAGAAAAGAAAGAAAATTAAATGACCCACGTATAGCAGAATATGAAAAGTTGGTCAGAAAAAAGAAACACACAGTTTTACTCATCGCGATAAGTGCGTGCCAAAAAAAAGAAACGCCGAAATCTTCGAAGAAGCCGTGCACGTGACGTGGACTTATTGACGTGAGCAAAATGACGTAAATAGAGGAAAAGACAGCAGTAAACTTGTTGAACAGAGGCCCGGATCGATGGTGGCGACAGCAAGGAACGGTCCGAGTTGGCTGAAAAGTCCGGCAACAGTTTTCATAGGAGTGCCGCTTCGCAATCTGATTTATTCTTTTAGTGTGCACCTCATTTTCGGAGTAAAATTAATTGATTTCGGAGCAAAAAGTTCGTTTTTCGGACAATTCAGGAAAGCTGCAAAGTCAGTACAGTCTTTCAACCGTCCAGAAAAACTTGTACATGGTTTTAGAGTAGCCTTTGAAGAGTTTACAAAATAGTTCTTCAGATCTTTTGCTAAACAGATCAGGCCTGTTTTAGGAAATTAACCAAAACAGATCCCTTTCTTTGGGAATTTTTTTTTTTGAATGATTTTTGGACAAACTCTGGGTAATATTGTAGCGCTACACTGCTAAAATTGCAAATGTTCTTTTTTCATGTGCATCTTTTCTGAAGACCCGACAGCTCAAGGCAATGGCCTCTGGATTTGCTCTTCCGCCATTTCATTTCATTTCTTTTCGCGCCAACCGTTTTGATGGCGCGCCCATTTGATTTCTTGACACCAGTACCATTACAGTTACCCGGAAGTGAACTTTTGCCGGAACGGAAAGATATTTTGAAAAAGTTTGCCAAAGACACAACAGACACAAAAAGATGACAACACAGCCAGGAAGAATTGAGTCGCTAACAGCAGAGGAAGAGATTCGTCTTAAGGAATTGTGGGCACACTTATTGACGTTCTGGGGAAAACCTTCCAGAGTTCCAGTTTCTAATGAAGGAAAGTTGTTATTGAAGTCGTCATCTACATTGTCAGTGGAAACTGAGACAGTAGAAGAAACGAAAAAGGGCAAATTCTCCAAGTTCAAGAGTCTTGGTAAAAAGAAAGACAAGAAGTCCGATGGGAAACTGAAAAATTCTGGCTCCACCATTGAGAGACTGACTTCTTTGTCCGAAAGCATTCAAAACATACCTTCAAACAAGGAGATTGAGAAAAGGTATTCCAATGATATGGTGCATTCTGCTTTGAAAGACTCCAAGCCAGACGAAATATATGACATTTTTTGGAATTTTTTGAAGTTTGATTCTCCGGACAACTTGATTTTGCGGTTTTTAAGAGCAAGAAAATGGGATACTGACAAGAGTTTAGCAATGCTTTCAAACACTTTGCATTGGAGACTTAGAGAAAGCAAAATTGATGAGATCATGCGTGGTGGCGAGCTAAAGTTGTATGAAGACATGCAGGCCAGTGAAGGCAAGACCTTGAACGCAGGAATTTTCAAAAACTTTGAACTTTTCAAGACATACATCCGCAACCATGACAAAAATCACAGACCGTTAGTCATTGTAAGACCAAGATTGCATCATCTGTCGGATCAGACAGTTGAAGAGATGGAAATTTACACATTGATGGTGATTGAAAACGCCAGAATCTTTCTCAAAGAACCTGTGGACTCGTGCTCGATTTTGTTTGATATGTCAAACTTTTCGTTATCGAACATGGACTATTCTCCAGTGAAATTCATGATCAGTGTCTTTGAAGCGCACTATCCAGAATCTTTAGGTGTCTTATTAATTCACAAAGCCCCATGGGTGTTCAGTGGAATCTGGAACATCATCAAAAACTGGTTGGACCCAGTTGTGGCATCAAAGATTCATTTTACAAAAACAACTAAAGATTTGGAGGAATTCATTGACTTGCCGTTGTTGAGTGAGGATCTTGGAGGTAAGGACAGTTTCAAACCAGAATATATATGGCCAAAAGCCGGAGAAAACGATTTGGTAATAAAAGACGATATTCCAGAAAAAATTGAGCTTTTGAAGCAGAGAAAAGAGCTTGTGGAGAAATTTGTGGCAGTGACGGTGAAATGGGTTGAAGCTGCCGACAGTGAATTGAGCTCGCAGTACTTGGCCGAAAAAATCAAACTCGGCAAAGAACTTTCTGCGAACTACGGAAAACTTGACAAGTACCTCAGAGGAAGATCAATCTTTGACAGATTGGGTTTAGTGGACGCTGAGCGTTTGTAAATAAAATATATTTGGATAACGCACTTGCTTTGTAATAACTCGGAGCTTCGGTTTAATACATCACTCCTAAGCCGTGCAGTGGTGGGCTTAACAAATTCCGCTCATAAATCTGACCGAATCTTGGGTCCGTGAATAATTCACTCCACCGTGTGCTAAATCTAATTTTAGCACCTAAGCCACAAAAACCTTTAGAGTTTTTTGTTGATTGACAAATCCTCAGCCAACTTTAGAGGCTTTGGCAATCTGATTAAACTTTGAGCACCAAATCTTTTCCGCAATATGAATTAAACAAGTACCCAGAATTTTGAGATTTGAAGCTGGAGAGAGACTAAGAGGGTAGACACTGATTTGCCTCATCTAGTTGTTCACGTAGCTCTATATCTAGCTTAGTTCTAGTATAGTATTCTCGGTAATGTACTTCGGCATTTGATTAACTCTGTGAATAATGCCGAAAACTCCTATGGCGCACAGTTTTCAATGGATTAGTGTCACATTTCATTCCCCGTAGTATGACACTAATATCCCTAAAACTAAATTTAAACAATGAAAATCTGGCTTTTAGAAAGCCGAGGAGAATGTAAATGGCTCCAGTATGCAGACTCATAGATTTTATGTGGTTTTTAACAGTGAAAGGGCGGTTCCCAGATGTCTAATTCCTAAGTTTGAACGGTATGCGTAGGGTTAATTCAATATCATGTTTAGCTTTTAGATCTCATATTTAAGAATGAGACTCACAAATCACCTATAAATTGATCACACTCGCCTCAAAAACAATCCATTCAATTCAATCATTTCATTCAATTCATTCAACTTCTTTCATTGTTTCCCTTTTCATTTCTTCTTAATTTTGATTTTGTTATAATTTTTCAAAATGCAATTGAATTTCGTTCTTTCAGTTTTGTCCTTCATTGCTGCCACTTCTTCAGCACCAACTAAGCTTGCTTCAAACGAGACTGCTATAGCTCAAGGTTTGTTTGGTCACCACCATCCACCACCACCACCACCTCCACCACCAGCTCCAAGACCAGGTCCAGGAGGCCCAGGAGGTCCAGGAGGCCCAGGAGGTCCAGGAGGCCCAGGTGGTCCACACAAGAGAGGCTTGTTTCACCACCACCCACCACCTCCACCTCCACCACCAGGCCCAGGCGGTCCAGGTGGTCCACACAAGAGAGAAGCCAACGAGACCGCTTCATCCCAAGGTTTGTTAGATGATTTATTCGGCCATCACCACCCACCTCCACCACCACCACCACCAGGTCCAGGTGGTCCAGGCGGTCCAGGAGGTCCAAGAGGTCCAGGCGGTCCACACAAGAGAGGCTTGTTTCACCACCACCCACCACCACCACCTCCACCACCAGGTCCAGGTGGTCCACACAAGAGAGAAGCTAATGAGACTGCTATAGCTCAAGGTTTGTTTGGTCACCACCATCCACCACCACCACCACCTCCACCACCAGCTCCAAGACCAGGTCCAGGT
>JASTUK010000010.1:75008-324744 GCA_031125475.1 Saccharomycopsis lassenensis
ATAGCTCAAGGTTTGTTTGGTCACCACCATCCACCACCACCACCACCTCCACCACCAGCTCCAAGACCAGGTCCAGGAGGCCCAGGAGGTCCAGGAGGCCCAGGCGGTCCACACAAGAGAGAAGCCAACGAAACCGCTTCATCCCAAGGCTTGTTGGATGGTTTGCTCGGCCATCACCACCCACCTCCACCTCCACCACCAGCTCCAAGACCAGGTCCAGGTGGTCCAGGTGGCCCAGGTGGCCCAGGAGGTCCACACCACTGAACAGTTTGTTTGAAATAGGCTGATTCTCAAATTCAATTCTTCTTTTAAAATTAATCTCTTCAAATAATATGATAATTTTGTTAACAGCCCGTAAAATTTACTAAGTGAACAAAACACATTTCCCGCTAGAGTTCCCACCTACAATCCAATTCTCAGTAGGATGAAACGTTACAACAGCAGGTATTGTTGTTAGTAATTTATCTTGAATGTGTCCAATCTGTATACCTTCATTTGTATAAACATCAATGAACTTCTTCATATTGGCAATGACAAATTTCTCCATGCCATCAGCAGGACTCAATTGCCAACGGGCTTTTAGAATCAGAACCCATTTGCCAGTGCGGCAGTTGTGTTTGATAATATGGTCTGCTTGTATTTCTGGGAACTCAAATTCGGGACCAGGAGCAATAGTTTTGTGCCCGAATTCAAAATTCAGCTTGAACTTCGTAGTGTTGCCCAACTTCAATATATTGATGGTATCGGCGTATCCGTTACAAACAATATCGCCACTACTATTCCAACTTGAAGAGCTTATACTCAATCTACTGTTGTAGGATCCATAGCAGTGATAACAAGGGTCCTCAGGAAATTTATCAGACCATAGACTCTTAGTATACGTTTTCCTTAGATCCCAAATTTTCAATGATCTGTCCAAAGAAGCAGTTGAGACTTGATGAGTGGCTCTAGGATTGACACTGAAGCCACCGATTTTTTTATCACTGAGTCTGAAATATTCCAATTTAGGCTTGGCACGAAGATCAAACGAAGCAAACTGTCCGGTGAGGGTTGAAAGCAACACTTGCCCGCTATCCAAAATTTTGAAGTCTGAGACACCAATCTCATATCCATTGGGGTCCAACAACCCAACAACCTCTGTTGACTGGAAAGTTGATAAATTAGTGTATCTGATAGAGTTGTCGTAACTGGCAGTGTACACGTTGTGTAGGTTAGTATGATCAAATTCAATTTGGGCAACATGTCTTGCGTGGATGCGAAACTGGTTTATCGAGGGCGACTCGTGCGTATCGTCCTCGGGGGTCCAGATGCCTAAATGCCCTTCAATGTCTCCAGCAAACACTATCTTCCTAGCATTGTCTGGGTGAAATTGTATGGAGCTGATCCGATCCTTCGTTAACGGGATCTTATTTGGCACAAACTTGTCATAAATTTGCAACTTGCTGATAGTGTCCCTCAAGGCGTCGACATTTTTGTCGCCCAGATGCTGCTTTTTGGAAATGAGCTCGTAGTAGTCGCCCACAGAGAATCTACCCTCTATATCGTTAAACTTGTTGAGAATCTCGTTTGTCGACTCGAGGCCATCCAACAACGAGACATCTTGTTCCAATTTGATCATTTGCTGCTCTTTCTGCTCTTGTTTTGCCTTGATCTCGTTCCACTGGATCTCCCGTGGATCCTCAATCTTGATCCCCTGGAGCCTTCTGCTCTTCCTTCTGGGCTCATTTGCTGCACTCTCTGATTTTCGTTTTGCTCTTTCTGCTGCTTTTTGCGCTTTACGTTCTTTCTGCACTTTTTGCGAATCTTTCTCAATTTGCGTGTAAAGTGTGTCGAGATCCAACTTTCGCAAAAGCTCCTTGTTCCGTTTGATGTTCAACAATCGTTGCTGCTCCAACTTGGAAACCATTGTGCTGCGCGAAGAGCTGAGATATGCGGACTGACGCGGACTATAAATTTTTGAGAAATTGCGATATTTACGCGCCAATTGACTGAGACTATGGACTGGAAAACAAAAAAAAAAAAAAAAAGAAAAACGAAAAACGAAAAACGAAAAATGAGAAAAAAAAAAAAACAGAACTCACTGCGGCGATTTCGACAATAGATGAGATCAAACATTCTTGACATCTTCAATCCGCCAGAAAGCAGGGTCTTGGACGAGGAAGAGTGTGCTGGGTGCCAGGCGGTTGCCACTGTCACGGCGCTTGTGGCCGGGGCGTACTTTGCCAGTGGCCAAGTGTTTAAAGGCGAAAAACCTGGGGTAAACTCAGGTGTCTGGAAAAGTTTTGTCAGAGGCTCAGGCATTGGATTGATGGGGTATGGTGTCTACAGGGGCACCGAGAATTGGCTCTGGAGCAGCAAGAAGTCTGGGCCTCTAGCCTGATTGTTCTGCTTTTCTTGGCCACTTGTTTCTGTATATAGTTACATAGCTGAATGTCTACTACAAAGACGTGTGGTGACTGTAATTCGATTTATCTCATTTTATTTCACTATGTTCATCGTCAAAACGTCAGATCAATTCGTATTTGCCCTCTTGCAAAAGCTCGTACGCCCTGCGGGTCCGGGCAAAATCCTCGTGCCAGTAGTCCTTCTTGTACGGTTTCAGGAACTCCCCCGTGGGCACCTGGAACCAGTAGTTCAAAGCCGTGTGAACACTGTTTGGCCCAGCAGCACTCGACGAGACCTCGTGGAACCAGCCTGCTGGTAAATACAACATTTGGCCCGGGCCGAGTTCTACGGTCATTCTCTTGGCATTGCTGAGCTTTGGAAAGTGGTTTTCAATGATGGCTACAAGGCGCGTTTTCAAATCCTTGGCCTCGTTTGTGAGCTTGTCAACGTGGAGAAGAAACGGCGGAATTGTGCTGAAATTCGGGAGCCGTTTCAGACTGCTGCCACCGTCGCTGTTGCCTTCAGTTTCGTCTTCTTCGTCGCCAGCCACTTCTCCGTCTTCGTCCAAATGCTGCCAGCTTACGCCCTCTGTGTCGTAGTCGATGATTCCTGACTTGTACACTTTGACAGCCGTTCCCAAGGTGTACAAGTTCCCAACGTCACTTGGGGCGAATATCGTGAACCGCTTCTTGCCGTCAATCGGGATGTACAAGTTGTCGGCGTGGTCGTGGTGGAGCCCAGAGGAAGTGTAGTTTCCTGGAACCCGTCTTCCGAGCCCAAAATCGGCCGTATTCTTTTCGTCAATTAGAATATCCTTCTCGGGAGACCCGTTTTGCGAGGCGCACCCCATCCAGAGGTTGATCTGCTGCGGGATCAACGTCTCCAAAAACTGCGGCACTATCTTGAGCTGCTGTTTCTCTACCATGCTGGTTAAGGGCTTTTGCACGAGTTTGAAGATGCGATCGCACGCTTCGTGCTCCGTGAGTGGCTCGTCGTTGATCGTTTCCAAGACCTCAAGGTCCTCGATGTCGTCAAAGTCGTCAAAATCGTCGCCATTCTCTTTGAGTGCCTCAAATTCAACAGAATCGTCGTCACTGTCGTTTGCTGCAAATGTAAACCCATTTTGTGCCTCTTCAGACTCCGAGTCAAGATCCTCTATATCAGACCCGCTCCTGTCGTCATCAAGTTCAGCTTCGTGTGCCTCCTCCTCGTACTGAGTGGTCAAGTACAACGAAGAGGTTCCATTTTTGATGCACTTAACAAACTCGTCAAACTGCATCCATTTTCTGTTGTTTGTGCCAAAGCCTCCGTCGACCTTGTTCTCCACGTGAACCCTGAAATGCGACCCTTCTGGCCGCTGCAAAGTGCCTTCGATATTGTCCAGTTTCAAGCACGTGAAGTCGTCAAAGACGCCATTGATCAACACCGGTTTCCTGAGTTGCACAAATCTTTCGTAAAAATCCTGCGAATTCCTGATATCGGCGAAGTTGATAGTGTCAATCGACTGGCCGTTTTTCAACGGAACAAAGCCCTGGTACGAGTTTGACAACTGCTTGAGCCTCTTGCTGGTGTTTTCGTGGCTGCTCGAACGTTTTGGCATGGTACAAGAAAATTTTCAAACTGAGAATTGTGAAAAATAAAAACAATCCAAAAAAGTGTTCGAGAAATATATCGGAAAAGTAAATGTGAGCAAGTAAAGGTAGGATTAGGTAGGTACGGTAAGTCAAGTACCTAGTAAAGCTCCAGAGACTCGTCCAGAAAACTGTCCAAAGAGCAGCCGCGGGTGTCAGCTGTGTTTAAAACGACTAGTGGCTTCTGCGAGCCTCGTTGCAGCTCTCCAGACTCGGGTGGCAGCACTTGCTTGCTACGATTGGCACAAACCAAACCTTTTTTTTGTCTATCTGAAGATCTCAAAAAGGTCAACTAAGCACGCAACCTTAAATTTAAATACATAAAAAACAAAATACATAATTGCAAAAAAAAAATAAAATAAAAAAGCACGGACCCCAAAAACAATCCTGGATACATCTTTATCGTTTTGCAGTAAACTACAATAGACAATGAAAACAGACAGGCGTGGGATAATGGGCCCATATCGTGCTCGTGCTGCACGGGTCGGGCTCTTGTTTCCACTTGCAATATTGGTCCTTTACACGCTCAGTGTCTCAAAAAGCGTGGTTTTGGAAGGTCCGCACGACACTGAAGACCTATTAAATGAGTATCTCAGGGTCTTGAAAACAAGCAACCTTGCCGAGCAGTGGTCACAGCGGTTCACGAGTGAGCCACATTTAACCGGGCAGAACATGGCGTTGGTCGAGTGGCAAATGGCCAAGTTCGAGGAGTACGGGCTCGAAAATGTGCAGAAAGAGTCGTTTGAGGTGTTAATGAACTTCCCAGTGAACAGCTCTTTGCTGCTTTTGCAAAAGGGCGCCACCGTTTACAAGCCGAGTCTTGTTGAAGACTGCTTGGATGAGGACCCGACCACGCAGGGTCCTGATTTAATTCCTGCGTTCCACGGTTACTCTGCCAACGGAAACGTCACGGGGCAGTACATTTACGCAAATTACGGACGCAAAGAGGATTTTGACGTTTTGGTTGCTCGCGGCGTCAAAATACAAGGCCGTGTTGTTGTGGTTCGCTATGGCCACATTTACCGCGGTTTGAAAGTCAAACACGCCCAGGAATTGGGCGCTATTGGCGTTTTGATCTACCTGGATCCTGGAGACTACGGCAAAGTTACCGAGGAAAACGGCTACAAGCTGTATCCGGAGGGACCAGCCAGTAATCCATCGTCGATCCAGCGGGGCTCGGTCATGTTTCTTTCCCAGATTCCTGGTGACCCAACAACGCCTGGGTGGGCGTCCAAGGGCAGCAATGTGAAAAGGGTTGATCCACACCACAGCATTCCAAAAATCCCAAGTTTGCCCATCAGTTTCAAAGAGGTGGAGCCTATTTTGCGCAAATTGAACGGATTTGGGCCTGATTCCTCACAATTCCCCTCGGACTGGGCTGGTTTGGTGCCAAACTTCACGTACAGTGTGGGACCTAATCCCGAATTCGAGTTGAACTTGTACAACAACCAGCAATACAACATTACGCCGTTGTACAACGTCATGGGCGAGATACCAGGGAAGCTAAGCGATGAAGTCATTCTTGTGGGTAACCACAGGGATGCCTGGATCAAAGGCGGTGCATCGGACCCAAATTCGGGGTCCGCAAGCATGTTAGAAATTCTTCGCGCCTTGAACCATCTCCAGCAAAACTTGAAGTGGAAGCCATTGCGCACAATCCGGTTCATTTCGTTTGACGGCGAGGAGCCTGGCTTGGTAGGATCCACAGAGTACGGCGAGATGTATGCACACCAGTTGCAGCAGAAAGTCGTTGCATATTTGAACCTCGACAGCTCCGTTTCTGGCACACATTTGAACATTGGAACTTCACCGTTGTTGCGCAAGGTTTTGCTATGGGCTGCAGCAAGAATTGAGTATCCAAAAAGCTTGCTGAGCCAGAGTCTTTATGAGCACTTCTTTGAAAACCACAAAGATGTGGACATTTTGGGTAGTGGATCCGATTACACGGTTTTCTTTGAGCACCTTGGGATCCCGTCATTTGACATAGGTTTCGGTGGTGCCGATTTGGACCCAGTTTACCACTACCACTCGAATTACGACTCGCACCACTGGATGAAAAAGTTTGGAGACCCTGGTTTTGTGTTGCACAACACGATGTCACAGTACTTAGGCGCAATAATCTTGAAGTTACTGGAGAACAAAGCCCTTTTCTTTGGACTCGCCGACAACTCTCGGTCAATTTTAGGGTACCTTGAAAATGTTTCAAAAAGGATCCCACAAGAATGGCTCGAGTTGGAAAAAGTTGGCGAGCTTTTGAACGCAGTTGAAAAGTCTGCGCGGAGTTTTGTTAAGGTCTCAGAAAAAATGGACGCAAACGTTGTGATCCTTGAGTCTGAATTGGAGGAGTTGTACAAACAGCCCCACAGTATTTGGAATGTTCACTACTTTTACCAATTGTACCAGTTGACGGCCCAGTTGATGAAGTCGAATGCCAAAATCAAGTACTTGGAAAGACTTTTTTTAACGCCAGAGGGGCTCAACAACAGACCCTGGTTCAAGCATATGGTGTACGCTTCTGGAAGGTATACCGGATATGAGGGCCAGTACTTGCCTGGGCTCCAAGAGGCCTTGGAAGACGGCGACTTGGAGTCGGCCAAAAAATGGCTTGTGCTCTTGAACAATGCTTTAAAAATGGCCACACAAAGCTTGCATGTGTGAGCTAAATTGAAAATACTGTGCTTAATAAATTGTTTTGTTTTCCTTGTTTCCCTTGTGCAGTAACCTAGTGGTAAATAAAACCTGCAATTGCCAATGAAAAGTAATTCGGTAGTAGTTTGGTATTAGTCTAGCGGTAAATCAATCTGCGGTACATTGGTAGTAAAAAGGCAAGTAAGCCATTTGGTCGGCCCGTTCGATTCATGGGACAAGAGTCAAAAAAAAATCGCACTTATTCTACTCTTTTCTTTGCTTATCAGTCACATGCATTTTTATGCACGAGATCATCGGCCTTCGCAACCCTAATTCTCGAGTATAAATATCCCTTGATTTCTCCTCAAAATTTTGATTTTTGTATGTTTTCTTTTTACCTTCTTATGCTGCCCTGTCAACACAAGTAACAACAAGCAACTAGTTGCGAAACTGCTCTTGTGTCTCCTGATTTGTATATGGCTGGGCACGTCTGCACTTTGTTGTGGACACTGCTGATATAGAAATTTAGAGGCGCTGTTGATCTGCTGCTTGATCAATGATTTTTCTCGAGCGATTCTCGCTTTTTCAGTGGTTGCCACTTGCTAACACCTTTTGGACTGTAGTCAGCTGGAGCAAAGAAAGTCGAGCGGATGTCGCTGGCTGTACCGACTCCCTGATACGCTAGGCACGAATTGAACGTGTAGCTGTACCTTTTGATATCGGTTCTCGTTATCGTTGCAGGACTGCTATGATCACGGCAAATTCAAAACTAGTCCCAGATGATTGAATTTTGGTTATCTTTTGGTATGGACACTTTTAATTTAAAGAATATTTTTAACAATTACTACGCACCATTTACCAAAGCGAGCACCGGAACGCAATCGTGGGATTTCTTTTATTGTGTTTTAGCGGGAGTTGGAATAGCCGATGTGCCATTGCTGTTCCTTTCAGCGCTAGGACTGAATCAGGTCAAGAGTTTGCGCTCACTTATAGCGCTTTGTGAAAGTAAAAGAGAAAAAGAGTTGTTCTGATCGTTCATTTTCGCAGAATACACAGCGAATGATATACTTGCCGCATCTTTCAACAAGGTGTGTCAGTTGGCGCACAAAGTGATAGTGAGACACGGGCATAATTCATTTGAAGTAGATTGCGGTCACTTAGCGTAATTCGCAATCAAGTGTCATGGGCCACAACACAGACCACTGTTTGATTGGTTTGGAATGACGGCAGAGAGGTTTGACATGTAGATGTCAGTGCTTTCAGTGCGTCAAAACTCAGAATGCTTTCATTTGGTAATTTGTGAAAACTTTGTTCCTCTTGCACCACTAAGGTTAACTGAAGGTATATTTTGATTTTAAACTTGCTAGAAGCAGTCGGTTGATCTTTGGACATCCAATACAGATCTATTTCGATTGGTATGGACGTCAGAGAGGTTTGACACGTGAGTGTCAGTGCTTTCAATGCGTTTTGACTCAAAATACTTTCATTCGGTTTTTTGTGTGAACTGCGGCCACAATGATCAGTGTATAACATGTCTTTGAGATTTTTATGAGAATTCTTGCGTGTTATAATACCAATTGCGTCATTTTGATAAGTCTTTCTGTCTGTTTAGCAGTTATTTCAATGCATATTATAGGTTGCTGCTCCGCCAAGTTCTTGCGGAGATAGAGTCTACAGAAGAAACTTTGCGCAGTCAGCTTTAAAAGCGGTTCTCAGTCGACATTTGATTTGAATAAGTGAAGCCATTACTATTTTGTTTCCTTTCAGGAGTTCCGTATGTCGGTTACAAAACTGGTTGAACTGCTTTGTACCAATGAAGACTGAGGGGTTTGTTCAAATTCTTCGTATGTGGGAAATTGTTATTCAATATAGTTGGGCCATCTGAGTGACTGATTGCAATATGCCATGCGGCATAATTTTTGTCAGCTGCGTCAATGTATTTTCTGATGTTTCAAGTGTTGGCGCAGCATTGTTTGATATACTGTCTCGTGGTGTTATGGAATATCAACGACATACTCAGCCGTGATAAGTTTGATTACGTTTATTGTTATCACAAGTATTTGCATTGAGTCAAAACATAGTAACATATGATGCCACACAATTCCGTCATACTTCTGGGTGGACCATCACATTGTGTGATAGCCGTTGCACGTGTGCATTCCTGATATATCGCAGGGTTTTTGTCTGATTATCATCACGCTCTGTTGAGGAATAGTCTACGTGACGTGCTTGATTCCTTTGTGATATCACATTCGGTAATTTGATAAATAACGTTTTGAACATCTGTCGTCTGCTGCAATACCTTTCTTGTTGATTAGTGGCAACGCACAGATCAAGATTTTGTTAAATTTTCAAATAGACACAAGATTTGCTCAAAAACTTAGTTTGCTGCATCAATGCCGGTATGCTGGACATTACTGTGCATTGTTTGCAATATGATTTCGGTTCGTTAGATTGTGCAACTAGTACTTACTTGACAGGGAGAATGGAAGACAAAATGGATGAATAGGGTTCAGAAGATTGATATGTTACATACATTTTGGGGTTTTAACCAATGATTTGTCGGGCCATCATTGTGGATCGTAGAGCTCACTATTATGATATGGTATAGATATTATGCTTTTCTTTATAACTGATTTAAATCAAGGAACACTTGCCGATTTCATGTTTTGGAGAATCAGAGGGATACAATCGATTAAATTAGAAAATAAAGCAGGAATCTGTTTTCAAGTGGTTCGAGGGATTTAAGCGGAGGATTAGAGGGACTGGGGGATATTACACCTGTTTTACTTCCAAGCATTTGCTTGGTTTACAACCTTTTTTTTTCTTTTTTTTTGGTAGCAATTTTGTATTATACAACAATAAACATAACCATTATTGCTTAACCGACTAATTGTAATTATCTTTTGCTTTTTAGGCTTTGGAAAAAGTCAATCACCTTTTGGCCGTCTTCTGAGTTTGTCGACGATATACTCAAATTCGCAAAATCACTATTGAAACTGTCGTCCATATTTAAACTCTTCTGCTGTTGAGCACTGTCAACACTTTTCTTATAAAATGGAGCCAAGAATTCATTGAAATCGGTGTTTTCTTTTTTGAGCTCGTTGCCATTGGATTGCAACTCCATGTTGTCATTCTTTGTGCTGAGAGCTGGAACCCGACCAGCGTATTCTTTCAAAGCACTCTGGTCTGCAGTATTTAGTAAATTACTCCAATTGGCGCTCACTGAGTTACCGTCGAAATCTTCGTTCAACGTGCCAATTTTGCCCAAAGAGTCGAGTCCCACGGGCACAAACAATGTCCTCTGGTTAACAAAGTCTGGCTGCAATGTATGGCTTTGGGTGGTAACATTAAATCTCAATAGAGTAGAGATTAAGTTGTAAAAACGTGAGTCGTGATCTGGTACTGGCTTTATTGGGAAGTACACCAAGGAACCACAATGTTTCAATGCCACAACCCGTAGGAACTGCTGAATGTAATCATAAGTGTCTGCTGTGAACGCATTTGAGTTATTGTTGATCTTATCGCTGATTACGCTTGAATTGATCACAGCAATGACAAAATGACACAGTAGCGGGTAATCTGATTCTTTATTTTCCACAGCTGCCAGTGCACTCAGTGTAACAACCACGACCAGAGATCTCTGTTTCAGTGCTAAACGTCTCAGACTCACAAACTTTTGCAAGTCTGCTCCCTGTTTTTGCGCAACACAGCTCTCAACCAAGTCGACGTATTTCTGCAACGTTGCTGGCCAAGTATTGGCCTCAGTCATGAAATCAAAAACGGGCATCACCAACAATTCGTGCCAATTCAAATTGCGGGTTTGCATAAACTCAGTGAGAAACTGTTTGTAATCCGCACTCACATCCCCAGCGTCCAAGTTCTTCTCCACAAACGTATAAACGTCTAAATGTGCCATAAACTCGTTTGCCTCGTCGAAAAACTCTGTATACGTGAATCCAATTCCAAACCCAAGACTATCGTCGTTGTGTTTCGCGCCGGGTTTCTTGTTCGAAAAAGCCCGGAGTTTGGCTATAATTTGCTTTGCGGCATGTTCTGACTCGGATAATATCAACAAAGTCTTCAGTTTCTTGCCCTTCACCAAGCTGGCCTGTTCCAATATATTGTCCCACGCTCCCATAGTGGTTTGTTTACCTGAATTGCAAATGGCTATTTCTTGATCTGAAAGTTACCCGGCTTGGCGCTTCTGCGTCTACGACAAACTCTTGGGTCCATGCAAAGAAAATAGTGCAGTATACAACAAGTTAAACTACAGTTTGGCTGGTAACTTTTGAGCTACATTATCAACTATTTGGTACTCGCCGAATCACCCAGCCATGCTAACTAATACACTTCACCTGCAAAACGCGCTGCAACAGAAGGGGTTTTTTGAGAAACACCCACGTTTTCTTTTTAGTTTTGAAATTAATCATGCCAAATACTCATAGGTAGACGCGTCCAATCTTCTGATATACTCCTTATCAATCAACAGCTCAATAGCCTTTTTAATGTCAGAAATATGAGCATTGAACCGCGTGTGCGATTGGTTGATCACCTCGTCGACCAACAAAGTGTGGCTCAACTGTTTTCTTGCCTTCATGATTCTAACAATACATGCTTCCAAGAACATCTCTCTGCTCTTCTTGATCTCATTGTTGATATCCTCCATTTCCTTCTTCTGCTCATGCTTGATATTGGTGGAAAAATTGACCTTCAACTTTTTGGATTTGTACTCCTTGACTAACGTGAATTTTGTGCCGTTTTCTATTTTGCTGCGATCTGGCGACAAAAGCTTGAATTTGATCAATGGCTGCAAGTTACCTTTTAACACAGGATCTGGCAATCCTGTGATCTCCAATAACTCGCTGAATGTGTAGGTCTCTTTGTCATTGAATGGCAAAATGATTGCCATTTGGTAAGTTGTCACCGTTAAAATGAACGGAGACTTACCTGGCTTACCAATGTTTGCTTTTAATTCGCCTTTACCAAGATGCCAAAGCCACTTCAATTGTCTTCCAGAATGTTTACTCAAGTACATTTTTGAGACTGCCTCGATTGTTGGTTTCATCTCCTTTGGAAGAATAAAACTCTGCTTGGAGTTATGGAACGGCCACATCGTCTCACTCAATACAAACATCTCAAAGTCTTTGACAATTTCCTTTGAATTTTCCAAGGTCGGATAATAAGATGCAAACTCGACGTTGAGCTCCTTGGACGACTTCATGTCTTGGAACATGTTTGTCATTTTTGAGGTATAAGTAACCGAGTTCTCTTTTTGTAAACGACTGATGATGTTTTCTTCCACTTCCAACGAAACGGAAAGGCCGTAGATCAATCTCTTTGACAAATGCACCGTGTAGAACTTTTCAAAAGCGTCTTTGTCTTCAAGGAATTTGAAAAGGGTCATAATTTCGTCCTCATTCATGTCACTGTTCCCGTCTGCTTCACGAACGTTCCGCTTCATTAACATATCACTGTATTTTGCCAAATACTCTGGTGTTCTAGACTTTGCTTTTGGATTGTTTTTTGGAATCGCTATGGAATTGTTGTTGACAAAAGCTTTGGTGGCAATGTCCAAAGATTTAATGAAATCCGCATCATTGGCAAACGCCTTTGCAACCAAATCACTGTATTTCTCGTATACTGACAAGAGAGTTTTCACATAAAGCTTTTTCTGCGAATCATTCAACACTAATGTCTGTGATGGCGGCTTAGTGCTAGCTTTGGCCAGGTTCTGCTCCTCGTTTTCAATGTTTACCAACAAATTGTCAATGTATTTGCGACCTTCAACCTTGACAAACTCCTCAAACCGTTTAGCCAAAACTGTGAGGGCACTGGAGACTTTTGACAACAAAGCATACATCCGCTGAAGATCTTTTAACTGTTTTGAAACCAAAAGCCTGTTGAACTCGTCGTACATTTTGTCGGCGTGCTCAGTAATCAAGACTTTGTGCACCACGTCCATAGCACTTTTGCGACTTTTTTCCTCCAAATACTTTTCAACCAATAACTCTTCTTGTCTAATTCTGAACTCGGCCTTCTCCATGTAGTCGTTGATGTTATGTGTTTTGAGGTATTCGCTGGATTCTTGTCTATAAAACTCCTCGGTGCTCTTCAAAAATGGCTTTTCAAAAAACTCGTTGTAGATGCTGTTGTTGGGTTTTTTCAAGTCTTGTTCGTCAATGCCAAGTCTCACAACAGATTCAATGGTCTCCTTGATAAAACTTGGCTCGTAAGGTTGCTCCATTCTTAACAACTTGATCTGGTCTAAGAGCTCTGAAATTATAATATCTGAATTCACGATAAACAATGACAGTTTCCACTTGGACAAACACAAGTTGTAGATATCAAGAACGCTCTTATGGCCGTCATTCCGCTCTTTGGCCACCCAGTATCTGTTCATATATCCAAAAACCTTGTTTAATTGACTAGCACCAATAGCAAATCTTCTCCATCTTCTCACGTAAAATGCCAAAAAAGTCTCCTTTTCGTCCTTCTGCAACTTTTCTACATAATCAACAATAAACTCCTCGAGCTTCTCGTAGATGTCCCGGCCAACGGACAGTGAGTTGCTGCCGCCAATTCTGTCTGGTCCTCCACTCAGCTTGTGAACACAGTAGTTGTAGATTGCGGTGTACGCATTCATAAACCCAGCGGGATCAATCCCGGAATACATGCCATCTTTTCCCAAAATCTTCAACAAGTCCGGCTCAATGCGTTGCCACGTCTGCGTCAAATCTCCTTTCATGGTGGCTGTGTTTGTAAAGACGTTTGCACGAACTGCGGTGTATCTATGTTAACGCTTTCTGTTTCCTTTGTTTGCCTCCGTGAAGTGCAAAAAAAAAGTGAACAACCACGACGCTGTTTTGCTAAGCGCACCCAGCACATATTATTCACCCCCCCCCCCCGAAATTTGTAGCCCGACTCAAAAAACCGTATCGGATATAAAATTGGAGAGGAGTTAACGTAAAAAAAATGCAGAGTGGAACGAATACATGCAATACAGTACAGTTGAAAAAAAAAATGAATTTAAAATATAAAAACCCAAAAATAACACCAGGCATCAGCTTCTTTTAGACCCAAATACAAAACACAAAACCCAATGTCATTGGCCCACGTGCTACGTGCCCATGACCATGCGGTAACAATTGTTGACTTTTATTACGTCCGCAGCAAATTCTGCGATGTTTTGGAGAAAACTCTTGTCTCCGGAGACGAACAGGGCAATCTTGTTTGGTGGGATTTGAGACTCAGAAGACCCATATGCCGCGTCAAGGCACACGACAACAACATACTCTCTGTGGCCCAGCTAGGGATACTGTGGCGCTGCAGAACTCTGGAAGATTCTGGCTCAATGATGATAGCTCTGTTTGGGTTCATGTACGGGACTCTAATGACCCACTCAAGAGATAACAGTGTCAAGTTCTGGAGATTGAGCCGGAACAATGGGACAATAGAGCAATTGAGCGATATGACGCAGCAAGTAAACTCGCTCAACTTTTGCAATGTGGCCGTTTACGAAGACAGGGTCGCTTTTCTTAACAGGCTCAATGGAGACTTTTTTGACGTGTGCCAGATAACAGAGAACGGATTTGAGCCGCAGTACGAGAGCATTGACGTGAAACAGTTGGTGTCCAAATACAAAAACACTATGACAGCACAGGAGGCGGCCAAGACTGCAAAATTGGGCATACTAATGAAGCTTTTGTGGCTCTCGCGAGACGTTTTGTGTCTTGGATTTGAAAGTGGTCACGTAATCGCGATCAATGTTCCCATAATTGGCAAAAGTCTTTTGTATTTCGACGACACGAGATTGCGACAGCTAGAGATGGAGCTCGATCAAGAAAACTTGAAAGAGGTGTATCTCGAAGCTTCGAATGGTAATTTGGACTCCATCTCTCACTTGGTCTACGGGGACACTACTACCCAAAGTGGAATCTCGATGATATATTTCAGTTCGTTCCACTACCCAAATCCGGTTTTGGACCTTGCGTTGGATTTGAAGCACAAGCTTCTCGTGAGCACGTCTGCTGGGTCCAAGATTGCAGTGCACGACACAGTTTTTTCTCAAGTGTTTGACCAGCCATTGGTACTTGAGTACGACACGCGCTGTATAGGTCTCAACTCAGTGTCCTGGAGAAGCGATGACCTTTTGAGTGTACTGTTGTGGAACGGATTAACAAAGTTTTACAAATTACAGGTACTGGCTTCGCAATCGGCTGCTTTGATCAAATTAGTCTTGAACGTTTCGAGGGCAAAAAGCCATGTGCAGAAGGAGTTTAGCTCCAATCCCAATGACCCCGAGATTCTACAGAATTCTAAAAGCATCAAACATGTCAAGGGCAACGTTGTCAGAATGTGTATGAAACAGTTTGTTGATGATAAAAATAATGCAAATTTCAAAGCAAAGTCCACAAAGGAGTTTTTGGAGTACAAGAACTTTATGAAGCTGCTCAACGACGATTTGGTGGTCATTGGCTATGATGACGGCAGCGTGGAGCTCCACCATGTGTCAATTACACGATAGTTGCTTGGCCTCTTTGCTCATTTGCTCATTTTGTATATGTACTTTGCCGGTGGCTTGTACGTTGGCAGCTGCACTGACGCGGCGGCAGCAGCTGCTGCTGCTACAGAAACCGTGCTTCCCCTGTGCTGGGGTGCGACGCTCTGGCTTGCTCTTGTAATTTCTAATATTGGATCAGAAACAGCTTTTGTGTCGTTGATGCTGCTGCCGTTGTTGTATCTGCTATTCAATTGCAAGAAACTCTTGACATTGAATGCAACATTGTCGTCCTTCACTGGCTGTTTCTGTAGCTGCTCGCTCAAGGCCTTGACTTCGCTAGATTTGGACACTAGCACAAACCCCATTATTATGTTGTATATAAAAAGCAATTCTAATCCAATAAACCCGTAGTGAACCACTATATTATCGTGCAAAGTCAGTCTCAACGGCCGTATGTGTTTCACCGTGCTCTTGAAAAGCCGGAAAATGACCCAGAAGAACAAGTTGTAAAAAATCTTTTTTGCCTCTATTTCTTTATTCACCTTCGCAACACTCTGTGTATCTTCCAGCTTGTTGAGCTTGTCTTTGAGCACCGAGTAATCAAGCGGCTTTTTCTTAAGCGCAAACTTGCTGTTGTCGAAGCAGGAAAAGCTTTGTATTTTTGTGTCTGACATTGCGTACCGCGTGTGTATGGCTTTGGGAGTTTGTTTATGAAAGTTTCTAGCAGCTTGACATCAAGAACGAAAAAAAAATACCATTCGAAAGGTGCACGGATGTTGAAGAGACTCGCGATGCTTGCAAAACAATACATCCGTGCACCACCACAAATATATTCCAGACTTGTGTTCCCTTTCTCACCAAGTGTGCACAAATCTAGCTAGCGTAGAGGCAGTCTCCATGTAGTATCGGAGCGATGCGTGGTTCCCGACCCACACGGACAAAAAAAAGAAACAAGACAGCTTCTTTTTGTGGCGCTACAAAATTGCGCTGCCGTTAAGTATTTCGCACAAGCAGTCGGGGAGCACCCAGGTGTGTCAGGTGTGAAGACAAAACCCAATAACATTATTGCAGTGTTTTGCGATAGTGCAGTGCTGAAACGAATGAACAAAGGCCTACAGAGGACAAGGTTCGATTCGAATCTGCAGAAGTTTTCTTTTTTTTCTTTTTACGGATTTTTGTTTTTTGCGCGCCTCAACGTAAACGGCGTGGCTGATGGCCAAGGGAAGTCTGGGCAAGGAAAGACTACAAACTTCCACATAGGCAATCGAGGGAACAACAAGAATTCCACAACCGGCTTCAGGAACGCTATTAATAGAACTGTTGCTGGGGCCTGTGCCTGCAATTACACTTTAGTTCTTTGCTGACAGGATTTTTCAGTAACAAGACGGGGTACTACAGTGTGGTAATACCGCTGAAATAGCTTTGAAAATGCACGATTAAGTAGGACAGCGGGAAACGGATACAGCAGTCTCTGCGGGTAGTACTAAGGCTGGGAAATGTGGCCATAGTGAGCAAGAGCCCAAAAAAGCCGATCAAAGACGCACGTTCAGTGGACACATTGTTCGGAGGACCAAAAATTAGTGAGCAGCATTGCACGTTGGCGAAACTGTGCCGCCGTAGCAGAATACCACATTCTGGTGGTATTTGAATACTGCAGTGTGATAGGCACCAGGCTGGGAGTATAAAGTGGTGAATTCGCGCAGTTGAGAGGAGTCCTGAAATTATTTTTTCTTTCTTAAGTGAAACATAAAGACACCCAACCCACACACGTACAAATAATCAAGCACAAATGAGAGTCTCAGTAGTAGCATTATTGACAATAGCCAGTGTCACCTTGGCAGAGAACAACAGACCACCTGCCATCAGAGAGCAGGACGTGGAATCGGACACAAAGTCTTCAACCGTTTCGAAAACCACACACGCCACAACTACAGTAAAGTCGACGTCAAAAAAGATCACGTCGGCGTCGCACCAAACTATTGCGGCTGAAGAAGATGAAGAAGACGATGACGAAAGCAGTGACAGCAGTGACAGCAGCGACAGCAGTGACAGCAAGTCATCCACAACTTCAAAAAAGACCGCAAAGACAACGTCTGGCTGGAAAATCTTGAGTGCTTCTTCCAACAGCACCAAGAAGCTGACCACAAAGTTCAGCTCCAAAACTACATTGCACAACTCCACAACCTCCTCCACAATGAAAACCACTACATCCCACAGCAGCATCAAACAGGGCAAGTCCAAGTCAAGCACAAAGAAGGGCAAGAAGAAGCACAAGAGCTCGTCTGCCTCGATCACGAGTAAAGCTGGGGCCTCGCAGCTCAAGGCCGGTGGAATACCCGCTTTCCAAAACACCGAAGGCAGTAAATGGGCCCGTATGGCGTCCTTGTCCACGGTGGGCGTTTTGGCAGGTCTCTGCTTGTTGTGAGCGTTTCACAAACCTGCACCAACGCTGGCGTTGACCCAGCAGCTTTTCGACCTTCTTCTTGATACACTTTCGATATTATGTATTTTTAGCGCAGAATTTCTATTTTTAATCTTACGATAAAGACTTTGAGTGTAGGTCACGTGCGACGCAGAGAAGGCCGTTCTCAATGAAATTCAAAATTCAAATTTAATTTCGCTCCATGTGCAAGCAATTTTGTAATAACTAGTGGCTTAGAAAAGAAAAAGTTTTCTGAGACGAAAAAAAAAAAGGACAAGCAAACCCCTCACTTGACATAAATTCTTGCAAAAAGCTCAGTGTCGCATACAACAAGGCACAACACACAGACACACTCTCGCAAAGACACGCGCAAAGACACATACTCTCGCACACACACAGACACACACACACAGAGTCATGTCCGGGAACAGCATACAGTTGGAAGACCTAAGCGGAGTTCGCAAGTCACACGATGGAGACGACTCTGAAAGCCTTCTAGAGAGCACAGACTCGATGGTGGCCGTGGACCTATCGCAGGATTTTGAGCTCGGCAACAACAAGTACAGAGCCACACACGGCAGCCTTCGAAACGTACTAAGGCTTTTCAGCCGCCGGGTGAATTTCAAGGTGATTATCTTGGTGGTGGTGCTTTTGCTCGTGGGGTACTCATTGATAAAGGCCTTTGGTGGTACTTTGAAGGAGCTGAGTGGCACCCTTCTGTCGGTGAAGCAGTATTTAGACGGCTACAAGAACACCGTGGCGAGCGTGCAAAACTCGACAATAGTTCTGTACGTTCCGAGCTACTTGAAATTAGGATCTGCCTACGACGACAACGACGCCGAATGAGTGCAGTGCACACAAGGGCGCCAGATGGGAAGGCCAAAATCGATCAAAAGAAAAGTTGAGAAGAGCCGCCGTTTATCAAGCACGCAAGCAGCACCTAGAGCGCAGAAACTGGTAGGACCCTGAAAACTACGCTCACTGTAACATTGCATTTGAGGCCAGAGCTGGAAAAAAAAAGCTGCCGCGGGTCTTGTTGGCAACTCAGTTTGCTACCTATATGTATATCTATTCATGCACACTACTAATGAGCCCTAGTAGCCTTTTGAAGGCAGGTCACACGACCAAGAAATCCGTGCATATTTTCATAGCAATCTTTTTACCTTGTGCGAAGATCGAACCCGTGCTTCAACTCGGAACGGTGCCCACCCACCGGCTGGCCCACTCGGAAAAGCTGCAGAAATGCAGAAAAATTGTAAAATCACTGCAAAAACGTCGAAATGCACTCTTTTAACTCGCCAGTGGCCACAAGCAGCGCCACGCTGTCCCGCCAAGCACCGCGTCCCGGCCACTAGCTTTCCACACCACTTTTCCGCACCACTTTTTAGACCCCTCCGCCGCCCTATTTGAATTATTCAAATATTCTGCTACACGGTGTTGCGAGCCCCGGTCCCGAATATCTTTTTTTTCCCTACTTCACACAGACTGTCGTGTCAAAGTTATTTAACCTAAAATAAATAAGGACGAAACCAAATTTGAGTGAGAATACTTAATCGTTTATCTAAGATTAAGCAGGGTACAATCGTTGGAAGGTTGTTTAAATGGAAAATTAGTCACAGACTTGTGCAAATTTTATTGGGATAATACGGAATCAGATCACAGAGACTAAAACTAGGAGAACAGTATTCAGTAATACGCCATGATGAACAACACTACAAGAATCCAATCGTACTCTCAGGTATTTGGTTCGGATATCAAAAATCACGACTATGTGCGCGAAAACAACTTGGCCAAGAGTGGCAACGCCACAACAGTTAGTGCCTCGTACAAACAGAGCGAGCCCAACAAACTGGTGTACAACTCCTCCAGAATATCGCTTGCGCCTTTAACAAGAGAACAAGAAGCACGCAAGCTGCAGAGACACTCGCAGAAACAGAAGACGAACTGGCAGGATTTGATACCGCCGATGCCCGAAGACGACGATTTGGGTGCTGGTACTGTTTCTGGCCCAGCTGTTGGTGCAATACCTGGTACAATGCCAGGGCCAGTTGCGTCTCAAGGTGCGACTTCTATTTACGCGGCCAACGGGTCTGGAATGACTGTCAGCACATCCAACCTGGACTTCCGCAAGTCCAAGGCGCCTCCTTCGTTGCACGAGCTCAAAACATTGGGACTTGCGCCACCTTCAAGTTATTCGGACCCGCGATACACGCCGACTCTGAATAACGGCATTCCGCAGCTTCCACAGCAGATGGCGCCGGCTTTGCTTCAGCTGCCGCAGTTTGGGGGCCCAACTGCGCTGCGGCCGATGTCACAGATCCAGCTGCAGAAACTGCAGCAGCTCCAAATGCAACAACAACAACTGCACCAGTTACAACAGCAGCTCCAGATGCAGCAACAGCTACAGCTACTGCAGCAACAACAACAGAAACAGCTACAGCTACAGGTGCTACCACAGCAGCAGATGAAGCAGCAGCCAAAGGTCAGAAGACACTGCAACGGCTGTGGAGAGCCCCTTACGGGCCAGTTTCTCAGAGCATTAAACGCATACTACCATTTGGACTGTCTTCGGTGTGTGGACTGCAACCAGCCGTGTGCAGACAAGTATTTTGCCTCGGAGCAGGTTATCAACGGCCAGAAAATCGCCGTTGCGGTGTGTGAGTACGACTATTTCAAGAAATTTGATTTGATCTGCTACGGCTGCGACAAAGCACTTCGAGGATCCCACGTAACGGGTTTGGGCCACAAGTACCACTTGAACCATTTTGTGTGCGACATTTGCCACATTTCGTTTGAGGAAGAGAGCAACTTCCATGAGCACAACGGGAAACCGTACTGCCGCAAACATTATGCAAAACATTTTGCAAAACGGTGCGAGGGCTGCAAAACACCGATTATTCTGACGTATGTGCAGACGTTCCGCGGTGGGAAAAACCAGCCGTGGCACCACCACTGTTTGGCGTGCTACCAGTTCTGGAATGTCACAATCCCTATTGATAGTATTAATCCTTCTCAAGAAGAGATTGACAGCTGCAACATCGATCTCCTGATGATCTCCAAGATCTGTTTTCTGCTTTCTGGGTTTGAAGAAGCCGCGGCTTCGTGCATTCTGAGCATGATCCAGTTTGCCACGAGTGACTACTTGGAGTGTTTGAATGCTGCTGCAAGACTAGTAAT
Source organism: Saccharomycopsis lassenensis (assembly GCA_031125475.1). Classification (NCBI taxonomy): domain Eukaryota; kingdom Fungi; phylum Ascomycota; class Saccharomycetes; order Ascoideales; family Saccharomycopsidaceae; genus Saccharomycopsis; species Saccharomycopsis lassenensis. The sequence continues at coordinate 95,755 of JASTUK010000010.1, forward strand.
CAAAATTGAAGCATTATTCAAGGCATTTGACGCTTTGTACTTGCTCAACGTGGAGCAGGTGATCAAGGACGCCGAGCAAAAAGTTTTGCAGAGCCAGGGGGCTATGGACGTGGATGAGGACGAAATGGACAAAAAGAACGAGTCTCGCAGCGTTAAATACAGATACGAAGAGTTGAGCAAGGAGCCAAGAAACTTGCTGGCAAAATTGATGAATTTCATTGTTTTTCTCAAGCAGAGTGCCACAAATGCTATTACCGTGGATGCGAAATCAAAGAAAAAAGTGCTTTCAACTGCTACGCATTTGGCACACTACCTTAAGTTGATTGTGAGATACGGGCTTCACAACGCTTTGGAATATAACAGAGTTGTGGGCAACCAGGTTGCCACAGACAGATTTTTGAACGAAATCAACAAGCACAAACTCGTGCTGGCTAACGACGATCCATTTGATTTGATCTCCAAGTTGATTCCAATCAGCTCAAACGACGAGTGTTTTGTATGTCAGGGCAGTATTGAAGAGAGCTGTATCAAGTTTAACAAATTAAACAACGTGCGCTGGCATTTCGACTGTCTTGTGTGTGCCGGTTGTGGGTGCCAAATTGACGAGCACATCGTTAAAGACACAACTTTCTCCACAAAATCCAGCTGCTTGTTTTGTCCAAGCTGCACAATCAAGCTGCACGACAACACTTGCGAGAAAGGCTTGGAGTATGTGAGTAAATTGATGCAGATTATCTACATCAACCAAATCGGTTTGGTGAGAGTCAAGTACTGCATTGTGAAGGCCCAAAAGGACAAAGGTATGCTTAAAAACAGCAACACACGGGCTGTGGGCACAACGAGTTCAAACAGTGCCGCCGGCAGCAACGAGAACCGCAACAGTGTGGAGAAGCGTAAGGCTGATCAGAATTACGTCCAGACTGTCACGGATATCAAGAGATTCAAGTCTGCGAGACACGAAAAGCAGCAACAGAGCAAGTCTGCGTTGGGCTCGTTCAGAAAGTCTATAATCTTGAGTATGCCGGCGCCAAAAACTGCCGGAATGGCAAATGCTGAAGACGAGTTTGATGAGAAAACCTCGTTGCTGCTTTCGAAAAACCAAATTGAGGTCAGAGAAGAAGGTAACACCGGGGACCTTTCTCAAGATATTGTGAATAACTTGAAACAAGAAGAGCAATTGACCTTGGACGATATTCACAGAATTGTGGCCACAAATGAGGCCAAAGATTTACTTCCAAATGCGTTCAAACATAATAAAAATGCCACAATCCCGAAAAAGTTTTTCCACAACGACATTGGTTCTCAGAAGATTAAGTCGAATGGTGATGAAGGCAAGGGCTCGGAACTCGCTGCCGGTGGCAACGGTGAACCCAAAGTCAAAGGCAAATATTTTCTGGAGTTATCAAACGAAGAGCATTTCATTATTCGACACATTGCAATTATTGCGTTATTTGGTATTGTTAACAAGAACTTTTCACTTGAACAGCTTTTGGATTTGATTCCAACTAGAAAACAACAAACATTTTGGAGCAAAATCAAAGGAAACAAAAAATCAGCCTACAAAGGACCAAAAGTCTTCGGAGCACCATTAGAGGAGTTGACTGAGAAGTATGGAGTTGAAACCACAAGATCCATGGGACCTCTGCCATTGAGAATTCCAGCATTTATCGACGACTGCTTGAGTGCCTTATACCAGAAGGACTTGGCAGTTGAGGGTATTTTCCGTAAAAACGGTAACATCCGGAAGTTGCGTGAGTTGACAGAAAAAATCAACGAGAACCCAGACAAAATGCCGGATTTCAATAACGAGACCCAAATCCAGTTGAGTGCTTTGATGAAGAAGTTTTTCAGAGAGATGCCAGACAGTTTATTCACTTTCAAGTTGTACGATATTTGGATTGAGTCACAAAAGTACGACGATAGCAACGTGCGCAAAAGAATCTTGAAGTTGATTTTTGTGATGTTACCCAAATGCAATCGGGATTTGCTTGAGATTTTGCTCTTCTTCTTGAATTTCGTTGCCTCGTTTGCTTATATGGACGAGGAAAACGGGTCCAAGATGGACTCACATAATTTGGCCACAGTTTTGGCACCAAATATCTTGTACCAAAAGCCTACTAATGATGCGACCCAGAAAGGTGGACCGACTAGTGCTTCGGTGCTTCAGGCCAATACTGAAGCTGGTGACGGCTACTTGCTTTCTATTGAGGTTGTGGGACTTTTGATTGATAGCCAGGAAGAGTTCAGAATGGTTCCTGAGGATGTGATGAACTTCTACAACAAGTTGATTCAGGAAGACCCCTCGATCTCGGTTAGCAACGACAACAAGAACCAGTTGACTTCAAAAGAACTTTTGGGAAAGATCAGCTCGTTCCTTGAGAAAAATCCTACAATATTGAAGCGCAAGGACGATGCTCTGGACAATATTACAATGATGAAGGTCACTGAAAGTTCAGTACCGGGTACGGTACCTATGGTTGTCAAGGGGTCTCCAAACTTTGACGGCGCAGCAGCTGATGTCGTCGAGGAGTAGGCTGACTGGCGCACTGCACAGTGTGTTTGAGCTTGGCCCTTTGACGGGCTGTTCGGTGATTGGAAACTAGAAATTGTTCAGCACTGTTTCTGTGTTAATTTTATATTTTTTTTTGCTTTGTTTTGTTTAATTTGGTTTTACAGTTCTTTGTATGGATCTATGTACATTTATGTTGCAAAAGTAGTAACGGCGTAGTGCAGTGGCAAGTAAGCAAGCTTGTGGTCCTGGAAGCATAAGCCAGCTGGGACAGCGCCAGCTATATTCTCACCTTATACAGGAGGACACAATCATCAGCAGGTCCAGAATCAGTTAGGACCCTCAGGGACCTGCAATCCAACCCTGTTGGCCGTCTTCTTCACGCGCTCCTCCTGTGTCATCGACAAACCCGGATTGTACTTCTCCAAAAGCTCGCTGTACTGTCTTTGAGATCTCAAAAACAACGCCACAGTGTCCAAAACGTTGGCCGCGTGCTCAGCCTCCTGTCTCTTTACCAAATTGCGGTAGTCCTCCGAAAGCTTGAGCGAGTTCACAAACCGGCTACGTGCGTCTCTTCTTTTCTCCTCGTTCAACTTGTCGTCAAGTCTCTTCTTTCTCATAGCGATGATCTCCGCGATCTCCTCAGCTGGTTTGCCGGATCTTTCCAAGTTGAGCTTCTCGTACTTGAGAATGGCCTCGTTCTTCTGCACCCGCTCTGCAAACACGCTCTCGAAGAGCCTCTTGTTTGAGCGCACAAGCTCCTTGTACAAGTTCTTGTAGCTGTTTCTGACCGACATTGCGTGCCAAAATACTACTTTTTTCTGACATTTGATTGAAAATTAAAATGCACTGGTGTTACCCGGTGTCAGGCTTCTGCGCCGGACTCAGCAGTGAGTCTGGGACAGCACTCCGTGAGTGCCAGTGGCAGTGCACTGGGTTGCTCTGTAGTGTCCACAGCAGATTTTTTGTTGGCTTTTGTATGCAGCTGATGTGGTGTTGGGAGCACGGCCGAGGAGGTGTGTAAACAGAAAAATATATCACAACCTGGAGGCAAGGAACGGCACAGGCAGGGAGCAGAACGGGGTGTGGCCCGAGCTGAGACGCCAGGCACCTGTAAATGGTTTTTGCAATTGCTAGAAACACTGGCATTTTGGTTGGGGTGTTGTCGGTGCCCGCAATTGCATCTCATGCTATAGTAAACGTAAAAGGGGCAAACAAAGGTGTCAGGCCCAGAAGGTTTTCTGACATGCACACAAAGACCAGTTTGAGAAATAAGATGTACGCTTTACGGTGTATTTTTGTGTCGACATCGCTATATTTGCAGTACGGTACAAACTGGTACGTGAAGACTTCAGTATATTGGTAAATTAAGTAGTTTGGGACCTCTGATCCCCAAACAGGTCGAATAATGGCCGCAACATCTCCCAGCCACACACACGCACACAGCGTCTACACTGGCGTTCCGTTATCGGACAACTTGGTGTAGTCATACTCGCCAAAGCAGGCCTTGTCAAACTGGGCAACGTCCCACAAGCTGGTCAAGTAATCCACAAACTCGTCAAACTTGCACCAGCCGTCTTTTCTGGACTCGCAATACTCTGGCATGTTCAACGACAAGTCAATGGTATGATCGTTGAGGAGCATGTGCACGTACTTTGTTGAATTGCCGGATTTTGTAGGCTCAGAAAGACGATCAGCAGAAATTTCTGCATCACACTCGATGACCTCAAAGTAGATCTGGGACGCAAATGGAACAACTGTTGACATGTCAAAAGGCAGCTCTTTGGAGCCAAGCTTGCCATCGACTGTAAAGTTTGACTTGAACTGCTGCAAGCCAAGGGCTGTAATGATGTTGGTGATCACTGAGTCGTGCGTGAAGTCAAGGTACAACGTCTGGTTCGTTGGGAAATACATAGGGTCCTTGTCCAACGTGCTGTTTTGGACCGCCTGTCTCAGCGGGTCGTAGCTTGACTTGAGCAATCTCTGTCTGAACTCCTCGACCCAGCCGATACCCATACCTCTGGCCATTGGAGCACCAAACGAGTTGTCATTGTACCACGCCCAGGACTTGTAATACTCGTAGTCTTCCCACTCCTTCTGGGTGAACACCAGACAGAAAGCCGAGTACCCCAAGTTGTTTGCCTCGTAAGCACAGAGATCTTGCATGTCCACAATTGTGCTGGAGGTCACATTGACGCCCTTGAGGAGCTTCGAGACTCTATTCACTGCGTCCTTTGTGTACTTTGCCTTGAACTCGGCGGCAGAGTTTGTGCTGGTGCTACTCTTCTCAAAAAGCTCGTAGTTCTTGCAGTAGTCGTATGGGGCCAAGGTGTCGTTGAAGCCAGCGTTTTCAATGAGAATCTCCAAGTTCACATAGTCCTGCCAGTCCATACCAAAAAACCCGGTGAGGAAGTACTCGGCACTCTTGGTGATTCTGTCCTGACTCGTAGTTCTGCTCACGATCTTTGTGGCGTTCTCCCAGTCAAACAACTTACCGTATCTGAAGAAACTCCGCACGCCCTTGTCGAACAACTGCTGGTTTCCCAATTTGGTCAAGAGATTGACGCCCAAGTTGTACTCCCAGTCTGTCAAGAACAGCAATTCGCCCTTGGCACCAAACGTCTTGTTTCCCTTGGCCTCCTTGATAGTCTCACCCAAACTAATCGTGGAGGTTGGGTATCTTGATCCGTGCCGGGAAAGCAAATGGAGCTCCGAGATCTTGCACACTTTAGGCAAGGCGTAGTCAAAAACGCCCCAGCCAGAACTCACATAGTACGGCGACAAGTTTCCGAGCAACGTGAACATGTTTCTGTCCCCACTCTTGTGGTCTTTGCTCTGCACAGACGTCTCTATTGGTTGCGGCAAAGTGTAGGAGCTCGTTGGTTTGCCAAAAGCCGGTGCGGCTGGGTTGGTTTGGGCCAACATTGGCGCGCCAGCAGTGGCCATTGTGTCCAAGTACCCAACCGAGGTTGGGAAGTGAACGTTATCGTAGGCAGGAGCCGCAAGGGCACTAGCAAGCAAGAACGCGAATAAGAGCATCAGAGGCAAGCGATTGTAGAAGTGCACTGAGTCTGGACGGTTTAGCGTTTTTTTGGCTCTTTGTTAACTTTGACGTTTCTTTTAGGAATTTCGTCTCTTTGTTCTGTATTGCAGCTGGGATTGGTGCATTTATATACTTTGTTTCCTTGTCAACGTGTGGTACGAAATGGGCTCATCAAAGTCACTCGGTGCTTACCCCACCGAGTTGTTTATCGCTACAACAAGGGAACACAAACGTGGAGTAGCTAATAGCCAATTCCACATCTGCCGCGGCGCAAAGCGCATTTACTAATAAAGTACCTGAATGGAGCTTTGTTGCATTGTTGAAGCAACAGATTTGAATATTCTTGTTGCCGGTGCCCGGTCAGTTGCTCAAATGGGGAAAAAACGTGTACTTATTCGGGGTCTGCGTACCAGTCGGTTGCTCGATATGGCAACCTGTCCCACGAGGAGTAAGACTTTGGTAAACATTCCAAATGTTAGGTAAACAGGTTGTTCAGTGGTGCAATTAGTGTAGAAGTGTAGAAGTGTAGCGCTATTGAAAATTAATGATCGCATTCCCGATAAAAATAGAACAGCAAACTGATAATTTACGGTGTGACAGATTTGTTAAAGAAAACTCAGGCGTCGCCGCAACTATATTGAGTACACTAACAAACTACGTCACGGCCCGTTCAGTCAACACGAGTGCCTTTGTCATATACAAGCCGGTACCATTTTGGGATACCCATTTTGGAGCTCACGTTGCGATTATCACTTTTGTGAAGAGACCTGGTGATTTGCAAAAACCTAGTTTGCAAACTCTACCTCAGCTGGCATGAACTTACGTTTTGCAAAACTCCATTCGAGTTGGCAATGTACAACGTAGTGAAACTGGAAACCCCCAAAGCAGCGAGTTGTGGTAAGAGAGCTCACGATTATGGAGGCAGCAGCGCAGAATCTTTCTGCTGCCAATGATAGCTGGTTCACAGACACTCACGCCCCAGTTCGGTTCCTGGATCCGATATTGACACGGTGCACTGGTGTAATTTTCACAGTGATCCGAGTACACTAACATCCGTGCACCAAATATCCGATACCCAATTTTCGTTCTAGCACTTTTGCAGTTTTGAACGTAAATGTCATACACAGAGACTGAGACAGCCACAGAATTCATACAGCAAAGGCTCGAGAACTTGAGCTTGATTGACGAGAAGATCATTCTGATCTTGGACCATGTCTCCGATACTCTTGAGACTGTGAAGGAAGGCCAGATCAACGAGCTTAAACAGAAAGATAACGAAGAAGTCCAGGTGAAATTTAAACAAAGCGTGCGCAATTTCTACAAAGACCTCGAGTTCATGGCGTCGCGACTCAGAAGGGAAATAATTTTGATGGACAAAAAGACGGGGTTGAACTCGAGCGAGAACGACGTCAGTTTGTTGACAAGCTCAATTGACAAAAAGGCATCGTGGATAGGCGACTGGAATTTCAAACAGCAGATACAAAACGTGAAAACGCTATTGAACGAGGATCCAGACTACGAAAAAAGATTTGAGTTTGTGCGAGTCGAGCGGAAGCCAAAGGCCGAGCTGAAAAGTCCAAGAGACCACAGTGATGATGGTAATGAAGGCGATGATTTTGACGACGATGACGACATTTTTGGAGAAAAGCAGGAGTCCCAGGCAAACGAAGAAGTGCAAGAGGTTGCAGTGAAGTCTGAAAACACGCCGAAGCCGGAGATACCTGTAAAGAAAGAGCCGAAGGAGGACGGGGAAATGGGGACTGAAACAAAACCACAAGTAGTGGAAAGTTTGCCGGTGAAGCAGGAGCCAGTGACTGAGCCAGGGACTGAGCCAGTGGTGGGGCAAGTGAAAGATTCAGAAGAAAAAGACGCGAATAAGGAGGGCCTGAAAACCGGCAATAAGGAAGAGAACCAACAAGTCGTGGAGATTGACGATTTCGAGGACAGTTTTGATGACGAACTAATGATTTTGGGCGATAACAACGACGACTTTGAATTACTATAAAATTTAGTTATTGACTTATATTGAATGTGACAATATAGTATAAGCGATATATAGTATATATAGTATATAAATAATAAAAAGACAACCAGAAACAAACAAAACAAATCTGTAAATATTTAGTGCAAACTTGAGGAAATGCATTTAACACAGAGATTTGCACAAAAAAAATAGCACACAACAGCTGAACCAACGGGTGTAAAAAAATCACAAACTCACGAAATCAATCCTTTGATGTCCATCTTATTGGACTTCAAATCGTCCTTCGAAGACGAAGCCGGAGGAGTGATCGGAGGTAACTGAGGAAGGAGTTTGCCGTTTTGACGACCCAGTTGTTCAAAATTGATCAAGGAGTAAATTGAGTTTTTGGCCAGTCCCGTGGTCGCAATGTGACCAGAAAGATGGCTTTGACTCTGACTCTGGCTCAACTTATTAGCAGCAATTAAAAGGCTTTCAACCGAGTTTGTGCTGCAATGCGTGCTACTGCCAATGGTTAACAAACCCAAATTAGTGCCCGATCCCATGTTCTTGAGACCACCATTGCTGCCATCAGCACTTGGCGATGGGGTCAACAACGATCTGCTAGAGTGGAAATCGTATCTGTAGTTTTTGTCAAACTCACTTTGACTGCCCTGACTGGCGTGGCCAAACTTAAGGTTTCTCAAGGAGTTCGAGGCAATAATCATCTCGTGATACTCATCATTACTGATGGAACGCAAGCTTTGATGACCATTCTCTGATGGAGTTTGCGGAGAACTGTAAAGAGAACAAGGTGCGGTTAATGGTGGAGTTGTAGTGGTTCTGTAGTAGTCGGAGCTGAGCAAGTTTGAACCCATGCTAGACGCAGGTGCTGGTACGTGCGTAGATTTGGAAGTTGGCACAGAAAGTGGCAAAACTGTTACCGGTATCGAATCACTTGCGCTTCTAGCTTTGGCTTCAGTCTTCAACTTTTTGTTTTTGATACTTTGAGATTGTCTCTTTCTCTTCTTCTTATTCTCGATTGTTTTGTCGTTTGGATCGCCTGGCAAATAGGAATTTAATTTGAGCTCACCGTATCCAAACTCATTAGGTTTCAACACATCATGCAAAAATTTGATACCAAAGACTGGGACTAAGGCGTATCTAATGTCCCAGCAAATCTTGCAGGCCAACTTGTAGCAGTTGTCGAAATTCAACCACGAGCCTTGAATCTTCAAAAAGCCACCACGAACTCTTTTTAAGTATGGTTCCAATTCAGGAGCGTTGTCCAACAAATTTAAAATATCGGCTTTCGAGTTGCCCAAAGCCTTCCAGATACCGGTCAAGTGGATATAGCCTGTGTTGTAATCCCAGATAATGTGGTGCTCGTTGATCTTGTACTCAAATGTTGTCAAGTAATTTCTCGAGTCTATCGAAGTTGTGTACTTGTTGCGGATAACTGGATTGTTTGTGACGTGTGGCAAATTTTTCAACTGGTCCTCAGGGATTTGTTGATACACGTCGTTTGGGATCGAATGAATCTTGTAGTTCAAATCGCTGTAACTGAACAACTCATCATCCAAATCATCGTTGGCCTCTTTCAAGTTCAACTCTGTACCCATCATCATTGCCTTCTTCTTCAACAAAACCGTCTTCTTCTTGTATTGTTTAACTTTCTTCTCATTGAGCCTTGGCGCCACAAAGTATTCTGACATGATGTTCAAAGTATAATATATGGTTATAGTACAAAAAACTAGTGAATCCTGAAGTGAACAAACAAAAAGTGATTAAATTATGAAAATGTGTGAAAGATAAAAAAAGTGTCTTATTAACTGCTCTCAGTGTTGTGGCAATCAACAAGAATATAGTATAGTATAGTATAAAAAGAGAGAAAAAAGTTAGATAACTTGGTTATCTCAGTATAGTATAGTATAGTGACAACTTAATAAAGTCAAGTCAAACAAAATTAAAAATAAAATAAAATAAAATGTAAAAAAAAAAGCGTGACAAAAAGGTCAAATAATAAAAAGAATTGGAGGCAAAAAAGCTATAACAAAGTAATCACTTTCCTAGTGTATGACTGTAATCAATGTTTCAGTAGGTTCTTCCAGACTCTTGAACATAAATTGGAACAAACAGTAAAACCAAACGCTGTTTAAAAGTTTGCAAAAGGAAGAAAAAAAAAGTCAGAAAAAAAGAGAAAAACTCGAGCGAGGATTAAGGAATATGTGGAATTTAAATGGGTTTTCTGTGCCCTCTTGGTTTTGAAGCTAAGCTTTGATTTTACTTTTTTGTTACTTTTTTTTACTTTTAATTTTACTTTTTGTGTGAAAAAACCTTTTTTTAGACAGCGGGAAAATCAGTAACGACTTAGTTTCAGGATTATCGGGGTGCATTTCAACCGGTTGCTCGGGTTAGATTCAGATATAGCGCTACATAAACGCACTAAAAACTGAAGTAATAAACAATCGTAATACCGTTTCCAGCAGCATCCAGCATTTGCTCAGCCCAGATTCAGCGCAAGCGTCCCGAGAGGCCATACTAGACACGCGGTCGAGGTCGAGATCGAGGCCCATAAGAGCCAGGGTTTACATCTCGATCCCGGATACAAAATTTCAATATCTACTCGAGCTGATACACACATCCATTTGAGTCTGACATGTGGCCCGGGCAACGCACACTGGAGGAACCCGAACCCGAACCCGAACCCGCTTTTTCGGTGGGAATTTGCGAGTACACTCCCAAGTTCCAGGTCCATTTAAGCGCGTCAGCTGAGTTTCTGATACGACTTTGCGCCAGTCAATCAAATATTGGAAACGAAACCGCACAGGCATACCGCGGCTGTTGCAGTGCCCACGAGTGCCACGAGTGGCTCGGGTCAAGTTGGAATAGCCTTGCGAAGACGAGTTCCCAGTTCCAGTGTGCGAGATTTTTTTTGAATTTTATGCATTTTGGGCGGCCCCAGTAAACGGGTTCCTGGAAAAACCCCGATCTTGCCAAATCTTACATTTCCAAGAGGGGGGATTTTCGTTTTTACTTTTTTTAGTTGTTTTTACTTTTTTCGACAAATTCTACAACCTTGCAAGGTTAATAGCAACTGGGAAGTAATTACTCGAGACTACTAGTTTCTCTGGCAACCCCACCCCACTCGCAAACTTGATACAGTGCTCGGAGCTGAGAACACCACCAGGCTGCGAGAAAACGCTTGGAAGCTCGAGAACCCTGACAGTAGGGCATGTCCTGACAGCAAAGGGCAGCACCACACTGTATGGTGCCCCCCGAGTAGAGTGTGGCGTTCCCGAGCCACTTGGGTGACATTCATTCACAAATTCAGCGACTTTCTTGTGTTTAGCATTTTTTGTGCTTTTTCCCGTTGCCCGATAGGAGTACGTGTAGTGTACTGCACTGCAGAGTACCAATCCAAGGACCCAAATCGAGGGATCCTCAACGGCCAGAAGAATACCAGAAACGTCTGAAAAACCGAGCAAAAAAATAAAGCAAACCTAAAGTGAAAGAAAACGACCACAGCAGATCCAAGACGGTGTGGAAGTAGCGTGTGGAAGTGGCCAGTTGGCACTCTGAGCAGCAGCAGCTCTGGCAGCAGAAACACCAGCGCCAATAGCAGTGGAAAAAAACCCACCACCATTACAAAAGTGCGGTATTTCGCGCGCCACAATCCTTGCCCGCACTGAATGGGCACTGAATGGGCACTGTGGCACTGTGGCACCTCGCACTTATCAGAAACGGCCCAATCCATCACGGCAAAAGGTCTCGGAATGACGATTTTCACTCTTGCTCTTCTGGCATAGTTTCTATCGGGCTGCGGCACTCTGCGGCACGCTGCGTCGTCGTGCTGCCGTGGGCCGTCTTTTCCAGGCTAGTAATTGGCTTCCATACAGTCCTTGCGGATCTACGTTGTGCTCAGGCCTCGCCATGCTCGCACGTCCATTTCTGCTTTTTTAAAGCTTTCTCGGCCCATTTGGGTCGTGTCACCCACTTAACCGTTAGTGATCGTCGCCCACCGCCAGCTGCCCAGCAACTTTACGTTTGGGTTATCACTCAGCTGCTCTGCGCTCATTCTGCCGCCACTGCCACTGCCACTGCCACTGCCACTGCCACTGCCACGGCTCCGAGTGTGGGTTCTTATTTTACGTGTAGCTTTGTTTCTTATCCCACGGTGCTGGCTGGCACGAACCGCCCGGGTCCGCATAGGTGTGCGAGTCTTTGTTTGGCTTTGTTTACGTACTTTACTCATACTCTCATTTTTTAAACTCTAATAATTATCCCTAAAATTTATCCCAACACTCACGGTTCACAATTATCCGTTACCAAATATAAATTTTCTTATCTTTTTTTTTTTTTTTTTTTTTTTTTTTTGCGACATTTCGTTCTCCCCTCCCCAAAAAAAAAACCCGTTCCCTGTCGATATGCCATGTCCGGCCGCGCAGTGCCGCTCCAAACCCGCTCTGCATCGCAGACACTCTTTTTGTCAAGATTTTGACACTTTTGCCCCTTTTGCTGCTCGGGAGCTGATTTCTCATACTGCGAGGCACCGGTGGCAAGATGACGTTATAAGTGGCGCTGATATGAAATCAAGGTCACACTCGGTGCGCATCGAGACAAATATATAAAGAGCGTTAATTCTAGCGTAAAAATATTGTAGCGCTATAAGTAAAGGGTATTCTGGAATATCTAAACTAAACTTGTGTTCATTTGGATTTGGATTTGGATTTGGATTTGGACTTGGATTTAATTTGGATATGGTTTCCACTGGTGCGCCTTTATCGCAATAGTTATTGAAAAAGAGATTGGTATCGCTTGGAACGCATCTTGTTCAAATGACAGATTTGGCCAAAGTTCATACGGCGTACTACAATGCTTTCTTTTTCATTTAAACTATTAGCATTCTCCAATTCCGTAAAATAAGCGTCAAACGCTTCCGTGCCTCCAGAAAAACTACTACTGATATCATTATTGAACCCGTTACCGCTATCATCATTATTGTCATTATTGTTGTTGTTATTATTATTATTATTGTTGTTGTGATTATAATGCTTTTCCCCATCAAATGGAATATTGTCGAAACCCATGTCTATGTTGGCATCATACTGAAAATCATGCTTGTTCTCCTTGCCCTCAGAGTCATCATGATTCCCCTGGAAAATCTCATGCACACTGACACCTCCTGCAAAAATCTTCTCCAAAAATCCAGCTTTGGATCCTTTTGCGAGATCGTCAAAGATGCTAGAGTAGTTGTCCTCAACTTTCACATCGGTACAATTATTATTCACCGATCTGCAACAATTCGCCGTGTTGATGAATTGATAGGTATTCTTACCACTGCATACTGCTGGCGATTGCAACTGGACCGCCTGGTTGGCCTTCTCAGATTCGTCCTCCATAACAATTTTCAACTCCTCCTGGACACCTGTTGGGATCACAGGTAACCCGATATCCATTGGTATCTGTGGAGCAGCGTCGAACAAAGACGTACCTTCCTTGGTTGAAACATAGTCAAACATGCTATCCACAAAACCTTGGTCAAGAAACTTCACAATGTTGGAGTCGCTTGGTCCCAAAAAGTCATCAATCTCCTTCTCTAGCGACACCTCCCCGGTCAACGGCTTTGGTTCAGCCCGCTGCGCTAGCTGGCTCTCCAATTGTGCTATTCTGGCTTTCAACACTTCGTTCTCTTTCTCCAACTCCTTCATCTTCTCAGCGTTTTTTGTTCTGTACTTTCGCTGTGCTCTGCGCAATTGCTCTTGTCTCTTGGTCTGTGCCGGCTCCATGCTAAGCTTTCTGCCTGCTTTCTTTATTGTGCCTTCTGCCATCTGTGATTCTTTACAAATTCTTCCACTGTCAATGACTTGGTCAACCATCGTGTATTCGAATTGTCTTGTTTGCTTGTTTGTTGAAATTGTGTTTAATGTCTTTGAGTGTATTCTAAAGGTCCCTTTGCTGAACAACGGGATCTTGTGTCTCTGAATGAAAGTTACTGTCTACGTTTTGCTCAAACAGTTAAAAATGTCTGTAGAAAAAAAAGGGAAAATAAAAAGAAATCATCACCCAGGGAAATCATCTGGATTTTAAGCTATTTTGTGACCATGGTTACCCGACTGCATGGGATAAAAATTGATTTCAAATCATCGAGGGACGCCCTGACAGGGTAACAGGTTGTACTTTCACTAGATTGGACATCGTTATCCACCGTCCAGTTCCATTGAGCTAGTTATACATCCGAAATGCTTATTTCCGTAAGGGCTTATTTCCGTGAGGGCCATTTTCCGTATGGGCAGCAAACGTGCCAGCAAACGTGCCAGCAATCTGCCAAGGTCTAGATGTAATTGTCTGGTTATATGAACCGAAATGGGTTAATTTTCCACGCTACAACAAATGCTAAGATTTTTTCTCACAATACGTAATGTACCGGACATGTATTTCCTGTTGCGCGCAAGAGCGCAAAATCAATATCGAGAACGGCTAAAAATAATTACCTAAAAAACCCCCAAAACATTTCCTAATTAAAATAACCCATCGGAAACTTATAGTTACACTAGCACAGTAACACTATATAGCAGCAAGATGCAAAGTGCGCTGCGTTACGTTGCTGTCCAATCCCGCCACTACTCATCAACGTACCGAACAATCTTGTCGATCTTCGCTTTGATATCTTTTTCTTCCATTCTGATTAGCTCTTGGTACTCTCTCATTCTTTTAGCTCTGTCATTGAATAGCTTAATTTCCTCGTCGATCAAGTCCAACTTCTCGAGTATGAGGTCCTGCTTTTGTTGCAAGCTTTTCAATTCGTTCAATTCGGCTATTTTCTCGTTCCGCCCAGACACAGTTTGGCCACCAATTGCGTCAGTACTTTTAATGTAGAATTCCTCTATGTCGCTGTTAAACGTCACCGATTTCCGTTTTTTCTCGCTCTCTTCCAGAACAAAACTCTCAGAATCATCCCGCAATTCTAGTTCGTTGTACAATGAGGCGACCGCTGAACCCGCTGAACCTTCGCTGTTGCTGTTGTTGCTGTTGCTGTTGCTACTGCTGCTACTGCTGCTGCTGCCCAAGCTGCTTCCCAAGTTGAGATTGCTGTGCTTTAAGCAGCTTTTTAACTTTGGGACTTCAGTTATTTTGGGACTGCTATGTGCACCGCTTTCATCCAGATCGCGCAGCGGTGGCCGCCTCTGCTTCCGTTTCATCTCGTGCATTCTTATTGGCGACATGTTCTCTTTGTCGGTGTCTTCGGCTTTTAAAAAATCTTTGTCAGGGTCTGGCATTGGCAAGTTGTAGGACGTCAATTTTACCACCGGCTTCGTAAGAATGGGTTTCTTGTTTGCTAAAGGCGACCCAAATATTGACGTTTCGATGTCACCGCTGCCTATTGATCTGGAGCCAGATCTCACAAATTCGCTTATTCTGTTGCTGTTCGTCAACCTGCTTGCAACCTTTTTGTTCACTCGTGACTCACTGCTAGGCACCAATCTGAGACGCTGCACTGGGGACACCTTGCCGCTTTTGATTTTTGTAAACTTGTCCAACAAGTTGACGCCCAAGGTCTCATCGCTGTGCGTGTCAGACTTCCCAATGCCTCTGTCAACGCTTCTGGTTGCACCAAATATTAAGTCATGCCGCAAGTTAGGCCTCCATCTATTCAAGCTGCTGTTGTGAGACCCCTGTGGTCTACTTGTAAAAGTTCTACCGCCAAACCGGTTGGGAGTCCCAAAATTCACCTTTGGCGAAACGCGGAAGGCCGGTTTGGAAATCTCGGAGCTGTTTTGAATGTGGAGATGATTACCACCCACTTTGCGCGGCGAGATCTTCTCCTTGAGCTTGGAAATGTCCGTTTTGATCATGAGCCCTTCGTTGGAGTCGTTCATTCGTGCTACTAGAAATGCTTGTTGTTGTCCGCGATGTTTATTTACATTTTTGCCAATGTAAACAAATAGTGCACACGTTACCCGACCGATAACAACGCGCAAACCAAGGGCACAAGGCACTGGGCATGCAGCAAACAGCGGTTTTGAAATCTGCAGTTCTGCAATACTGCATTTCTGCAATTCTGCAATTCTGCAATACTGCATTTCTGCAATTCTGCAATTCTGCAATACTGCTTCTGCAATACTGCATTTCTGCAATTCTGCAATTCTGCAATACTGCATTTCTGCAATTCTGCAATTCTGCAATACTGCATTTCTGCAATTCTGCAATTCTGCAATACTGCAGTTCTGCAATTCTGCTACGCTACTCCATCTCTACAACTTGATGAATAATTATTCGACTACGTGTATTGTCTTGCCTCAGCCGGGCACTGTACCAAACAATCCAATCCAACTAAGTTAGTTTGACACAGTCCTCGGATGAAACATAGATGATGCGCGAGTCGCCGCTGAACCCATTGAAGCTCGTGGTGGCAGCAAGAGTGTAGGCACCCATGTTACGAAAGAAAAGCCAGTCGCCCACGGTGACTGGGTAGTTGATGTACGCGTCTTTATCCATAAAGTCGGCGCTGTCGCAGGTCTGACCCCAGATTTCAACAGGGAACTTGCCACGGGTCTCTGCGTCGCACTCAGTCTCCTCATAGAACTTCAACTCGCGGTTGCATGTGAGAACCTGCGCGCGTGGAACATAGTGGTCGTTGATGACGCAGTTCATGTTCGTGTAAATCCCATCGCTGATGTAGACCATAGGCCGGGCGTTGGTGCCAAAGTTGCCGCGCTTGCCAATGATGCTGGATGCCAAGGTGAACGCGGTTGTCACAAAGAAACGCCCTGGTTCGCTGATGATCTCAACGCCCAGGTGAGGCGGAAAGTGCTTGGACAACTGGTGGTTCAAGACCGCGGCAACGTTGTCAAAGTGGTTGTTAATCATGAACCCGCCGCCAACGTCGAGAACGCGCATGTCGAAGCCCAACTCCGTGGCAGCAACGAAAATCCGTTTGGCCTCCTCAACAGCCTTGACAATTGGGCTGACCTCCTCAGACCCTGAGCCGCAGTGGAAGTGCACGCCCACCAAGTTGACGCCCAACTCCTTGGCTTTGAGAAGCAACGCCTCGACCTGGTTCATCTTGCAGCCGTACTTTGTCAGCAACCGCACAACAGCTTGCGCGTCGTCCGTTTCAATGCGGAGCAACACGCGGCACTTTGGGTGAACGCGCGCAATCTTGACCAACTCGTCTTCGTTGTCGAAAACCGTCAAGTTAACGCCAACATCGCGGGCAAAACGCAAGTGCAGGCTGAACTTGCACGGGTTCAGAAACACGATCCGGCTTGCGTCGACACCCAAAGCCAAAATGGTCTCCATCTCGACCTTCAGAGCGCAGTCGAAATTGCACCCATGTGCGGCCAACAACTTGATCACCTCAATGTCAGTGTTGCATTTGATGGCATAGTGTGGCTTCACGCGAGGAAGTTTGAACTGCCAGTACCGCAACAACCGGTACACCTCGCCCAAATCGCAAACAAACAACGATTTTTCCAGGGCCTCAGTGTCGTCGTTGGCGTCTAGGGAGTCCAAATGCTCCTCGAGTGCAGTGCCCACTTTAACAAGGGACCGTTTCAATGCGAGCTTGTCGCAGTTGGGGTTTTCCACGCGCACTTGTTTCATCTCGACGTCGTGGTTTTCGTGCTTTTGAAAATCAAAAGTGGCGGTGTCGTAGAGTAACGCTGTCATTCTTCGCAAGTGTAGTTTGTAAGTTGGATTGGATATGTGATAGTCTCTCTGGTTTCTGGACGCATAAAAGTCTTCAATTGCTGATGCTCTAGTGGCTCTCTTTCAGTACGTAGTTAGTGCTGAATTACGGTAAAGAGATTGCTTGGTAGAATCTGGTGATTTCGAATATTTCACAATATTTTTCTGTCTGAAGCAAAAAAATTTAGATGGATATTATATTTCTTATATACTGGAGAATTTTAATTTTTCACTGCATTTTTTTCACTGCACTTTTATTGTCTCTTTTTTTTATTTTTGCTTTTTACTTTTTTTTTTACCACAATTGGCACAATTGGGATATTTTCCTTTGTTCCTTTCTACGCCTATGGTTCTCTGCCTCGCTGCCTCGCTGCCTCGCTGCCTCCTCTACAACTGCTGTCTTTGAGGCCAATTTCCTTGCTTTGTGATCCACGAAGTTTGCCGCGCCAATGAGTAATACCATTATCTGCACCGAGTATTTTTTTTTTTTTTGCGCATCTCCAGTTTATTTTTTTTTACTTTTTTTTTTACTTTTTGTATTTAAATTTCTCGGTCTTCGAAGTTTCCAGTACCTTTTTGTCAATAATTGCTTTTTTGCAAATTTGTAAAAAGTGCAGAACCTCAAGTTTTTGGGTATAAGTCTGTACTCTTTTAGGCTATTCTGGTATACCTCTTGATTATCACAGATCTAACTAAACCAAGTCTTCAAATAGGTGATCTCAGACCTCAAACAATAGCCAATTTTCACCCGCATGCGAACTCGTGCTCGAGAACGTTCTATCCAAGTCTACTGGGTCCACAGGCGCACCCAAAAAGAGTAAAAGACTTGTCCGCGTTTTTTGCCCAGCAATGAAGCCTCCGGCACCCGCGGCGCCGCACCTTGCCTTAAGAGGGGCCGGTTTTGAGCGTTGGTCTACAAGGGTAGTAGTGCGCAAAGCATTTGTTAAAAGTGGAAGTGCGCAAAGCAATCACTCCATTCAGTACCGCGGTGTCTTGGTTTGCGTTGGTGCAGTGCGCTTAGCGATCATGGTGTTGAAAAAAAAAAATCTCCATTGGATTCTTTAAACAAATTATCTGGAAGGTGTCTAAAATCATGGTTGGCATACAAATACAAGCTCGCCGCTTTTTGAGCATTTCTCGCCAGCTGCTTGCGAGTAAGAACGCTTCGTCTATTCTGGTCCTCAAGGCAATTGTCGGGGTGGAGAGACAGATCCAGACGGAAGAGAAGGTAAACATCGACTCAAAGCTTGCAAGACGGTTTCTGGAAGACGAGATCTACGAGCCGTTCAACTTGCTGATGACCGACTACAGATTGAAGTTGAAGAACGTGAGAGAGCAGTACAAGGTTGTTGAGCCATTTCTGAGAAACAGTGGCGCCAAGGCCAGCAATGTGGCGGAGAAGAGTAAGAGAAACGACATCTTCAAGAACGCCAACATCGACCCGATCAACTTGTACACGTTCACGCCGATATTGACGCAGTACGTCTCCGAGTTCGGCAAGATCTACCACAGTGACGCGCACCCAAACCTCAGCAAGAAGAGCTACAAGAGATTGTGCAAGGCAATCAGAAGGGCTCGTGCCATGGGTTTGATGAGCCCTGTGAGCAACGTGAACTTGGAGAGCTTCACAAGACGGATGTGAAAGTGCGCCTGGAGTGTTGGCACTGGCCAGGGGGAAGCATACCCGGGTGCTGGGTGCTGGGTTCTTTGGTTTTTTGCAATTGTAAATATACACTGCTGCAACGGTTTCCACCTGTAGGGCAGCCAGGGTGCAGGGCAGCGGCTCTGGCACCGGACCTGGCACCGGACCTGGCAGCGGCTCTGGCACCGAATCTGCCACCGAAATCACAGTAAGTTCTCGCACTCCTTGTAGAATCAGGAATCAAGTTTCTGTCGTTTTGTCGTGTGCTGCAGAATCAGCGTGCATTTAAAGTCAACATTTTTTTCTTCCGTTTTCTGAAATTTATCGGTAAAAATTAAAAATTATTTTCAACCTTTGTTTAGATTTTAACAAGACCTCACATTTTCGCCAAACAAGACATGAGTTTGTTTTTCAACAACAACGCGCTGTTGCCCGCCAAGGACAAGGAGCCGGGTGCTGAGCAGAGCCTTGCGGCCAGCTTGTCGACGAAATCGAACAACCAGACGAAGCCGTGGTTCTTTGAGGGCACACAGTCGAGGATTCTCCCGTTTGACGTGATTCCCAGAGACGTGAACCAGAAGAAGTACCTGCGGGCGAGCGAGGGCGGCGAGGGCGGCGACAGTGACGACGACGATGACGACGACGACGACGACGGCAACGACGCTGGCAGCGCCCGCAGCAAGTCTCGCGACTCTGAAGACGCCGAAAACAGATTGGAGCGGAAAAGCTCGCACGACGAGAACTCGAGCATCTTGGACTACCAGGTCAAGAAGCTCTTGAACAGACCGGCAAACAATGATTTCGGGTCCAAAAAGTTTCGGCAGTTCCACCACGACAGGGACTTGTTCTCTGTGAATGACTCGAACGCGCCTCCAAAGGCATCTTTGGTGGCAATAAACGACCACGACCACGACATGGGAACCGACCAGGGTGACGGCAAAAAGGGCACGTTGAGCGACGACAAGAGCGGGGAAACTGGCGAGTTGAAGACAGAGACGTTCAACGCTTTCAACTACAACTTTGGCTCCGAGTACGCGAGCCGGCCAATAAACAAAAACAGCAACGATATTTTTGCCAGCAACGTGAACGTCGGCAGCATTTCGAGCTTGTTCTACGACAAGATGGACGTTCCCAAGAAGAAGAGCGCCGGATACACTGAGGACTTTGCGATCTTGGTGTACGGGTACCGGGAAAGTGACTCTTTGCAGATCATCCAGTACTTCAGCAAGTTTGGTGAGATCTTGGAGGACTTTGAGGTTTTGAACAAGGCCAATCTCTTTGGCTCGGCCCAGACGAGCAGCGTCAGCATTGAGACGGACGAGCCGCCGTTTGTCAACAGCAGCTTGAACGATAGAAACAAGAGCAAGAACAAGAACGTGGAAAATCTTGACAAAGTGGTCTCGATTACCAAGTTGCCGATATATTTGGGCCCAAACTGGATCAAGTTGACGTTCAGCAACAAGGCTTCGTACACGAGGGCTTTGAAAGAAAACAACACGGTTTTCAACGACGATTACAAGCTATTTGTGAAACCTTTCAGCAACGAGCTTTTGAGCACGCTAAAGACGCAAAACTGCAAAGTCGAATTTGTCAACGGTGCTGCCGACAACGAAGCTGCCAAAGATACCCAGCAGCCGGGACAGCAGGAGCAGCAGACTGCAGCAGCAGCAGACACCAATTTCTCCATTTTCTCAACAATACAGTCGTTCGGCTCCATATTTGATAAGCATAACGACAAAAAGGCAAGATCGTTGCTGGGAAGCGACCCGAACCCCAAGCCAGAGAAGAAAGCCAAGTTTGAAGACCACAAAATACCGATCATCAACAAACAGATGCTCTTTGTGAAGGACAAGGCAGCCGTGAACAAGAAAAAGGCCTTGGATATTGACCTTCCAAGCAAAAACAGCAACCAGAGTTGGCTAGCTGCCGGCTTGGACTACGCATTTGGTTTGAACAGCTTATAATCTATAATATATTCAACAGGTTGATGATTTCTACACACGTCACCGCGTCCTCGGCACTGTCGTGCTCGCCCAGCTGGATCTGTTTCTTCAACTTCAACTCGGCCAATTTTCGCAACGCAATCTTCCTGTACACCAGTTTTGCGCTGCTGCTTGTGCACAACTGCCCTTTATCGTCAAATAATATCGCAGTGTCGATGATCTTTCCATGTATCAACCGCATAACGTTCAAGTCGTTTTCCAACCCGTGGCCCACAAGTATCGTATCCTGGTCAATAAACTCAAATAGCTCTTGCAAAAACGTTTCGTAAGTAACGCTGTTCTCGGCGTCGATATGGTGTATACCACTGAACTGCGAATTGTAGTCAATGACTTTGCCCTTGGGTTGCACCAACTTGTCGTACAACACTGTGACGTTATCCAAAGTGCTGCAGAAGTCGACGACAGTGACTCTGGCCAACTCGAATCCGAGCGTGGTGTAGACCATCTCTGCGTCTAGTCCCACAACTGCCTTGTACGTGTCGCTTTTGTGCACGTTGGCGTTGCTCAACGTCTTTGTGTCCTTATAAGGCAACACCTGGTGCAACTTGAACGCATCGTTGATCTTGAACACGTGGAAGTCGCCCGTGACACAGCCCAAAATAAGGTCGCTGTTCCCATAGTCCTCCCTCAAAGACCGCGTGATTTCTGCCTGGCAGCAACTCCAAATGTGCGTTCCCAGACCCTGGTACACTTTCTTTCCCGGATGGTACTTGCAGATGCCCTTGAAATTACCCTTTGTGTCAAACAAAGTGTGGCATCTGGCACACGGCACAAGACTCGTCTCGCTTTTCAGCAGTTTCTCCGCCGGCGCCTCAGGCGCGGCCATCACGTAGTTATTCTCCTTCAACAACTTTTCTGGGTGACACAACTCCTGCAACTTGTGGAGTGGCAACTGCGACTTCTTGCCCTTTTGCAGGTCCTCCCGTTTCAACACTTTGGCAAGCGTGCTCGGGTCCTTTTGCTTGAGCTTTATGACAAAGTTCTTGAAACTGTTCACGTACGTGGCCTTCGTGCTGCTCTTTGCAATCTCGTACTCGAGCTCAATTGCCCGCGAGTTGGGCACTTTGCACTCGGGCACCCGCACTCGGATCTCCTTGATGAGCAACTTCAAAAAGCTCACGCGCTGCTGGTGCGTGCTGGGCGCAAACGGTAGTACGGGCTTCGGCGCGATCTGCGTGGTGTCCCTCGACACTTTGGCCCTCTTGGCACGCTTCTCGTCGCTCAACCGCTTCTCTTCGGCCGCGCGCTTCTGTATCCGCAACTTCCTCTGCTTTTCTCTCTCTTGTTCGATCTCAAGCTGCTTCTGCTTCTGCTGCTTCACGTGCTCCGCCTCCCGGGCCTTTCTGGCCTCCTCCTGCTTTTTTCTCTCCACTTCCTGCTGTCTTCGCTGCGCTTTCTCCTTCGCAAGCTGTCTGTGTTTCTCTTCTTCCCTCTCTTTTGCTCTCTTCTGTTCCTGTTCTTTCAAATCGAGCCCCACACCCTGGTGATTGAAAGCACAGAACTCATCAGCACACAGAGCCCCTTTAGGACACTGGAATTTGGCAAGAATACCTGTGATAGAGTCCATTGTGTTCTTGTTTGGATCACTAGAAAATTTGCAGCAACAAAAATTCAATGTGTTACTTATTTTTTCTTGTAAAAAAAAAAATAAAGCAGAAAAAAGGTACATTTGATTCACAGGATCAATTCTGCGCATAAATACAGAAATGTCGTGGCTACACATATTATCGCTATATCCTCAATTGAACCCCTATGAAAAAAAAAGTCATTCATATAAAAAAGTCATTTGTCTAAGACCAAATGCTTGCTCAACCAGAAAGAGCGTACTCACCGGACAACCATCTGTTGTAGAAGTCCAAACTGGCCTCTGGTTGGTCGAATGGGACCATGTGGCCACCCTCAAACAATCTCAAGAAAGTGAATTTGTCAAAGTTCTTAACTTCTCCAGCGTAATCACCGTTGGAGGTAATGAACTTGTGCAATTTCTCCTTGGCAAACTGCTTGTTTTTGGAGTATGGCAACTTGTCGGACCATCCGTGGTTGCCTAACCAGTTACAGATGAAGTCTTTGTCACCAGCGTAGATGATCACGGCCAAGTCGTACTTGTCCAACAATTCAATGACACGGGTGTAGTATGGCTTCATCCAGTCACCAGCAAACAAAAAGTTTCTGTTGATGTCCATGTTACATGAAGCGTAGCTGTCAACTTCGACTCCCAAAGCCTCCTTAACGTAGTCCTGGTTCAAGTAGTCCTCAACCCATTCCATTTGCTTGTAGCACAATCCACCGGACTCACACTTTTCTCTGATGTCATAGACGTTCAAGCCGGTCTTTTGGTATGGACCAAAAGCTTGGTTGTTACAGTAGATGGCAGCTGGAACACAGGACCAGACAGACTCGGTTTCGTAACAGCTCTTGATCAAGTTCAAACAACGTGGCTCGGTCTCAAGCATAGACTCGCACTCCTCTTCGCTCAAAACTGATGGGTGACCACCTTTACCACAGGCCATTGGTTGGTAGTATTCGTATTGCGTCAATGGATCAGTCAAACCGTTTCCAATCAAGACGGACTTCAAGTTGATGCCACCTTTCTTACCGGCGTCATGTTCCAAGATCTCGGCAGCAAAAACTGGAATGTAGTGACCAGCGTAACTTTCACCAGCAATGTGGAAGTCCAAGTCAGCGTATTCTGGGAATTGCTTGAAGAAAAGCTTCAAGAAAGCGTACACATCCTTGCCGGCAGCAACGGTATCAGTGACATCGTTAGAGGAGTAACTGTAACCAACGTTGACTGGCTGGTCCAAGAAGATCACCGAGGCGTTGTTTGTCCAGGAATATGGGTTGAATTCAGGAACAAGCTTAGCGGTGATCGAGGCTGGGCCCAACTCAAAAAACATACCGGTCAACGACGAGCAGCCTGGGCCACCATTCAACCACAACACAATTGGGTCGTTCTTTGGGTCGTTTCTACTCTCAAAGAACCAGTAGAAAAAGTGCTTGTCCTCGTCCTCAATGTCCAAGTATCCCGAGTATTGCTTGACGTTGGTGTCGATACCCAACTTGGTAGGATCAACCTTCTTGGCTCTCAACTTGTGGTCTGGGAAATCAGCGTCGGCGACGTGGAAATCAAAAGTTTTCTTGGTGTTCTTCTTGTTGTTCGACTCAGTAGTGAACGTCAATGAAGACACGGTTTGTGGGAACTTCAACGACATCTCGGACCAAAGTGCCTTGATGTCATCGCCCAATTGCTCAAGTGGCAAACCAAAGTTCTTGCTGGCCTCCTCCAACAAGGTGGCGGCCTTGCTCAAAACTGGCGAGTTGAACTTACCGAGCAAAGGCTGCTGATCAAAAGATTGGAAATTAAATCCTTCGGCAAGTGCCTCAGTAGCAAACAAACAAACAAGTGAGTTGCTGAACTTCATATTGATTTATTTAAAGTGGAATTATCGATGTTTGGTACTCTGTGTTGTGTACTAAAATGTCTCTGGTTCCAGCTTCAATGTGTTTTATCCAATGTTCAAATTATAATGGTAATGGCAACAAATTTAAATTAGGGATAAATGCGAAGAAGGAAGAGAAAAGTGGATGGCAATGATGTTTTTATAGGAGCAGAGAAATCGCATGCGCAAGGCCTACGATGACGGAAGGCTAAACATTACCTAATTGGGATTGGACTTCAAAATCGGGTGCAGACTTACTACTTTAAGTCAAGGGGTGAAAAAAATATTACCTAAACTTCGGGGTGACATCCAAACACCCAGCCGGGAGCTCCAGCCCAAGTTCAGGTCAGTTTCTCAAGTTTTATGGAGCCACAAATTCTGAGTAGAGCCAACGATGGTGTCTGCGTATGAGAGCTGCGGTTTTGCTCAGCCGCAAACGCCGCAGAACTCGGACGGCAAGTCTGGGGCGGCGTTTGTGGCGGATCTTCGGAAAAGAGCGGAAATTTGTGGCGGAGCGGATCGAGTGTTTAACTCTGGCAAGACTTAAACTTTCGACCCTGGTGGTGAAGGTTGGGCCTTCATTCTTCGGAGGTTTTGTGGCTTCTGGGCCCCATCTTGCAAACCACAGGCGGCGGAACCAGGTTCTATGGAATAAGCGCTTTAATACTATAGTAAAGAGAAAAAAAAAAAAACGAGCGCTATATAGCGTTAACTTTATATGCGCAAGTAAGTAAGTTCCGCTACAATCTGGTGTACTGCGTTCGGTAATCTACGCTGCAAACATTTGTACTAAGGTTTGCGCACTTCGTACATTAGTCTCAAAAGAACTGGAACTAATTTTCTGGACACAGATAAATTAATATAACGACAAAGAAAGTTCGCGAATCCGGCAACCAGAGTCCCAAACAATATGTTGTAAACAGATCATGATTCAGAGTCACCACGGGAGCCAAATTGCAGTCAAAGTGTTGCCACTGAACGCTTCAATGTGTTGTGAGTCAATTCAAGCAGTGGCTGCAAAGAAAAAAGCAGAAAGTAAAAAGTAAAAAAAAAAAACACTGAGAAAACTCCTATATGTAGTAGCCAATAGGGGAGTAAAATTTTTTTGCCAAAGATCAGCATTGTATTATAAAGACCAAAAAAAAAAAAGTAAACGAGTGAGTAAATAACAAGTTGTTTATTTTGAAATTTCCTAATTAACACTTTGTGATCATTAGCTATCCGAAATAAAATAGTTTTATCACTACCAGTGAGGCGTCAGCAAAAAGTGGTTTATAGATTGGGAATCCTGGCTAAAAGACATTTTAAATGGCAAATAGAAATATGGTTACGGTGTTGGCAGAGATTGGAGCTTCGGCCTTTATCACGTTCTGCGTGACAAAGTTGGCAGACAAGCAATACTACAAGCAAAATGCACAGCAATTGAAAGTTCAGTTGAAACAGGAACTCGAGTCCCAGCTCGAAGAGTCCCAGAAATCGTTCCAAAAGACTATTGATACACACAACGCCTTGATTGTGACCAAGGACGAGAAGATCGGGTCTTTGGCCCAGGAGTTGGAAAGCAAAGTTGCAGCAAAAGACAAGGAAATCGCAGATTTGCAAGCCAAAATCAAGCAGTTTGAGGCTGACTTGCAAAGCTCGTTTGATTTGAACGCTGCACACGTCAAAAAGCACGAGGCCTTGAGTTTGGAGATCGAAAAAGTTTTGGCAGATTTGAGCACGGCCAAGACCCTCAAAACGCAGTCTGACGACAAACTTCTGGCTTTGGAAGCCGAAAAAGACTCTCTGGCAGCTGCACTTGCGGCCAGTGCTTCCCAGATCGCAGCTTTGCAATCTGACATTGAAAAATTGCAGAAAAAAGCTGCGGACGTTGAGGCACAGGCCAGTGCACGTGCTGCCGAGCTCAACAAGCAGATTCTGGACTTGGAAAGCTCGAAAGAGACACTTGTGGCCGAGCACAAAACTGTTTTGGACAAGTTAAGTGGTGAAATTGCCGAATTAGAGGCAAAACTCAAGCAGGAGCAGACCAAGCTGGGTGATTTGGCCAAGGAGAACGCGGCATTGAAGACCCAGGTTGCGGCAAAGGCAGCAGAGTTGGAGAAGTTGGCTGAGGAAGCTGCTGTTTCAAAAACAGCACACGCAGCAGGGTTGGCACAGTTGCAGCAAGATCTTGAAGCCAAAACACAAGAATTGGCCACTTTGGAAGAAAAATACGCAGCCAGCACCCGCGACTTGGAGGCCTTGAAGACGGATAACACCCAGAAAGACAGTGAAATCGATACCCTCAAGGCCAAGGAGCAAGAGTTGGCAAAAGCCGTTGCTCTGGAGAAAGAGGCATTAGTGGCCAAAGAGACAGAGTTGAAGAAGGAGAAAGAGGCAGCTGTGGCCGGGTTGGCGGCCTTGAAGAAGGAGAGTGAAGCCAAGGAGGCCGAGTTGAAGAAAGAGAATGAGGCCAAGGCTGCAGAATTGGCTGCGTTGAAGAAAGAGAGTGAAGCCAAGGCGGCCACAGTTGCAGAATTGAGCAAACTGGCTGAAGCCAAGGCCGCAGAATTGGCTGCTTTGAAAAAAGAAAGTGAGGCAGCCGTGGCCGCGGCTGCTGAGTTGAAGAAACTGACTGAGGCCAAAGAGGCCGAGTTGGCTGCTTTGCAAAGTAAGAACGAGACAACCGAGGCCGCCGCTGCCGAGTTGAAGAAACAGAGTGAGGCCAAGGAGGCTGCAATTGCAGACTTGAAGAAAGACAGCGAAGCCAAGGCTGCTGAGTTGGCTGCATTGAAGAAAGACAGTGAAGCTAAGGCTGCTGAGTTGGCCAGCCTCAAGAAAGACAGCGAAGCCAAGGCTGCTGAGGTGGCCAGCCTCAAGAAAGACAGCGAAGCCAAGGCTGCTGAGTTGGCTGCTTTGAAGAAACAGTCTCTCGAGGCCAAGGCCGAGCTCGAAGCTGCCCAGAAAGATTTGAGTGCTGCCAACACAAAAGCCAAAGACCTCAGCGCCCAGATCGAGGTTGCCAAATCCGGCAGCACTAAACTAGAGTCTGAGTTGAGTGAGTTGAAAAAATCTATTGATGCTAAAGATGCTGAGTTGACAAAATCAAAAGCCACCATCGAGTCCAAAGAGGCCGAGTTGAAGAAACTCGAAGCCAGCGCCAAAGACTTGAGCTCGGCAAAAACCGACTCAGAGTCCAAGATCTCCACTTTGGAAGAACAGCTCACCCAGCAAAAGAACGAGATCTCTCAGTTGAAAGCTTCAACCCAATCCAAGATTGATGAAAAAGACTCCATTATCAAAAGCTTGAACGCCCAGATCGATGCTTTGAACAGCGTTGACAAGGAAAACATTCAAGCACCTGTCAAGGTGGACGCCTAACGGCTTTCAGCTTTGCCATTTTTTTATCTTCTTTATATTATTCGTTAAATAGGTATTCAACAATTATGTGTATACACCCGCAAAAGACTGTGTAGTCAGCAGGACTCTCCCTTTATGATAAAGCCAACTAGGACGCATGGTCTGTCGCCACCATGTTCTCCTCGTTGTCGTTGAAGCTCACGTACGCCAAATTTTGCCCTACCGGATAATTCTTCACGTGCCCACAGGCTTCACACTTCATGGCCAAAACACACGACTTGCCCAACTGTTCGTCGCTAAGCCGCACGCTGCAATTCAACCCGGCCAACAATCGGACATCGCAGCGTTTGCAAAAAGTTCTGCTCATCTTTGGTCGCACTTTGAGCACGTTTTTCTTGGTTATTGAGCTCATGTTCTTCATGCACATTCTGGAGAACTGCGTGTTCCCGCTGACCTCGTAGAATGTCGAGACCTGGTAGAGGTAGTTCATTCTCTTGAACTTCTCAATGTTGGGAACTGTTTTGGGCACTTTGGCCTTTTGTATGGTTGTGTTTGCTTTTTGTTTCTGCGGCACCTTGTTCTGGGGTCCCTTGTTCTGTGGCTCCTTGTTCTCCAACGCCATGTTCTGGGGTTCCTTGTTCTGCATTACCGAGGGCCGTGGTTCCTTGTTCTGCGTTCCCAAGGGCTGTGGCTCCTTGTTCTGTGGCTCCTTGTTCTGCGGCTCGCCTGTGTTGGTTTTCTCCATATTCGCGATGACCGAGGAATAAATTTGGGGTGAAAAAAAAAATGCAAAAAAAAAAAATTTCAGTTCCATGGATAAACTAAAGGTATTTGTGGGATCGTCGCATCCTGAGCTTGGTGAGCTAATTTGCTCGCACTTGAACATTAAGAAGTCGCCGTTGACTGCAAAGAAGTTCGCCAACGGCGAGACTTGCGTGCAATTGAACACCTCAGTGAGAAACAAAGATGTATACATCGTCCAGAGCACCACCAAGAGCCAGTCAATAAATGACTCCAT
This sequence comes from Saccharomycopsis lassenensis, assembly GCA_031125475.1. Taxonomy (NCBI): domain Eukaryota; kingdom Fungi; phylum Ascomycota; class Saccharomycetes; order Ascoideales; family Saccharomycopsidaceae; genus Saccharomycopsis; species Saccharomycopsis lassenensis. Next base: position 124,399 of record JASTUK010000010.1, read on the forward strand.
AATGGAGTTGCTCATCTTGATTTCTGCCTGCAAAACGGGCTCTGCCGCCAGAATAACTGCTGTCATTCCCGACTTCTTTTACGGCAGCCACTCTAAAATGACAAAAAGCAGAAGCTCGATCACGGCCAGAATGATGGCAGACTTGATCACAATGTCAGGCGCCGACCACGTTGTGTCCATGGACCTCAAAGCTGGCCAAATGCAAGGTTTCTTCAACAAGCCGGTGGACAACTTGTATTGCAGTCCAATTTTAGCAGCGTGGATCAGATCGAACATACCCAACCACCAAGACCTCGTGATTGTGTCAAAAGACCCTGACGGGACCAAAAAAGTCGCAGAGTTGGCAGATAGATTGAAGGTCTCGTTTGCCATGGTGAACAACGATTTGGTGAAAAAAGGCGGCCAAACTGTTTCTTTGGTTGGCAACGTCAGGGAAAAGCCAGTGATTATCTTGGACGACTTGTTGGACAAGCCTGAAATGATCTTGATTGCAGCTGAGTACTGCAAAAAAGTGGAAAACTGTAGGGAAGTCATCGTTGCTGCGACTCACGGGGTCTTTTTGGGCGACTGCTTGGCCAAGTTAAACCTGAGCGAAAACATTGACCGGATCATTGTGACGAACACACACCCCATTGCCGACCGCGAACTGTACAGCAAGTTGCAAGTCATAGATGTCAGTTTTGTGTTTGCCGAGTGCATCAGACGGTTGCACAACGGCGAGAGCATTTCCCAGTTGTTCAACTACAAGATGTGAGTGTGGGGGGTCCCAGAAGTGGGTGTGCGGAGATGCTTGAGGCGAAAGTGTTGTGGGTGGTTTAATAGATACAATAGAACCGCGTAGGCTGGCTTGTCGTGGTTGACCGTCTCGCTCAGTGTGCAAATCATGGCAAATTTGAGCGCACACATACCGTTTTCACACAGCATTTGTACCGTTGCCCAAATCTTCTCCTTGTCTCCTTGTGCTGTTTTGTGCTTGTCTCTCCTTGTCCTGTTTTGTGCTTGTCCCGTCTTTTCGTGTCACCCGATTCCTTGATTGCACGTCAGTTGTTCGGCCCACTGGCCTCAGGCTGGCCTGGGGAGCAGCTCCCAGACTCTGGGCACGTTTCGGACGGTTTAGTCGCACTTCCGTATTGGGCAATGGGTCTGGCGACTATAATTAGCCGAGCCAGGATGTTTTCAGCTGGAACATCTCGCTGGCCACGGCCACAATTCAAGTAGCTGGCACACCACTGAGTGGTGCCCAGTAGTTCCAGCGCCTCAACACGACTGCCCCGCCACGTCCCACACACATCCAGCATTCTGGTGCCTATATATTTTTCCTGGCGCTGTTTTGTACACAGGATTTCCATCTATTTGAGATTGTTCCAAATTATTTTTTTACTTTTCCCGTTTTACTTTTTCTTTTTTACTTTTTAGCTTTACTTTTCGTCTGTTTTTACTTTTTTTTTCTAGTTTCTGATTTCTTTTTCCGTATCATATCAATTTCTTGTTTTCCTCGGGACACTCACCAAATCACACTTTTTTTTTGTTGCTACGAATAATGTCGTCGCACAAGCCCATAGATGTTCCTGCAGTTAGCTCAGAAGACGTGCAAACCGCAATGGATTCCTTGGCCCCGTATTTGGAGAAGTTTCTGCCAGTGACGCTGTCTGCCGAGTCCACCAGCATGAAATCTGATTTGCTCAAGATAAAGACTCACGAAAAAACCAGCGACGGTGAGCAGGACAAGCAAGCAGCTCGACAGAGCACACAAGGTTCGCAGGCAACACTGCTGCTGCTGCTGCTGTCAGTGCTGCAACAACAACAGCACCAGCAGCCGCCACAGCTGGCCAAGTTTTATGGCAAAATTGGCATTTGCGCCATGGACGCCAAGGTCTTGAGCAAACCTTGCCGCGAGATCTTGAACAGACTCAAGAAGTACGGCGAGTTTGAAACCGTCATATTCGGCGAAAAGTTGATCCTTGACGAGCCTATTGAGTCGTGGCCACGCTGTGATTTCCTTATCAGTTTCTTCTCTAACGGGTTTCCTTTAGACAAGGCGATCGAGTATGCAAACTTGCGCAAACCGTTTTTGTTGAATGATTTGGTCATGCAAAAGGTTTTGTGGGACAGAAGACTTTGTCTCCGGCTTTTAGAGGCAGCAGGGGTGCCAACCCCAGAGAGACTCGAGATTTCTCGTGATGGTGGGCCAGTGAACTTTATAAGTGACGATTTGAAAGCAAAATTGGTGCTGAAAGGCGTCAATGTCGACCCGATCCCAGAACCAGACTGGAAGTTGATTGATAATGATACCCTTGTTGTTAATGGCCAAACCATGACAAAGCCGTTTGTTGAGAAACCCGTGGACGGCGAAGATCACAATGTTTACATATACTACCACACACTGACTGGTGGAGGTGGCAGAAGACTTTTCCGTAAAGTAGGAAACAAATCCTCGGAGTTTGATGCATCTTTGAACATGATCCGCACAAATGGCTCGTTTATATACGAGAGATTCATGGACACCAACAACTTGGAAGACGTCAAAGCGTATACAGTCGGCGATAGCTATTGTCATGCGGAAACCCGGAAATCACCGGTTGTGGACGGAATTGTGCGTAGGAATACCAGAGGTAAGGAATTGCGATACATCACTGAGTTGTCATCTTTTGAGAGATCAATGGCTCAGAAAGTCTCAACTTTCTTTGACCAAACAATATGTGGATTCGACATTCTACGAGCTTATGACCGCAGCTACGTGATTGACGTTAACGGATTTTCCTTTGTTAAGGATAACAACGAATACTATGACAACTGTGCCAACATTTTGAGAGATTTATTCAAGAAGAACAGCCCGCATAATGGTGAAACAGAAGCTAAGCTTGAAAAGACGGACAAAATTGGCTCGCATGACAGCAGCATCAAGAGCTCACAAAGTATTGGACTGTCGAGCCTAACATGCCATGACGGTGGCTCAACATTGAGTTCTGCCACTTGCACTGATCAAGTTCTCACGGATGGTACCAACTCTAGTAACGGTGTGGAATCTTCCTGTAATCATACAGCAACGAACGGAGCTGGTACAGCAATTGAGACTGTAGCTGGGCACAGTCATGGTGCTGAGCTAGTTGATAATATCAACTCTCCAAAATGGGTCTTCAAAGGGTTGATTACGGTTATTCGACACGCAGACAGAACTCCTAAGCAAAAATTCAAGTACTCTTTCAGATCACCAATTTTCATATCACTTTTGAAAGGACACAAGGAGGAGGTGATTATCAGGCAAGTTTGCGATTTGGAAATTGTATTGCAAACACTTAGAGTGGCGGAGAAGCAGAAGTGTGAAGCTCCACAAAAACTTAGGTTGCTCAGTTCGACTTTGGAGAAAAAAATCAATTTTCCAGGCACAAAAATTCAGCTCAAACCAGTGTTGAACGAAGATAATGAGGTTGAAAAAGTACAATTTATTTTGAAGTGGGGTGGCGAACCAACGCATAGTGCCAAATACCAGGCTAGTGACTTGGGAGAAAGTACAAGGCAAGATTTGGAGCTTTTGAACAAGGAAGCATTGAATAACCTCAAAGTTTACACTTCTTCGGAGAGAAGAGTCATTGCAAGTGCGAAAATGTGGACTAAATCTTTTTTGGAAATTGATGGTGATTTGGACGAAGATTTGATGCGAATTCGTAAAGACTTGTTGGACGACTCTAATGCTGCCAAAGATTTGATGGATAAAGTCAAAAAGAAAATTAAACCTTTGCTCAGACAAGGTATCAAACCACCAAAGCAATTCTCCTGGCCGCCAAAGTATCCAGATCCGTATTATGTTACAAAAAGAGTTGTTGAATTGATGAACTATCACCAAAAGGTAATGGAGTACAACTTTGAGCATTGTGATGTTGAAAAATTGCAAAGTGAATGGTGCTGTAATGAAGATCCTTACTTGTTCAGAGAAAGATGGGACAAATTGTTCAAGGAGTTTGTTACATTCGAAAAGGTAGATCCTTCAAAAATTAGTGAGTTGTATGACACCATGAAGTTTGATGCATTGCATAACAGAGAGTTTTTGGAGAACATTTTCAATCCACCGGAAATGAGCACACTCAGTGATGACGATGAGTTGAAGCAGATAACTGAAGATTTTAAATCTCAGGTTTTATGTGATTCGTACCCTATCAACATTTTGGCCATGAACAATTTCCAATTACCTAGTGAGTCTGTTTCAAGAAGCAACAGTACTGCTAAGTTACATCCAATGACTGGAAATTCTTCTAACAGTGGAACTTCATCTGTCAGTGGATCACCTCCTAATGTGAGTAGTGTCGGTAACGTCAACGGGATCAACGTTAGTAAAATGCTACAGGTTGCACAAGGCATTTACAGAGTGCCAAGCAACGATTCAGAACATTCAACTTCAACCGGGTCGTTGGGATGGATTTTGAGGGCAGATCTCAAAAATACCGGAGCTTTGTCTCCATTTGATGACTCCAAGTTCATCAGATTGAGAGAATTGTACAAACTTGCTAAAGTTTTGTTTGATTTTGTTTGTCCACAGGAGTATGGAATTGAGAACAACGAAAAATTGGATATCGGGCTTTTGACATCATTGCCATTGGCGAAGCAAGTCTTGAATGATATCAGTGATATGGTTGCAACGGACAAACCAGGTGTTGTGGCATATTTCACCAAAGAATCACATATTTACACGCTATTGAATATCATATACGAAAGCAAGCTACCGATGAGAATTGAAAGAAATGCGTTACCTGAATTAGATTATTTGTCACAGATTGTTTTTGAAATTTATGAGAGCTCAGATAAGACTGTTGACGGCAGCAAAAAGCATTCCATCAGATTATCGTTGTCACCAGGATGTCATACGCAGGATCCATTGGACGTTCAGTTGGACGACAAACACTACATCAGCAACATTCCAAAAATATCCCTAACTAGACATTTGGATACAAACTTGTTGATTCAGAAACTAAAGAGCCGGTTTTCTAGAGTCTCGTTGCCGAAAAAGTTTACGCCTGTGAACATTCTGAGTCCTCTAGTGATTGCTAATGTATCAAAAGAAGAAATACCACCCATGGATGGAAAGTTGTGAGTGATGTAAATCACTTTTTGAAAGAGCACTCTGAGAAATTAGGTGGGGGATTATGTATACTAACTATGTTCTAATACCAGAACCCAGTTCTAGCTAGCAGTAGTTAGGGTGGTTCAAGTTTCTAGTTTGTTTGTAGTAGCTTCAGGACCTGTTACCTACAACTTGTTGCTCCCTTCTCTGTATTAAAACTAACCTAGTTTGCAGTCCTTCAGTGGCCAGCTGTTTTCTCGCACGTAGGCAACAACTTCAAACACTCAGCAATGATTGAAACACCTTTGCTCAAATCTTCTTTGGAAATGTTCAAAGCAGGTGCCAATCTGATAATGTGGTCGTGTGTAGGCTTGGCCAACAATCCGTGGTCTTTCATCAACAAACACAAGTCCCACGCAGTTCTGCCGTTGGCCTTGGCCTCGTCAATCACAATTGCAGATAACAAGCCCACACCTCTGACTTCAGAAATGATTCCGTTGCTCAGGCTTTGTAATTTCTGCAACTCTTGTTTCAAAAAGTCACCCTTCTCTTTGGCTTGTTCGACCAAGTTCTCTTCTTTAACCACTTCAAGGGCAGCAATTGACACCTTAGCACCCAATGGGTTACCACCGTAGGTAGAACCATGGGAACCTGGCTCCAACAAGAGCATTATCTCTCTCGTCGACAACACAGCACTGACTGGGTAAACACCGCCACTGATAGCTTTGCCCAACAAAACAATGTCTGGTTTGACTCCTTCATAATGCTCGTGACAAAGCATTTTACCCGTACGTGCAACACCGGTTTGGATCTCGTCACAAATAAATAAAACCTTGTGTTTTTTACACAATTCCGCTACTTTAGGTAAGTAGTCTGGAGGTGGCACAACAATTCCGGCCTCACCTTGGATTGGCTCTAACAAAATAGCAGCAATTTTGTCGCCAGCGTTTTTCAAAGCCAACTCAATGTCTTCAATGACACCGTATCTGATGACACCTTTCTCAGTCCCTGGGATCTTAGGTCCCACGTTTGACAAAAATGGCCCAAAGTTTGTTTTGGCGTCAGGATCTGTGGACATCGAGATGACACCTAAAGTACGGCCGTGGAAATTGTTTTCAGCAGCTAAAATGATGGCCTCATTAGGATGAATACCCTTGGTGGCATAACCCCATCTTCTAGCCAATTTTAACGCCGTCTCAACGGCCTCAGCACCTGTGTTCATTGGCAAAACCATTTCAAATCCAAAGAACTCCGTAATATATTTGGCAAACACACCAAACACGTTGTTCGAGAAAGCTCTCGAAGAAAGTGTCAATTTTTGTGCTTGATCTATCAAAGCTGCCACAATCTTTGGGTGGCAGTGACCTTGATTGACCGCAGAGTACGCAGACAAGAAATCCAAATACTCTTTTCCTTCTGGGTCCCAGACGTGGGCACCCTCGGCCTTCTCAAAGACAACTGGAATTGGGCTGTAGTTGTGAGCAGAGTACTTCTTCTCGTACTCCAATGCCGTAGCTGATGAAATGTTAAAGTTTGGTTCAGCCATTTTGTGTCTTGTGAGTTGCGTTTATTCTGAAGTTAAAGTCTTTCAAAAAGTTTTAGCTAGGATCAAGAGTTTTTCAGCAAGCGCGAATTTTATATACCCCAAAGTGCTCGCAAAGTGCTGCCTATAGGGTGTACACATTTATGGGTTTATCTGAGGCTGTCCGGGGCTCCAAACCAGCCAGCGGGTGATTGGCCCCTAAGTGAAAGAATCACCGAGGAATCAAACTGTATTGAGGGTCAACCAACAAGCGCAGCAAAGCACTACGCGAGACTCGGAACAATTGCGCTTAAGGGCATATTGCGACTGGCGATTGGGCGCTAGAATTTCACTTTGTGCGAGAAGAAGAAAAAGAATGGGAATGAAACTGTGCAGAAAAAATTCAAATTTTCAAATTCGAATATTCGAAATTTATTCTGCAGGCTCAAATTTTTATGTCTGCAACCTGCAATCTTGCAATTTTAAAATCCTTAAATTCTACAATTCTGCTGTCCTGCAATTTGACAATTTTTACAGATATGCAACATTTCATTTGTGCAACTCTGCCACTCTGTAATTCAGCAACTCTGTAATTTTACAATTCTGCAAATCTGCGAATCTGCAAATCTGCAGTATTGTAAGCAATTTGTTTACAAATCATGATTTAGTCGTTTATACATAGTCGTCTGTTCTCTATTTTAAAATTCCCAGTCTTCGTCTGCACTCTCGATGGCCCACTTGAACTTGTCTCTCAAAGTCTTGGTGAAAAGCTTCTCAATTGGCACGTTGTACTTTTTGCTGAACACAACCGATAACCGCGGATCGATATAATTGATCTTCGAAGTTCCCAAGGCAACTGCTGCGTTATCTTCTTTATCCTTCAACTGCAACGACGTATTGCTGATTCTCTCTTCCAACTTCTCGACATTCTTCTCCAACTTTTCAATGTCAGCTGACTCCTGCTTTTCCTTGCTCACCTTGCGACTTTTGGCCTCTTTGATTAACTCCTTCTTGTTCTCTTCAACTTTCTTCAACTTTTCTTTTAACTCACTCTTCTCAAGCAAAGGTTTGCCTTCACTTTTCAATTTTTCGTTGTCTCTAACAAATTTCTTGTTCACTTTCTCCTTTTCTTTTTCAATATAGCCTTCCACAATTTCAATCTCCTCCGTCACACTAAACATCTCCAATTCACTGAAATACTCTGGCTTCTTCTTCACCAACTTCTTATCAGCAGCCGCAATTACTCTTTTCAACCTGATCTTCTGCCATTGCATTTCCCTAATCTTTTCATTAATCTTTTGCACACTAGCAGCGTGCCCTTTCGTTATGGTTCTTTGATGGTTACACAAAATTGCAACCTCGCGATTTGCTGCATTGAACTTCACCAACTTTTCGGCAACCGTGCCTTCGTTAGGAATCTTTTTTAATAAGTCCTGCATTGTTTTTGAGGCATTGTAAGTTCTGAACACCTTAGCAGTCAATCCTGGCATGTAATTTTGCAAATGCTTGTTCAATACTGACGGATCTATACGGTCAAATAACTGGTCACCAACAGTTTTTGGGTCTTTTTTGAAGATTTTCAAGTTTTTGAACACTTGCGGATCAACCTCCACCTCCTTATAAAATCTGATCGAATCCTTACCCAAAAAGTCAAAAATAACTGTGTTGGGTGGCTTTAATGTCACATGCTCATATCTCAAAGAACAGCAGCCTACAGTATCGGCCAAATCTTCTGACTTCTCACCACCAGCTCTAAGAGCAAACACGTCGATCAAATACGTTGCCACTGCCATTTGTCTTTCTAACATTAGTTTCGACTTGAAATTTTGTTGATAATCTCTTCTGATGGTGTCAATATAGTCTTTTAACTGCCTAGCCTTTTCGTACTTTTTGAAATCACTAATTCCTTTCAAACTAGAATTGGCCGCCAATCTCACGTATTTTTGATTGCCCAAAACGTTTTCCTTCCACATAGCGAGCCAAGCTCCCGTGTTATCATGCTTGACCTCAGCCCACTGGTGTCCTTTTGGTGGTTCGGGCACTTTTGCTTCTTTCCCAATATTTATAGTCACCTCTTCGGGCGTAACACGTTTTTTGAGTAATCCAGTCTTTGGATGTGAACCACGACCTCTGAACAAACCTGGAGGTTCAATTCGGAAGTTCCCCACCTGTTCTTTTCTGCCGTCTATTATACAAAATTTGTATGGAGCCTCTTCGGCTTCCTTCTGAGCCTTGATCGCTTTTTTCTCTTCTTTAGACATGTTCTTCTTTTCTTCTCTTTGTTTATCGTAGTATGCCTGGATTTTAGTGAAATCACACTTATCAAAATCCTTGATTTCGATGCCGTTTTTCGTGCCACCACTCAGCTTTAACACCTCCAAAAAGTCTTTGAAGAAATTGTTTTGAAAAACTGGGTTTTTGGCATGATCCGATTCAAGCATTGCTCCAAAGAATCCAGCAACTTCTTCGGCCTCTGGAGGCAATTCCACGCCCTCGCCGTTGTAGAGGAGCTTGACTCTTTTTGGCAACGGCTTATAAGGAGGCGGAAACAACACACCATTGTGCTCTAATGTGGTCCACTTGATTTCGTCGTTCAAATCTTCGCGCTCCCACCACTTGTAATTCTCATCCTCCTCAGCCTCGGCTAAAGCATCTTTGTCGTCCTTATCGTCCTTATCTTGCTTTGTTTCAGTCGCCGTCTCCTTCTTTACTTTGGTTTCTTTGGTTTCCTTCTTCACCTTTGTCTCCTTCTTCTCTTTTTTCACTGCAAGTCTTTTCGTTTCCTTTTTCTCTTTTTTCACTGCAGGTTTTTTCGTATCCTTCTTCTTGTTTTTTACTGCAGGCTTTTTCGCCACTTTTCTGGCCTTCTTTGGCAATTCTTCGTCATCAGAATCTTCAACTTTTGGTCTTTTCTTCTTTGCTTCACTCGAGCTAACGGATGTATCGCTCGTCCCAGGACTAGGTCTTTCGTCCTTTGTCAAAGACAACGGAATATCGTCCTCGTCATCGCTTGACTCGGCGTAGCTCATCGTCGATCTGACCCTGCGGGTCGGTGGCATTACTTCGTCGTCTGAGGACTGCATCGCGATTTCTTGTTGAATGTGTCTCAACTATCAACAGACCTGTGTAGTAATATGCAATTGTTTTGTAACACAAAAACGGAGATACACCAGAAAAAAACCAGAGAAAAACCTATTATAAGAGGCTTCAATTCACAAATTCACAATGACCAGTATTTAACAGTGCACAAATTGTGGAAAGATCAATATCAATAGCCTGACTCGTTGCAATTGATGCTTTGTTTTTCGCAAAATGTTGAAACTTTTTGATGCGCGCCAAAAACAATTAGAAAAAAAAAAGAAAAACAATTATCATCGCCCGCAATTTAACGTTGGATTCCCAGCCGTATCGGGGCTTCAAACCAGACTGTTGGCAGCAGGGTTGTCAAACTGGAGAGCAGAGTAGCGAAAAAGGGCGGTTTGGGATAGCCACACTCAACAACTAGAATGCTGCTGTAGCTACTGCTTTTGCTGCTGCTGCTACTGCTGCCACCACCACCACAAAGCTGCTCCTCTCGTCAGATCCCGGCCACGCCTTATATGCAGCGCTAACATTTCTTCCATTTTCCTTCAGCATCTTGAAGTGAGTATATCACGTGACCACGTGAGCGCGGCCGCCGGCATGAAAAATTTCTGGCGGCTTCCAACTTGAGTGTTTCTGAATATTGCACGTCCAAATGATCTCACTCATAAGACCCGGGGTTCCTGTTTCAAGAATCGTCACAAAATCCTTTTTTAGAACGTTTGCACAAACAAGTGCGAAACGCGCTGACACTTTGGGGAAGAAAGAGCTCCAGAGCTTCCACATTGGGTTGCCCGTGAGATTTTACGTTCCACCAAGTTTCAAAAACTACCCAAACGTCTTCACGAGCCCAATTGTGTGTCTTAAATTGCTCTGGAGAAGATTGTACAACTTTGGAAGAAACACTGCACAAGTTGGGTATGCTAGATGGAGTGGTGGTTGCAAGCCGCAGTTTTTGTTGTGGAAAAACGAAGCAGTTGATATTTTTATCAAGGTGAACAAGGCCTTTGCCAAGCGTAAAATTGAGAGTGTGAGCGACAGTTTGACCATGTGGACATTCCATCCATTGAAGGCTAGACAGGCCAAGTTGCCGGCACAAATGGAGTTTGACTGGAAACTCTTGAAGTTGAACAGTGCTCCAAAGTTGGAAGTGTTCTTGCCGTATGCAGTTCCGGGCCAAAGTTTGGAAAAAGTCTTGTTGGTGTACCGGTTTGACACCAAACAGGAGTTGAAAACATTTAACTCGAAAACGGACAAGATCGACAAAAGGGTTGATGAAAGCATAGTGAACCATTTGGCCTTTGTTGTGGATTTGAACACCAACGAATTAAGACTTTGTGGGTCCACTTTTGAGAGTGGCATAAATGACGACGTTGCCATTGGCCAGTACACAAATAGTGGCACAATAATGAAGATCCAGGGTGACATATTCAGAGCCAACGATGCTGATTTGCAAGTTGCAATTGAATCTGGTGACGAAGCCGTGTAAATAGAAATATCTCCATACGATGTACGTACAGCTTTAGTAATTTACATTTTTTTTTTTCACAAAACGTATATTGATTATGATTAAACTTTAACTTTGACAATTAAACACAAATTTGTTAATATAAATTTACACTGGCCGATACTGCCTGAGCCTTTTCCACAACTATTCAATGTTTCTCTTCTGCTTCAAATCAATGGCCTCTTTCAACGTCAACACATAATCCTTAAACTGGTTGTGCTCGTTCACTAAGTACGAGTACTTGTTGTTCCAGTTGGCCATCACCGCATTAAACACCTTATTTAATGGCAAAAGGTGTTTTTGATTCTCTGATGCAACAGAGTGAACAAACTCGTCAATCAGGTCCTTCAATTTCAAATGTTCACTGATCAAGTTCTCCAACGTCTGCACGTACTTGAACAACTCAATCAATTGCTTCTTCACTGACAAGTTCGACGACACAACCGATGGCACCAAAGGCTCCCATTTATGGATCTTGCAGTTGATAATGTCGCTGTATCTTTTTTTATAAAGCAATGGACCCCAACCGAACTCCTTATTACTGATTGACTCAGTTTGAGTTGGAATAGCTGTCAATCTGGCTGCCCAATAATTGCATGTGAAAACGTATTCTTCGGCAACCTCTCTTGTACCGGCACTGAAAATCAAAATGTTGTCCTCACTGTTGATGTAGTGGAACACTTCTTTTTTGATTTTTGATGGCAAATCACTGTTGTCGCTCTCGAAATCGTAATTGCTTGGCAATTTCAACGCCCAAAATGTTTCCAACTCTTTGCTTTTCAAAGACTTATTTTGAATGGAGTCATCTGGTATAATCTTTGAATATGTAGAAACAAGACTGAAAGTGCCTGAACTTTGTGCATTTCTCATCCAGTTACCATCACCAATACCGGTCTCAATTGAGTTTCCAGCCCCAACAACGATCGGCTCTGTGTTTGAACCTAACTTCAATTTGGAAAACTTCTTGCGCAATTTGCTAGGACTGTCACCCAAACTTGAGTGTGGTGGTGGTAACGTTTGCATACTAGTTGGTTGTGGATTTTTTGAATTGAACGAAAACAACTTCACTTCACCCCTTGTAACAACTGTAAAATTGAGTTTCCACTTTAACGCATTATTGGAGTTGTTATAAGACTTGTGGTTTCTTCCAACACTGCTTGTGTTTGTAGATGTTCTGCTAAGTCCATTATTGTACGAGCTTCCTGCGTTATTGAAGAAATTTTTTCCGAAATGTCCACTGGCGGAATTACTCAATCCATTGCTAGAGTTGGACTTACCAGAATTCATACCAAAGAAGTTTTTTGTTCTCTCAAACTTCTTGATCTTCAACAAACCTTCTTTGACCCATGGTGGACCCGTTAACTCTAATTCCATCTCTTCCTCCTCGTTATTCTCTTCCTCTTCTTCCTCCTCCTCCATGATCATGTTATCATCGGTGTCTGTAGAATTTCTAACACTATTTCCAACGTGACCACTACCATTCTGCTTGTTTGTATGCGAATTGTACGTGTTTGTAGTGTTCGAGGTCTCGACAGATTTCACAGTATGAGAAGACATCGCAGACGTTATAGAAGCCAGCGATCTGTGCTTTTTCAAATTCGTGGTACTGCTTAAATTGCTGGTTTTGTCCAATCTTGAACTCATTTGTGATGTTCCACGTTGAAGTGCACCCATGAATCCAATTGGCTGTTGCAACGCAAGACTGTTGTTACCGGATGAAGAGCTGATCAGAGATTTTAAGGCGTAAGAGTCTGAAACTGGTTTGAGCATTAAACTATTACTGTTGCTGAGAGTACCATTGTTCTCGTTTGTCTTTGACGAATGCAACTTCCCTGTAATCATTTTTGAATTGCCATTGTTTGTTGATCTCGACAAGCTCACAGAGGGCCTTTTCACAAAACTCCCATTGCTGTGAGTATAACTAGAAAATCCGTTTCCATGGCCATTCGAACCACTTGAATGGTCTTTTGTCAGCGAGGATGGCTGGCCAAGCAATCTTAACTCATTGAGTTCAATGCTGTCGTAAAAAGTTTTAAGCCAGTTCAAAGCACTCATAGAGTCTTTTGGGTACAAGTTCTCAATCTTTAAGGCGTTCAAAGTGTTTTTCACAAACGTTTCTTTGGAAATATGTTTTGACAACTCCGCAGAGTGCAAATCCGAGTTCAATAAAATCAACGAGTATGCAATCAAGTATACAGCGTATTGATTGCCAAAAATGTTCTTGGGAAATCTTTGTGTCCAAACAACAGAAAAAGACTCAATAATTCTGCTGATGTATTGGGACTCACCACGAAAGTAGAGCTTTTTACACAAAGTTCTTAAACTTTCTAAAAGTGAGTTGTTCCAATCAAATTGTTTCAAATAGAACAAACGAAGTTTTTTGGCTTCTGGATTGGATGGGTCACACAAAACCATCAAGTACTCTTCAACTGGAGCCTCGCTGTATGTATGGTCATACAATTGCTTTGCCATAGTTTTCAACTGGCTGATCTTGAGCTCCTCGTATTTCAAAGCCTTTTCAGTCTTGTTTGAAATATTTGAGGTACTTGAGCGGATGGTGTCGACATCTGACGAGTCCTTGCTAATGTCATTTGCCGTGTCGTTCAAGCCAGAGCTTTCAGCGTTTTCAATTGGTATTTGGTCCTTATCGCTCAAAACTACGTCAGTGTTTGGGTTTCTCGTGATCATAGCACGGCTCTGGAGCCCGGAGGCAGACGTTGCGGCAGCAGTAGTTGAAGCACTAGTTGTACTAGTTGTAACACTCGTTGTTGGCTTTGCTGTGCGGTCTCTGATCATTGGGGTGTACTTTTGTTGAGCAATTCCTGAGTTAGATTTCGACTTCTCAATTTTCTCCACCTTAATGTTCAAATTGGCCTGTATCTGTTTCTTTGGTGAAGTGGCAATCAACTCTGGAGATTGTAAAATTTGTCTTACGGCGTCTAGGTCAGAATGATTTGATGCGTTGTCTGAGTTCTTGTTTATTGGTGAGTAAAACTTCTCTCCATTCTCTTCTATCATTGAAGACTCAGATAAACTCTTGTGGTGGTATTGTTGCGTAGCGAGTATTGGTGATGTAGCTATTCTGTCTGGAGATCGTTCTGGTATGACAGTTCCATCTATCAGCGTACTTTCAAATTTGTGTTTGTGCTTTGGCGAAGCAAGGTGTAAAGTTTTCAAATTCACCGACATTGTTCAAAGCAAAATAATAAAAAAGTAAAAAACAAATGGCCCCCAAATCAAAATCAGAAAAAAATAAATCAAGTCAATGTTGCTTATGACAATTTGGTTTGATCACAAATCCTGTTCAAATCTAATCCCTCTCTTGCTCTTGGACGTCTCTGCTTATGTGACTTTTATTTTTTTGATAATAGAGAAAAAAAAAAGATTCGTTAACTTTTTTTTTGTTACCTGGTTTTATTTTTTCTGCTCGTTTTTAATTTTTTACTTTTTTTTTTTTTACTTTTGTCTATTTCTACTTCTTGTTTAGTTGATTTTGATTAATCAGTTTACTTTTTTCATTGTATTAGCTGTTACTTCTCGTACCTGTCTTCTAAGCTCTTACAATTCGAAAAAGTGAAAATCCAGCAGAATTGAGCAAAAGTGGAACAATTAGGCAAAGATCGATTGAACTAAAAAAAAACTCTGGTGAAACTTTAAAAAAGGGAAAGAACACATTGTCGAAGCTGTACCAGTGCCAATGCCTCCTAGTGCCACGCGGTGCACTATACTACGACGCTGGATTTGACACAGTGTGCTTACGTTCCCAGAACGTTATGGATCTGGACACACCCTGGATAGTCGTTCAGGCGCATGCGTGTCGGGCCGGGGAAATTTTAAACACAGCATAGCATCTTCCCGTATTCCCAGCAGTTTTGCCAATATGTTTCACTTCAATTTTCAAAGATCCCAGTAAGTGCTGGTTCCGAGAGAGCGAAGATCGCTGGATTTGAACACGTGAACAAGAAATCAAATTGCCACAGAACTTAATCGTGATTTCCGTTAAATCCAAATTTCTGGATTCGGAAACCCTGGGGCCCATTTCTCAAATAAGAATTTTTAGTGGGAGCTCTGCTCAAAAGGGGCGTTTGGTTGAGAGCGAACTTAAAAATTAATTTAAGTCTCTTTGCGGCCTGAGAATATCCGAGTCAGCAACAATGTTTGAATTAAATTCAGAACCCTAAGTCTAGCAGTGAAGCCCCCGGAAAACTCATTTTGATGCTGTCAGTGATTTCATTACATATTATGCCCTGAACTCCTGGGATTTGTCCCTCAGCGTTGTCGCGTTGGCTGTGTACACACCACGCCGCATGTTCGAAATTTGCGCTGGTGCTATTCGTGCCTTAAAACGCTGCTTGTGTCTTTTGAAACTAATGCTTCTAGCCCTAGCAGCAATCCTCGGCGCTTTTGCCAAATTATTCTCGTCTGCTGGATTTTTGGCTTTTATTTTTCAGTTTTAATTTTTTTCATCGCAGATCCAAAGTTGTTACTACCAAATACACCGCGCCTTGGGCCAATCAACACTAATATAGCCGATAGTGCTTTTTTTAGCTCAACGGCTATAATTTGCTCGTTTACGCTATAACGTATCTGTCAATCAATCACAGTTACAATCACGATCACCATCACTGCCCACAAAAGCAAAAGAAAAGGTCGTTGCATGCCATAGATGCAGCCTAGCTACTTGACCAAATCGAGTAGTTTTTGAGATTCCTCTAACCACTTGCTTGAATTGTTGGTGCTTTCTTGCACAATTTCAACAGTTTCCGAATCGTCCGCCGGCTCGAGAGCATCCACCGTGCAAAAGCAGTCGCGTATGCACTTGCGCTTGCACCTGCGCACAAAGTCTCGGTCGTTTGGGTCGCGCTCTCTGACTATTCTTAGAGTGTTCAAAAAGTCAGCGCTAAGCTCATTGTAAATGTCGCCGGTCTCTAAAAGGCTCTTGACGTGTTTCTGGTACCACTGTTGTGTGTCGTTAGTCATGTGGAAACTGCAGCTATGCAACTCTGGTGTGTAGCCCTTGCTCAGTGTCAGTATGGCCTTCAAGCTTCTGGCTCCCGGGTGTTCGCAGAACACCATTGATCCCATCGGAAGCTTTTCTACAACGTTTGGACGGTTGCATGGAGAATCGATGAACAATTCAAGATCACAATCGATTGCCAGGCTTTTGAAGTTTTTCAAATTGCGCATTATCAGCTTCTCTGCGAAATCGTACTCGCTCATTGCAGCTGCAAGTATGTCTACCACTCGATGCACGTAAGCCAACTGCGGCCACAAGCGCACAATCCCAAGCAGGCTGGTCACCATCTTCTCGGTCAGTGTCGCCTCTAACAGGAGATTGCCTATCCAGTCAAAAACAATCATCTTCGTATCATGATCGAGCCTCTTGTACTTGTGGGAGCTCGAAATGATGTCTGGCAGTATCGTGTGTAATAAAAAAGTATCATAGCTGACGTCGTCGTCTTCGTGCTCAGAAACGTGGAACAAACTGCGATTCACATTCTCTTTCAGGTTTGACACCACATCCTCAGTAGATGCCATGTCCAGAAGCATCATGTGCACCATTTTGAGCTGGCTCTTATCCATGAACTTCTTGCTTGTGGCAACGAGTACCAGAGACGTCACGACGATGTTGGAGGGGATTTCCGCGAGGATCGAGAGTCTTTTGGTGCAAAAGCGTTCCACAAAAGGCGTGCTTTTTTTAAGCATCTCCCACAGAATGACAATAATTGCACCGAAACTAAGTGGCACAACCACGTGCTGGTCACGGCAGCCGCTCTCTCTGCTTCCCAGAATGTCCAACAGGTAACAACAGATCCGGTGCACTAGCGCAGGTGAGTGGTAATCGCTCGCAAACCATTCAAACGTCCCGTAGGCCTCGATAGTGTCATCTATCGCCGCGAAGGCCAGCGTTCTGTGGGCCACCAGGGTAACAAGTCGCCGCGAAAGGGCAAGACAGTGTGCCTTGTACGAATCGTGGTCTGGGTACAGTTCTCGGGCAATGTACTTGAACTCATCGAAACATGAGCACATGAAGAACGGTAGTGCGTGTTCCTTTTCGGGGCTTTGGTAGAACGCGCGCATAAACTTGGGCCTTTTGAGCAGCTTATCCACGAACCTCAGCACCAGGACCTTATTGAAGTTGTTTGCAACGCTAGACGCCTCAACGTCCCAAGGCTCAATCGTAAAGCCTTTAACATCGAAATCAGAATCAGTGTCGGAGCCAGTCTCTGTCTCATCGGGTGGGCCGTTGATTGTGAAGCCATTTGTGAACAACAGCTGCAGACATGCGAACATCAGGTTGGTGCCGAGGTCGCGCACGCAGTTGCTGCTGGCTATCTGGGGCACGACGCTGGATGACACTGCAAAAGCACTCGTCTCAGCGGCGACGTAGTTAATATTGACGGTGATACTGCAATCGTCTTGCACAATCTCGCTGGCAACCCCGGGAGAGTCCATTGTTTCGGCAGTGGCTTCCACACTTGCGGGGCTGGCTGCGATCTGTGTCGAGAGCTTTGTGCGCCAGAAAATGAACATGTCGTCGTTGATCGGGTCCATAAATTCCACGGCACTACTCAGGAGCATGAAGTGCGTGCACAGTTTGGCCGATGTGTAGACCTTGTCTGGGAACCGCGGGTGCTGGCTGTACAAGATGATGTTGGAGCAGAGACGCTGGACAAGGGTGACGTAGTTTTGGTAGTTGAGGCCTTTGAGCTCAGCAAACTGTAATGTCGCGATGTCCAGCGAGTCTAGCTCACGCCAGAACGGGCTGTTGAGCGGAATGGTTGTTTTCCAAAAATCCATAAATGGAATGTATAATGGATATAGATGTGCAAACAAGAAGCACAAAAACTGAATGTGCAATACGAGATGTAATACAAGTGTGAATAAAATGGTACAAAAGAGACAAGGAAAAACACAAACTAGAACGGCTCGTGGAGCAGGCACGCGGGCCATGACCTAAGAGTGGCTCATGCAGCAGTGGAATTGCAACTAACCGTTCATTAAAACACGAAAACAGCCGGAAACAGCCAACAACAAAGAAAAAACCAGCGCAGTTCAGATACCACAACCACCTGCGCAACCCCAAAAACGAAAAGCAAAAACGAAGAACAGAAAATATGCAAAAATTCAAGAAAACCAGCAAACGCAGCAAACCCAGCAGCACAAAAAAACATACACGCACACACGCAGAAGTGCAGAAATGCAGAATTGCAGAAATGCAGAAATGCAGAAGTGCAAAACTGCAGAAATGCAGAAATGCAGTAGTGCAAAACTGCAGAAATGCAAACCTGCAGAAATGTTGACACCAGCACCCCATACTATACAATAAGCTCAAAGTCTGAGTAGTCAGAACCCTCGTCGCTGCCACTCGAGTGCTCCTCGACTTCTTCAAACTTCCGCTTCCGCTGGTTCATTACCAGTGTGAGCTCAGGCGTCAGCGCCAAACCCACAGAAACTGGACTTTTGCCGTTGGTGCCGTTCATCTCGACCCCGTTAACCAAAACTTTGCCCACTGGCGTGAAAACTCTGCCCATTGGCGTCAAAATGGTCTCCAAAGACTCCTGAAAACTCAAATCCGATACTGGGGTTGCCGGCGGCGTGTTTTTGTCGTCATAACTTGCTTTTAGCTCTGTTGCCATCGATCTTGCGCAAGTTTTTGAAACTCATTTTGCAATTTTTAGCGCGATGAGCAGCGCTTCTCACGTGACTTTATATCAATACCGGACATTGCAATCCTAGCCAAAAAATTGTCAGAACGAGCTGCTTGGCAAGAGGGAAAATGGGCAGCGACCCAGCACCTTCTGACATGCTGCCCCCGTAAAGAATTGTGTTTGGAAGTTTGTGCCCGAAAGTTTGAATCTGTGGTGGAAATATTCTGACACCTTGATTGCTGCTCAAAAAGTTGCTCATCCTCAACTATAGCAGCACAAAGCAACTGTATTGCTTGTGTTGAGGTAGATCAGGCGCCACATGCTACAGAGAAACCGTGTGCTTGCAAAGTCTGTAGAAATCTTTTTCAGAATTTGTGAGAGGACAGTCACTTGCCGAAAATACTAGATAAAGTGTAGGTAGGACAGAATCAGAATACGGAACTTTCAGGCATCCAGCCGGGTAACTAAATGAAATATCAGATTGGAAATAGTTAGCAAAAATAAATAGAAACAAAAAGTAGCACTAAAAAAGAAATTAGTAGTAAACACAAGGACACTGAATTAGAGACACGCCACGCAGAAGCGAACTAGAGGAGACGAAATTGAAACTTGAGCAGTAAAAGTATTTGCAATTGCAACCAATAAAGCAGTAATGTCATTTGCCAAAACAGTAAGATCCCACTCGAATGGGTCTTCAGCAGCTTCTGAAGAGGCTACCCAAAAAGAGGCTGAATCAGTCGACAAACACAGCGAGGCTCTGGAACACAAGCAGACGGGTGAGGATTTCGACACAACGGTGTCTTCAGATCGCACTCAAAGACATGTAAAGACAGAAAATGACGCAATGGTGGAAGATAAAGGATTGTTGCCAAAAGAGGAGCAACCAGACGAAGAAAAACAAGAGCTCAAGCAAGAGCACGAACAGGATCAAGATCAGGAACAGGAACAGGAACAGCAGCAGGAGCAGGAAGAAGATCAGTCGGAGGTTGTGAGTTCTGTGGGAAAAGAGCAGGGACTTGAGCACGAACAGGAAGCGGAACACGACGAAACACAAGACAACGACCAAGACCAAGAGGACGACGGGGATCAAGAACAAGGACAAAAAGACGATCAGGACCTGGACGAAGAACACGAAGAGACCAAGAAAGAGCTTGAAGAAAAGGAGCAAGAACAGGAAAGAATCACAACAAGAAAAACGCGGGCAGCAGCAGCAGCTGCTGCTGCAGCGGCAGCGGCAGCAACAAGCTCCAAGGCACACATGAACGAGGAGGATGAAGCAGACTTTTTGGGTGACGACAGCAACGAGTCAAGTGCCGGAGAAATCACTAGATGCATTTGCGGTAACCAGGAGCTACAATTGGAGCCAAATGATCCCTACTACAACATGGAGAACGTCTTGGGACTTTTCATTCAGTGTGACAAGTGCAATGTGTGGCAGCACGGATACTGTGTTTCGATATTTGAAGACAAACAGGTACCTGAAAAGTACTGGTGCGAGAATTGTAAGCCGGAGTTCCACCATATACAAGTGAAAAACCACAGATCAATATCTAAATACTTGCCTATAAACGGTAATGGAGCACTTCGCAACAAGAAAAAAAGTTCCAGACTGAACAAAACGCGAAATGGATCAAGAAACGGCAGCAAAAATGATCCACTGAGCCCAGAGTCGTACGAGAGCAAGAGATCCAAGAGAATGACTTTGAACTCCATTGAAGACGAACAGTACGAGAAGGCAATCTTGGAGTCGAAAAAAGAGTTTGCGCGGAACAACAGTGAGAACAGCAGTTTTGTCGACGAAAAGGCAAAAAATGAGAACTTTGACGAATCAGATCGCCCAAGAACGACAAGAAATCGCGATACTCTGAGCGGAAACAAGTACTACAGTGAGGACATAAGTAAAGACGATGAAGATATGGACGAAGACGTTGATGACATGGAAGAAGAACATGCCGGGTCTAAGAGTGCTAAAAGTACTAGCGAACACAAAGAAACCAAGGTAAGACAGGAAGAAAGTCTTAGAAGAGGTGGTGCTTCAAGACGAGCATCCCCAGAGACGGACTCGGAGAAGAGAGTGAAAAGAGAAAAGAATTCTGACGAAAGCGGAGAGAGAGCTGTGAGTTTAGAGTCTAGACACACGAGGAAGTCTAGAAGAGCAGCAAAGGCAAAAGGACAATCGGGACACACCGATAGTGGTGGTAATAGTGAAAGCGACAATGTGAGTCTGAAATACCTCTCTGTGAACTCGAAGTCTTCGCGGAAAAGAAAGTTGGAAAATAGTCACAGCAACGGCAATGGGAACGGCAATGGGAACTCCAATGGACACAAGAGACACAATGTGTACACTTCTAATCGATCTGGGTTAGGCGCAAATTCTGGCTCAATTACCACTGGTCACTCCACAAGTAATGGCAGTTTGCAGAACTCGGTGCTCATGAATTGTGATAAGCCGATTGAGCCTAGAATTCCACCAAGCAAGATCTCGATGAACGAAATGAGAAAGAGAATAACGGCTATTTCGCAGTACATTTACTATGTGTCTGTGGATTTGACCGAGGAGCAGGGCCTGTACCAAAGACTTTTGGAGAATTTCCAAAGAGACGGCAGCGGCAGTGCCAACACCAGTTTCAACACCGAGGACGAGGAGGAGGAACGGGTGATCAAAAACTTCCAGAACATTTTCGAGCAGAACCAGAAGAGTTCGCTCGAGTGGATCGACTCTTTAAGCAGAAAGATCACAACGTGGGAAGGGCAATTTGGCGCGTACGAGTCGTCGTAGGCCCCGGCAAGAGTGATTAGGTTTTCAACAGCACGGTTTTCGACAGCACGCACAGTTTAGTGTTGCAGGTATATAGGTATTGACACTTTGTTTTTAATCGAGGTCCCGTGTAGACCCTGCAACAGTTTTTTCACTGTTTTGCCATTTCACCATTTTGCATTGTGCATTCTGCATTTTGCAACTCCGATGTTTTTTGTTTGTACTGTTTTATTTTTTTTTCCGTTTCACTATTTTGCTTTTCCGATTTATTTTCGCGTATCGCATCTCTTCATATGCTAATATTCAATCCAGAACACAAGCGATTGGATATTGCTGCACACTTTGCGAGAAACGACGAAACGGGGGGCCATAGCGACAAATCCGCAAGCTCGCGCGAGGGGCTGGTCTCGTTGCGCGACATCTTGCGATACCAAAAACCCAAAAAGAAGAACAAGAGTGCTTCACAAGAAGAGCAAAAACAAGAAAAAGAGGTTGACACGGCAATAGAGATCAGCGACAGCGACAGCGACAGCGAGCACGAGCACGAGCACGAAGACGCTGGGGGCTTTGGTGGTGACAGCAACGACGTTGCAGTGGAACTGGGCTTGCACGCTGAGCCTCTTGTCGAGAAAAAACACAGTAAAACCATCACAATCCGCAAGCACAGTGACAACGAGTACGACTACATCAGCCAGTCTGTGGACGAGTCTTCGTTGATCGAGATCAACAACAGCACAGAGTCGTTGCTTGTCAAAATGCGGTTTGGCCAGGACAAAAAGGAAAACGCCACAATTGATGCTCTGAGTGACGTTGTGGAAGTAACAAGCAGTCCCCACGAGACTAACGCCAAATTTATAGTCAACGTCTCGTCGCCCAAGCTCAAAACGCAGCTATCGAGCAGATCGACACCCGACGCGAAAGGAAAACCTATCAACTTGAAAGACTTACTCATGGGCCCCAAGAAAGTGAAGCTGAAGGAAGAGCCTGTGTTCGACCCCACAGTCAGACTCAAGTTGCCCAAGGCGTTTTTGGCCCTGATTCAGCAGCAGATGGCTGCACAGGACATTGCACGCAGAAAAACGGTGTTCAAGTCTTCGGAAACGAGCTCGTGGGCAGCTCACGATGTCAACAGAGTCGTGAGACTGGTCGACTTCTTTGCCGAGGTTGCGGCCCGAAGCAAGGAAGCAGAAGCGAATAAAGAGAAAAGAAAAATGTTGCCGGCTGCGAAGAAGTTTCTTCCATTGAGACTGCTCACGAGAGAGGAGTTCCACGTACGTACGGAAGAGCAGAGTATGCCTATCGTTGTGCTCGACTTGGAACCTAAAGACAGCAACGCGGCAGAAATTGACGCGATGAGTGGGTTTGAGAGGGGTTTGGATTTGAATTTGAATTTGAATTTGAGCTTACAAACGCCGACAGGAACTGCGGGGCCCTGCCACAAATACGAGGTCAGCACCAGGTTGCTCGAAGATGCAGAAATTAGAGCTATGTTTTTCGACATGATGCCGGAAGAGCCAAGATTCCAGAAATTCACCACGTTTCTTGCCAACATCGACCTGATTGGCAACGACTACAGTCTATGGACAGAGATTTTCAAGCCAAAATCAGCCATAGAGTCGATAATTGACGAAAACACGAGCTTTAAAATGCTAGACTGGTTGCAAAACTCGTTCAAAAGACTCCACTCCAAGGACCACACGCGTTCCAGAACTTTGTTCATCGAAGAGAAGTTACGCAAAAAATCCAAAAGACCAATAAAACCAATAGACGAGTTTGCTGACTTCATTGTCAATGACTACACAGACGTTGATGACGAGTTAACCACGGATTGCGATGCAACTTTTGACTCCTTAATAGACTTTGTGGAAGAGAACGACAGAAATTTTGTGCCCTTAATGATTGTGCATGGGCCTGTTGGTTCCGGAAAAACGGCTTCCATCACTGCCCAAATTTGCGAATTAAAAGGGTATGTCCATGAGATAAACACAAACCAGAATCACAACAAAAAGAGTCTACAAAAGCTCTTGAAAGAGCTCACCACATCAAAGCTTGTCCACAACAAAGAACACAGTGCACGGAATAACCAGGAACAGGGCACCCAAAATGATGTGGTTCTATTCGAAAATGTGGACGTTTTGTTCACAGAGTTCGACAAAGGCTTTTGGGATTTATTTATCTCCATTCTTTGCGTTTCAAGAAAACCATTAGCTTTGACATGTTCCGATATTTCCATGATCCCATCGGGACTTTTGGATATTGCCAAAGAGCAAGGGTCTTTTTTTGAGATATCCAAGCCTCAAAGACACGAGTTATTCAATTATCTTCGCTTGTCTGCGTTTTGCCTCAAGTACTTATTAGCGAGTGAGATCATATGGCAGATTATCGACGATTGTCAATGCGACATTCGCAAGTGTTTGGCAACTTTACAGTTTTTGTGCAATGGAAGTAAAACTATAGATAAAAGCCACGGGACTAGCATAAAGTTTATTGAGATTAAACTAGCTGAGAAGGCCTCGATGAATAGCAAAAGCCAAGCTGAGAAAGATTCTTTAGTGGAGATGACAAGGGCATTGGATTTGCTTTCGATTTCCGATGTTTTGGAAGTGAATAGTAAGTCGCAAATCCCTGGCGGCAATTTGCATGACGAGCTTAATGAGGAGTTTGAAGACACAGAATTTGCAAATATTGAGGAATCTAACGAGAAGATAGTCAAAATAGATTTTTTATTCAACAAAAACTACAGCAAAGTGTTTGAACTCAATGTTGGGACTGAAATTAGACACCAAATTGCTGCACGTACAGAGTTGCAATTTGCGGGCAACGACATTGAGGAGGTTACAGAAAACTACTGCCAGGCCACGCATTATAGTGTGTTTGGCAGTAGATCAACGGTCATCGAGATTTTCAAAGAGTTTTTGGGTTTAAAATTACGAAACACTAGCAGCACCAGTTCCAGAATCACAAGACAAAGCACATTGAGTTTTGCTAGGTCGTTCAGCAGCGAAGAAGAAAACAAAGTGACGGTGGACAACCTCGATGCAGTGAACACCATGAGTTTTGAGAAAAAATTACTGGAAATTGGACCATTTCTCAGGTTCATGGCCCGCAACACGATGAGCAGCAACCAAAGAAACATAGAAATCATGAGCGGACCTGGCGATATTTTAGAAAAGTTGGCGTTGACACTGAGTTTGTCGTTTGAAGTGGACGACGAGGTGTTCAAGAGACTAATTCTGACGAGCTGCGAGCTGATCCGCACACCGCCAAAAGGGACATAGCACAGTTGCACTAATACACATAGCATGACATGCTCACGTAGTGCAACACCATATCGGAACTGTACATATTTTTTTTTTTTTTATGAGCAATGCGATATCACGTATCGGAATTATTTATTATACATTACTACATCTCGATGTAACAAAACCCATTATTCATCATGTGATGCACCGGGGCTGCATAACCACGCGGCCGTTTTTTTTTGTTTTTGCAGCCCATTTCTGATTCTGTCTCCAGCAGCGATACAGTCAGCATGGACATCCACAACATGTGAGTAAGAATGCGTGCCAATACACGGCGCAAACAGCTCATTACAAAAGAGGGCAACCAGAATGAACGTACTAACAGGTAGAATAGACGCAGCCGGGTTTGAACACACGGCGTCTGCGATATATTTTGATGCCACTGACGGACTCCCGATAGCGTACAGCGGGAAGTGTTTCAGCGAAGGAAGCAGAGACGCAAACAACGACTCGTACGAGATATTCCAGATCATCCAGCTGAACGACGCGGTGTTAAACGACGAAGGGTTTGGGTGCATTGAGTTCAGAGGAATTCGAGTTTTGCTTTATTTTGACAAGGCCAAAAACGGCGTTCTCGCAGTGTACCAGTGACCTGGCCTGGCATGGCTTGGCCTGACCAACTGTCAGAGTTGTTGCGTGCTGAGCAGCTTCACTTTGGGATGCCAGGATTTTTGCTTTTGTTTTTGTAAAACGCTTTGTATTGTTGTGCTATAGCTAGAGCTAATATACTATTTTGGACTGATATTTAAAAATAGTTAAGTTAGTCTAAGAACCTGCTGCTTTATTTTACTGGACTGGACTAGACTGGACTGGAGCGATGCCATCGGAGAATCTGAAAAGAGCAGGAAGAAAAAATAAAATAAAAATAAAAATAAATAAATACCAAAACGCATCTTTTTTTTATCAACAGCAACAAAAAAAAACCAGCAAAAATCTGCAAAACAATAGGTTAGCAGGCATCCAGAAGAAGAACTGGATTGATGAAGCCTTTGAAGAGCCCAGAAGATGCACAGAAAGTGGAGCCCAAAAGGCGCAATTGGCTGGCGTTTAACTTTGTCAAAAGGAACAAGCTTGCTCTATTTCTTGTGTCCCTTATTGTGTTACTATTGAGTGCGTACATTGGAGCAAAAGAGCACGGCGTGCAAGACATACAAAATGCGCTTGTATTTGAGCTTCCATTTGAGTTTGATTTCGATTTTGACTTTGATTTGGATTCGTTGACGGGCAATTTGCCACTTGGGTTGGCAAATATCTTGAGCGAGGTGAAAGGCGAGACATCAAGCAGAAATGTCGACACCACAGGAGACTTTGTCGTGGGCAAGTACATGAAGAAGGAGAATTTCAGCGTTGAGCACCCCGTGGTGATGATACCGGGTATCATAAGCACCGGGTTGGAGAGTTGGGGTCTTGAAGGAACACCAGAATGTCCCAGCGAGCCGCATTTTCGCAAGCGGTTGTGGGGCTCTTTTTACATGTTGAAGGCAATGTTTTTGAACAAGAATTGCTGGCTCAAGCACATCATGTTGGACACAGAGACTGGCTTGGATCCGCCACATTTCAAGCTCAGAGCTGCCCAGGGCTTTGAGGCGGCTGATTTCTTTATCACGGGCTACTGGATTTGGAACAAGATCGTGAGCAACTTGGCGGTCTTGGGCTATGAGCCCAATGAAATGACTTTGGCTTCGTACGACTGGAGACTTGCTTACTCTGATTTGGAAGTCCGTGATCAGTACTTCACCAAGCTCAAGAACACGATTGAGGTGCAGCATCACAACACAGGCAGAAAATCGGTCTTGATTGGCCATTCCATGGGCTCCCAGGTGGCTTTTTATTTTCTAAAATGGGTTGAGGCCATGGGTCCCACATTTGGTAATGGAGGCCCCAACTGGGTAAACGATCATATTGAGTCATTTGTCGACATCTCAGGGTCCAGTTTGGGCACACCAAAGGCCATCAGCGCATTGATCTCTGGTGAGATGAGCGACACAGTGCAGTTGAACGCGGTGGCCGTGTATGGTTTGGAGAAATTCTTTAGCAGAAAAGAAAGACTCGATCTTCTTCGCACAATGGGCGGGGTTGCGAGTGTCATACCAAAAGGTGGCGACACAATTTGGGGGAACTTGACGTTTGCGCCGGACGACACGTGGCTGAACAAGAGCAGCAATTCGAGCTACGGGCAGTTTTTGAAGTTCAACAAGCATATAGGTGCACATTCGGTCAAAAATTTGACTGTCGCTGAGTCTATTGACTATATGCTCAAAAGCGCACCCCAGTGGTTTGTCGACAGGGTCTTGAAAGAGTACAGTTTTGGGCTCAGCACCGACAAAGCGCAGTTGAAGTTGAACAACCAAGATCCTTCAAAATGGTCTAATCCGTTGGAAGCAGCACTACCACACGCGCCAGACATGAAGATCTTTTGCTTTTATGGCGTGGGGAACCCCGCAGAAAGAAGCTACATGTATCAGGAGGAAGAAACGAAAGACGAAACAAAATTGAACGTCACCATGGCGTATGGCGAGAAAGATACCGTTCTTTTCACAGACGGCGACGGAACGTTGGCATTAGTTTCGCACACAATGTGCCACAAATGGCAGGAGCAGGACTCTGTACACAACCCCAGCGGCATTGATGTGAGAGTCGTTGAGTTGAAGCACGAGCCCGGAAAATATCACATACGAGGGGGATCAAAAACTTCGGAGCATGTGGACATATTGGGCAGCACAGAGCTAAACGAGTTGATCATCAAGGTGGTCAGCGGCAAAGACTACTTGATCAAGAACCGGGTCACATCTCAGATTGGCGAATTCATAAAAAACATGAAAAAGCTCAACGAGGGCTTTTGAGAGCATTGAAGAGGAAAGAAGGTGGGGGTGGGGGCTTTCCAAAACAAAACGCAAACATATATTTAAAACAAAAGGAAATGGCATTGGAAAATCACGCAAGCACTGCTGCACCAAAGCACTGCTGCGTTGCTTTTTGGGTAAGAAGTTCATAGTATAAAATAACATTTAAGTGCAATGAAGTGTAGACCGCGGTGCTAAATCGCGCGCATTAATTTAATTACGGTAGTAAAATCCGAGACAAAAAACAAAATGCTTCAAAAACAGAAAAAAACAAAAAACAAAACTTAAATAATCGGAACTCAAAACTAACACATTAATAAACAGTAAATAACAGCAATACCCAAATTTAAGGCTAAGAATTCTGCTGCATAAACAAGTACAGTACTCAGACAAGAGAACAAGTGCCTAAGTGATAACTGAGGACTCAACTACCACAAGCAGAGAAACCAGGTGTCTGAATAACGTTTGGTTGCTCGTATTCGGTAACAAGAAGCAATCAGCGGCTACAATGGCAAAATGAACTTCCAACTAGTGATAAGCGAGCCCACTACTCAGATATCCAACGTCTCGAGTTCAGAAGTGCGATACTTTTCTCCCCAATCGTTGGACTACCTAATTGGCGAATTGGTCAAGTACAACGAGAAGCACGGACAAAAGAGAGTTTTTACAAACAATGACAGCAATTTGGAGACACAATTGATAAGGCGGTCGTCCATTATGGACGTGTACAGACCATTGGCCAAGAAATCCATGGAGAATATGACAAAGGTGTATCTCAACAACCAGTACTCGACGCTTTCCTTGCCAAATTTTGCAGAAGACTCGCCCAGTCCGCAGAAGCTTGGGAGAATGAACAGCACGAGCAGCGCAGCAAGGGTCTCTGCGGCGGTTTCGATGGATGTATACGAATGCAACAACAATAATGACAGCGCTATGATGGACATACCGCCCACGCTTCTCAAGAAGGAGTTGATCTCGCGGCTGTACTCTGGCAGCTCCAGCTACCCAAGACACAGTTTCACCGTCAACGAATTTGGAGACATCTACGAGTTTAGAGATTCTAACGGGAAGAACAGTTTGAAATTCGGCAAAATCGAGGCAAAATTGCGAGGCTTTGAGCAATTTTTGTCGGACGACTCCCATGAGCTGGACAAATTGCAAGATTGGAAAGAGTTTCTCAACGGAAAGTACGACTTGATCAACGACGTTGGGAAGTTTGGGTCAAAATTGAGCCAGCACGATTATGGGATATTCAAGCAGCTTGTGTGCGATGGTATCCCTATGAGTCTAAGGTCTCAAATTTGGACTGTTACGTCTGGGGCATTTGCATTATCAAGTACGTTTGATACGTACGACACAGTGCACAGTGGCGACATTGCGTGCCAGAAACAAATTAAACTAGATAGCAAGAGAACAATGAGGAACAACATATATTACAAAGAAG
The DNA here is from genome assembly GCA_031125475.1 of Saccharomycopsis lassenensis. Classification (NCBI taxonomy): domain Eukaryota; kingdom Fungi; phylum Ascomycota; class Saccharomycetes; order Ascoideales; family Saccharomycopsidaceae; genus Saccharomycopsis; species Saccharomycopsis lassenensis. Next base: position 153,564 of record JASTUK010000010.1, read on the forward strand.
AGAATGGGCCTGGGATGACAAAATTGAAAAATGTTTTGACCAAGTTTGCCAACAGCTACCCAGAAATCGGGTACTGTCAAGGGATGAACTTGGTTGTGGGTAACATTTTGCTTATCTATGCGTCAGAGAAACATGGATACGTCTGTTTTGAGAATCTTGTGCAAAACATATTGGGACCTTCCTTTTACAAGTACCCATTTGACAATGTGCGACACCACGTGGATACTCTTTGTAAGGAGTTGTTTCCAAAATATCTTCCTAAATTGCACGAATTTTTATGTGAAACGATTGCAATTAATTTCAATTTCTTCATATACAACTGGTACTTGACGTTGTTTGCGTCTGTTTTACCTACCGACACGTTATTCAAGGTGTGGGATCTTTTATTTTGCATAGAAGGCGACACCCAGTTGTACAAGACCACGCTCGCTATATTCAAGTTTTTCGAACCAGTTTTCTACACCGAGTTCAACACCAGTGACGAAATATACGAGTTTTTGATAAACTTGAAGAACAAGATAATCAGCTACAATTTGACGAGTGAGTTCATTGTCGAATACTCTCAAGCGTTGGAGTTATGATTTTGAGAAAAGAGCGTAGCAGACGGTGGTACGCCCAGGCCCAGGCCCAGGCTCAGGCTCATGTGCCGTTGAACTAACCCATGCAAGCCTCTTTTAGCTAGAGAATTCCAAGCGCTTTTTACGCACTGCTTTCAGAATTCTCAGAGTTTTCACATATTTTAATAAAACCACTGCACGGTACTCACAGTATTATTTACTTGATCATTTATCTTGTGCTTTTACTTTGGTACCAAATCAAAGGTACCAGAATTACGACCATATCGGAAACTGGAAACTGTAACACTAATGCGCTCAAAAAAATCCAAAAGAAAAACTAAAGCTAAGAAGTACTAGTTCTGATGGTAAAAGCGCGCGCACAATGAAAATCAGAAATTGTAAACCAGAATCCGCTGAATTGCAGCTTGGACAAGTTTGAATATCTGATACATTATCAACACTAGCAAAAAAGGGACTTTTTCTGCAGGTGTGAAACAGCTTGCACGCAAATCGTGTGGCGGCTGCCAGCGGAATAGCGTTCTTCGCTGTGGGCCTGGAATCACATTAGTTTTCTCGAACTATTTGATTTTGAATTTGGTATTCACTCAAGTCTCTGCAATTTGCTTTTTGTTTTTCTGTTTGTTCCTGAGTGCTTCGCTCTTTTTGCAGTTTAGTATTTTTTTTGCTACAATTTTATTTTTGTTTTTCTTTCGTTACTTTAATCCGGAGCCTTATTTTGACACGCAAAGTTCAGAGGGCTAGCTCAGGTTGTCAGAACCAATGCGTGCAAAAGAAATACGCAAACGAAAACAAGGAGAAGTGCCGGATTGTTATACAAGGGTATGTGGGGGCGCATTGTACACAGTGCTTACACTTCCCAATGTGTTGTTTCGAAGTTCCACCAGACGTTTTCGACTCCGAGGTCCCACCAACCAACGGATTGAATTCCAGCTACCAATAACAAGAAAACGAACTCAAGCACCGCGTGCTACCTTGGCCATTCTCACAAGAGGAAAAAAACAGCTGCCGGTCAAATGAGATAAAAAGCCTATGCTGCAAAAGAAACAAACGGAAATCAATGGGATAAGTGTTCCTCCCACTAACAACTGGCGGGACCTTCGAGATGTGAAACATTTGGCAAAATCTGGGATACTTTCTCATGGTGTGGACACTAAATTAGACCCGTTACAACAAAAAAAAATAAAACCATTTCCCAAAATGAACAAAAAACAATCTGATTTACGTCGAGAACGGGGGGATCCATATTTCAGGACTTTGTGAAAGGGTTTTGTGGTAAGTTTCATGCTCGCGACCAAGATGAATAAATAATCTTGGGTCTGCTCACAAAGCCACAGACTAGACTTTTTTTTAGCCAAACAATCACTTTCTTTATTCATAGACACCAACTAGAGAAACTTTGTCTCGCACACTCGTTACAGTGCTCTAGACGTTCAACAACCATAGACACATTATAGATACCTATTATAGACACTCACTAGACCTTAGAAACACCCCAGATAGAATCAGAATAGACAAAAAAATGCAACTCATAATACTTCTTTGCACGCTACTCCACACAGCAACGTGTTACAATGCTATACAGATGCCGTTTCGCCGCAGAAGTGCCAGTCCCGCAGAGTTGCCAGCCTTGCACAAGCGCAGACTCAATGACGACAAAGTGAACCTGCACAACAAAAACTTGGAGCGGCTCAACGGTAAACTTGTCAATGCAACAGACGATAATATAGACCAGGTTGTTGCAACTTTCAAAGAGACAAACTCTTCGTTTTACGAGGTCCAAGTCTACTTTGGCACACCAGAACAACCAATTTCATTGCTCATAGACACTGGCTCGGCTTACACTTGGGTTGCTTCACTGGCATTAGCTGGAACATCAATCGCCAACACCGGGCTCTTTGATTCTTCGCAATCCTCGAGTTTCAAGACCATTGAAACCACACCTTTTGATATTATGTACAACGATAACTCTTACGCCAAAGGTGACTTTGTGAGTGACAGAATCACATTTGGTGATTTCAATTTCACTATGAAGCGTTTCCAATTTGGGCTTGTTAATGACACAAACACAAACATTGGAGTTTTGGCCTTGGGTCCTAAACCGGCAGAGGCAAACTCCACTAGAAAGTACAGCAACTTGCCAACTTATATGGCCGATCAAGATCTCACTGACAGCGCAAGATTTAGCATCTTTATGGATGACACTACCGACAGTGAGTCAGGAACTTTGATTTTTGGTACCACTGATGACACTCAGTTTTACGACTCGTCAGAAGGAGAACTTCAGGCACACACATTAGGAATTTTCAATGGGTCCATTACATACTATGCTGTGCCATTCACAGGGATGTACAAAGACAACAAGAAGATTGTGTTCATGAACACCTTTTCGCACTTTGATACAGGCTACAGCACCATCCAGGTTCCAACGGCAATTTACGACTTGCTCGGACAATTATTGAGTATCACGTTTGTGAGCAACATCGATAGATACGTATTTGATTGCGACACAACTACGGAACTTACCTTGGGCTTTGACTCGCAAAACATCTCGATCCCTTTGACCAACATGGTCACTGATCATGTTACAATCAACGGTACCGACCAATGCATGTTGGGAATTACGAGAAATGGAAAAAACCAGTTTGTGTTTGGTGATGTCTTCTTCAGAAACATTTACACAGTGTTCGACTTAGACGCCCAAGAAGTGTTGTTTGCCAAGGCTAAAAAGCAAGTCTGGGACGGTGCTCAGACGAGTGTGCTTCCATCTTCTGGATACGTGAACTCCACAGTGGCTCCTTCGAGCTCAACTTCGCTTTCTGCAGACGCAACTAAAGGGGTGTCTGGTAATACCAAACCAGCTGCTGTGCCTACATCTGGAACCTTTAAGAATCATATTCTGCCGACTACGAGCAAGGAAGTTCTGGAAACTTCAATGGCCTCGTGTCTTTACACCTCAACAGTCTCTCTGGGAACAAAACATACTACTGTTGTAGGTGCAAACAAGAACTGTCCACGGGTTTATGGCACGTCCCAGATCACAACGAAAGAGTCTTCCAGTTCATCATATACTCCAACAAGCACGAAAACGCATGCAACTTCACGCACATCCGAGGCTTGGACAGAATACTCAGGAAACGCGTATGCGTACAAGCTTTCTGGTTCACAAGCTTGGTGGAATCAACTGTCGGACAGCACAAATGAGAATGTTGAGAGCGACGACAATAATGATGACAATGATTACGATGCAAACGATAGAGTCAACCACAAGTCAAAAAAGGCGTCGTCAACCGCTCTGTCTGCTACAGACTCAAAAACATCACGCACAACTCTGTTGAAAGGTAAATCAGACTCTGTGACCACTGGTGTTGGTAAGAGTGTTCAATCGTCTAGTGATGACGACGATGAGTACACTAGTGAAAAGCATTCAACCAAGACAACAACCGGCTACAACGCACAAACTACCAAGAGTAGTACCAATGAGCAGACTGATTATGATGACAACTCTGGAAACACCTACAAAACCTATGGTACTGCTGGAAACACATACAAAACGTATGATACCAAAGCCACTGCTACAAATACCGCTACCCTGAACCAAGGGCAAGATATTGACGCCCAAAGTACCTACCAGCAAAACACATATACCAAAAATACCTACCAACAGAACACTTACACCCAAGACTTGGATGAGAAATCTAAAACAACGAGCAATCAATGGAATACAAAGACGGGCGATAGCGAGAATACGGACACAAGTACTGCTGGCAATGCAAAGTCTACCGATACTTGGACAAACAAATACACCCAAACCACCAGCGCTGGAAACGGTGGATACGACCAAACTACGAAGACCAGAAACGCATACACCCAAACCAGTGACAGCAACAAAAACACCAATACTTGGGACAACGATGATGCCCAAACCACCAGCACTAGAAACGGATATACACAAACCACCAGTGCTGGAAACGGCGGTTATACTCAAACCAGTGACAACAACAAAAACACCAATACTTGGGATAACGATGATGCCCAAACCACCAGCACCAAGAATGGATACACACAAACCACCAGTGCTGGAAACGGTGGATATACTCAAACCGCTAGTGCTGGGAACGGCGGTTATACTCAAACCAGTGACAACAACAAAAACACCAATACTTGGGATAACGATGATGCCCAAACCACCAGCACCAAGAATGGATACACACAAACCACCAGTGCTGGAAACGGTGGATATACTCAAACCGCTAGTGCTGGGAACGGCGGTTATACTCAAACCAGTGACAACAACAAAAACACCAATACTTGGGATAACGATGATGCCCAAACCACTAGCACCAAGAATGGATACACTCAAACCACTAGCACCAAGAATGGATACACTCAAACCACTAGCACCAAGATTGGATACACTCAAACCACTAACACTGGAAATGGCGGATATACACAAACCAGCGACAATCACAAGACTAGTAGTACCGAGTATGGTGATTATACACAAACCAGTAAAAGTTCAAAGACTGACTATGATGCTACAAAAACGAGCGATAGTTACAAATCGAGCAATACTGGCTATGGTGACTCTACAAAAACCGTCGATTCTGACAACTCCAGCAACACTTCGGCAAACAAATATACTCAAGCAAGCGACAGTTCAAAAGCTACGAGTACGGCAAAGAATGACTACACAAAGACTAGTGACAACTCTCAAGCCACATATACCAAAGACAATTCTGGTTCTGGCTCGGACTCTGGTTCTGGTTCTGGCAGCCAAACAAAAACCAAAGACTCTAATGGTGACTCGAACTACACCAAAACAACCGATTCTAGTTCAACTAAAACCGGAGGCTCTAGTGACTCAAACGGTTCAAACTGATAGTTCCTTCAATTCGATTTTAATGCACTTCTTGGCCAGTCCAACATTTGATTATGTTAACTCCCGTAGGTCAGACTAAACTCAGTAGTAAATTGAACACTTTCGAGCGGAATGAAAAAAGTAAAATTCCAAAAATAAAAAAAAATAAAAAAAAATCACTGTCTAAAACCATGTTTAACAGAGCTTTGCAAAATGTGCAAGGCAAACGTTTTGTGTCCAACAAGGCCCCAAAAAACGGAAAGGGCGGCAACCCAGCGGTATTGACAGTGCTCATATTGTTAGCAGCCGGTTCCACGTTTGCCGCAGCTACGTTCACTTCAAAACGTAAGTGAATTGAATGCATCTTCAGGGTTGATGGAACCACACTAACAACAGCGCCAGTCGCAGCAATTGAGCCGGGATTAGGCGAGAAGAAAGGTAGCGCTAATCTGGGCGCTAAGCTGAGCACCAGCTGAGGTCCAGCTGAGGTCCAGCTGAGGTCTGCGCGTGTGTACAGTGTCTCCCAAGGCGTTGCACGACGTTGACTGTTGCAAAATTGCATGGAGCAAGCTCAGGTTTTGCTATAAACTCCAGCAATAGCCCGATACGAGGTTCTCTACGTTGGCGGTGGCTGATGCGGATACAGCGTTCGAGACTGCCATACCCTACGTTGTTCTACACTCCACTACGCTTTCAACTTAACACAAAGCAAAATTTACTTCCACGTAGCTTTGACCACTGTTATTACACATTAAACACAACGTTCACCCTGTCCCTGACAATCGCGTCCAACTCAGCGCCTTGGCGGTACTTGGCTTTGTCAAAGTACTTGGACTGCGCCAATTCCTTCTTCTTGTCCAATTCTGCCTGCTCCTCTTTCTCCAACGCAGCTTTTTGGGCCATTTCGTGCTGTGCATTCTGATAGTACAATCTCACGTTCGTTTTCAAACGGCTGAATGGGTTGGCCATCACACCTGCACTGGCGTCTTTACGTCTCTTTTCTGAAGCCAATTGCTCAGCACGGCGCACCGCTTCTTGATTAGACTTTCTGTTTCTCTCGTTAACTTTGTCCAAAGCGTTCAACTTGTCGTATTTGTTGTATTTGTCGTTCTCACGTTGACGCGCGCTTTCGTACTTCTCCAACTCGGCCTCTAATCTCGTGATTTCTTCGTGGTCCGGTGGGTACTTCTGTCTTGCAACTTCCAACTCAGTGGATATTTCGGCTCTTCTCACAACCGCATTTGCGCCAGTGTAGTCCCTATTCAACTCTTGCTTCTTGTCGGTGACTTTCTTCAACTCTGCCGTTGTCAAAACTCTTGTGGCCATTTGTTTCAACTCGTTATACTTGCGCTCCACTTTCTTCAACGAAGGTAATGCGCCCTGGTACTCCTGGTATTTCTCAAATTCTTCCTCAGTCAACGGCGAGTTACTGAAAAAGTCCATGCTCACTTTCTTGGGCTCACCTTTACCAACGCTGCAAACGGCGTAGTCTCTAACAAAACTTCTCTCCAACTTGTACGGCTTTCTTCCCTGCTCGATGCTCAATATCTTGACCATCCGGTACGTTGGCTGTCTTGTCTGCTTATTCATGCCAATGTTGAATCTAGCAAAGCAATCCTGCACGACATCTTGGAACTCCGGATAGTACAAGTACTTCAATACCTGTCTGCGGTTCACACAAATTCTGTTGATGTCGCCCACAGTGACAGGTCTCTGTGACGCACGGTCTCTTGTGCCACTTTCGCCGGTACCCCACGCCACGTAGTCAGGATCGTAATCATCGTCATCGCCGGCTTCTTCTTCGTCCATGTCGTAGTCATCGTAGGCTCTCTCGGCATCATAATCGTCATCGTCTTCCTCTTCTTCTTCCTCTTCCTCTTCATCTTCACCGGCCAGGTAATCATCACCGGCTTCCTTCTTGGCCTTTCTGTCTCTTTGCTTCTTCAATTCGCTGAGCTTCTTGGTCTTCTTCAGTCTCGTCAGCAGCTCCTTCACTTTCTTTGCTCTCGAGGATCTCTCCAGCTGCACCTGCTTCTTCTCGCGTGCCATTCTTTGTGCCAAATACAATCTCTCATTGTAGTCGTTCATCTCTTGTGCTCTAGTGTACAAAATCTCCTCTCTTGCCATCTCGTCCATCGACTCAATTCTCACTCTGTCCTCCTCGTCGATATACTTGCCCTCTAACGGGTACGGGTTCTTAGGGGCCTTGGTTCCCAGCCCCTCACCATCGCCGTTTTCATCGTCGTCGTCCTTACCGATCTCGTCAACGTCTTCAATGTGGTAATCGTCGTCGTCTTCGTCGTCTTCGTCGTCAACTTCAACGGCACTGGCGCTTCTTTTCACGCCACTTTTTGGCCGGCGTTCCACCTCAATCTCGCTGTCAGAGCCACCGCCTGCTCCGGCAAGGGCCAACAAATCCTCATCTAAATCGACATCTGACATAGCTAACTCAATGTTATCAACAACAACAACAGTAATATGATATCAGGCAGATAAATAGTTATAATATCTTTTGCTGAAAAACGTTTAGAAAAAAAAACACTTGGGTCCCGCTGTGCCCGGGCTCCAAACCATATTTGTTATATCGGGCCCACTCGCTTATTTAAACTGCAATAGAGAGCATAGGCTGCAAGTTGGAGGTATAAAAAAAGTACCTATCCGATACAGCAAAAAAGCAATATTTCTGCAATGTCGAATCCCGAGGCCGTGGCTTTTAACTACGCCGTGTACGAGGAGGTGCAGAAGATCCCGTACGGGAAAGTGACCTCTTATGGTATGGCAGTGTGAAATTTGATCTGATTCATCGTGAATTTTGACCCGATACTAACAGTAGGCCACATCGCGAAGATGATATACAAGCCCGAGAACCCGCGACAGGTGGGTATGGCACTCAAACGTTTAACAAGCGACGACTCACAGCTTTTCCACTTGGAAAACGTGCCCTGGTGGCGAGTCATCAACAGCCAGGGCAAAATCTCAATCCGAGCCACTGCTGCGGTGCAGGCCAGCCGATTACGCGCAGAGGACGTGGATGTTGCAAGTCTCAATTACTCGATAGACTTGGAGGAGCACGGCTGGTTCCCGGCCACCGATTTTGACTACGAGTCTGAATGAATACGTATAGTGAATTATGTTAGTTATGTTAGTTGAAGATCTGCTGCCCGGGGTAGAACGGCTTGATATTGTCAAAGTGGATCTTGCTCGTGGGCATGCTGTTTTTCTCCTTGCCTTTCTCCTTGGCCTTTACCTTGGCCTTTCCCTTGCCTTTGTCTCTGTTTCTGTCCTTGTCCCTGTCTTTGTCGCTTTCCTTGTCCCTGTCCTTGCCTTTGCCTTTGCCTTTGCTCTTGATACTTTTCTGAGACGTGCCAGCACTTGTATCGTTTGCTTGGAGCTTCTCTTTGCCCTTGTTCCCACTTTTTCTGGTGCTCTTCCCCTTTGGAGGCGATTTCTGTCTTGTTTGGCTCATTTTCTCGCTAAGCGCTATCTCTCTTTGCACCCTTTTGGCCTCCTCTTCGAACCACTTGTTGAACTTTTCCTCCTCCTGGATCTCCTCCAAAGTTCGCAGCTCTGTCTTCAATCCCTTATTCAACTCCATCTCAAGCTTCTCTGCGACAATCTTCGACTCGTCATGCACTTCTGCCAAAGAAGGAAACTCTTCTTTTTTGGGAGTCTTTGTGCCTTTCAGAGTAGATGTAACGTTCCAAGGGTTCCCGCTGCTCTTTGGCTTCAAGATTTCCTGATCAAGTATATCAAGTGATCCACTGATAACCACTTTTTTGCTGTTTCCCATCTTTAACGTTGCACTCGTGCCAATTTTTGGCGTTTCAACTTTCTGTATAGGATCGTTCAAACTTGGCCAATGCTGCGCGCTCTGAGTTTTGGGAGAGGTCACTCGGGGCGTCTTTGTAACAGGTTTTGGCAGATCAGCTTTCACTGCTGTCATTTTCAGGATTTCCTCATGGTCCGGCAATCTTTGCACTAGCAGATGACGCGACGATTGTCTGCGTCTTCGATTCGTACCAACAACTGTAAAGTCGTCATCAGAATCGTCAATGGCAAAATCGTCCAATCCTTTAAATCCCAAGAGATCATTCACGTTCATTTCTGGTTTTTGCTCGTTCGCAAAACTTGTGCTTCTTTTTGCCTTCAAACTGGCTCTTCTGTCCATTGAAGGCTTTCTGGATCTGTTCGGCTGAGTATCACAGAACTTGCATGCATCTTCTGCCATGAATTGCAAATTCAATTCACGTAATTTGAACAAAAACGAGTGCAAATTTTTCGAGTGCAGCTGCTTGTACGTCTTTAAGTCATTAGAAACCTCACCAACTGAGCCAAACTGCATAAAGTGCTTAAAGTAGCACTCAATTTTTCTGCTCACGGTGGCATCGAGATACTTGCAGTACCTTCCATCGTTACTGAAAAACTCAACTATGTTGTTGAAAATGAACCAGCAGCACTGTTCGAACAATCTCTTGCATTTTGTATCATAAGCCAAAGCTACAACTTCGCTCACATTTTCAATTGAGATCAAGTCGCACAAAACAAATTGCACAAAGTTTTTGAACTCAGTCAACAACAACTCGTCAGATAAATCCACCATTTCGAACAAAAACCCCAAAGAGTCCTCATAATTTATGTCATCAAACAACACGATCGGATCTGCCCCATACAAGTATTTGACAATGAATAGCATTTTTCGCTTTGAGACGTTTTCCATCACAATAACACCATCCGAGTTCCACTCAAATGCCTTGGCAAAAAACTCGGATCGCTGCGACAAAATTTGTTTACTCACCAAAAGTTTTTCACCCGTATCGGGAAACGACAATGTCCCCTCCATAAATTTCAGTAAAAAGTCATCTTCGAGCCATACTTTGTGCAATTTTTCAATTGGGGTGTCGCACACGATTTGATCCAAAGAGTTGGTGATCTCAAGCAATTTGGCCATTCTTATTATCTGCTTATTAGGTGTGACATTTATCAATAGATCGCCGGTGTATATCAAATGTAAAAGCATTAAGGAGGTCACAATGTCGACACCTCGCACAACAAAGGTCTTATTCCCAATGTAGCTGAGTGACAAATCTTCAAACTGAGTTTTGCTATTGTTACCGCCCTTTAAAAGTTTCTGGAATACTTTGCATCTTGCAGCCACTACCTCGAGCACTATAGGCACTTCGTAGCATCCCACTCTCAAGCGCCAATCCTGTGAGTCAACATCATCTATTAATTTTTCTGTCTCCCTGAAATCCTCTGTTGTTGGACTGTATTTGAGAGTTTCCAACAACTTCAAGCTGTTGGCGTCCATCCAACGTCTACTGTACTCCTTGTACAACTTATCGTTTCCATCATATCTTGCTTTAAAGGTGTCTAAGGCCAGTTTATGGAAAGAGGTTCCAAGGTGTTTCCAGCTGGTTTGCTCATCTTTTTGAACCACCTCTAACAGTTTGGAAAAATGACCCATCGCCACCTTATCTTCCATATCGTTCAACTGTATGCTAGATAATTGTCCAAAAAAGCTCAAATCAAACAAACTCAGAACAAATGTGTTTTTCTCTACCCTGACTGGAACTAAATCAATAGGGTCTTTGAGGTAAGCAAATGCTCGGAAACAATTGTCACAGCTCACCTGTGCAGCTTTGTAAATGCCAGCAACAGGTATGCTTTTCAAATATTTCCCGTTTGAATTTGCTCTTTTGTACACTGTACCATCCAAAGTTGCAAGAATTACCGAGCCGTTATCGGCAATATCAAAATCGACTGCTTCCAACCCCGTTCTTGCCGGCTTCCACACAAGTAAAAACGACAAACTCTGAAAAGCTGTTTTGCTTTTGACACTTTCCTCAATTTTGAGAGACGCAATACAACCGTTATCATAAAGCAATGCAAGCCACTCTCCCTTCGCAACCATTTTGACAACACTGAGTCTTTTGTGAAGTGAGTTCAAAATCAACCGGTCGAATACACCATCGTTATTTTCAAGCTGTTTCATGAACTTGGGTATGTGCAATTTGCTGTGAAAAGAGTTTATGTATGCATGCAAATCGTCCTCGGCAGTGAGTACTAAGGTGCAATGGTCCAAGCAGACAACGTTCTTGATGGTTCCGTGGTTGAATTCGAAATCCACGGGTGTTTTCTCAACATATCTCAAAGCCCCGTTCCACAAAGTCTGCTCTCCAGCGCTTTGGAAACCAAACTGGCCAATGTTCAACCCCCAAATCTGTATTATGTCCTTGCTGTATGCAACGGAGTGTATTGAAGAGCAAGCAACTCCTATAAGCTTATCGGATCTCGCCACAGATATCTTGACGGGACTATTGGCAAATTCCGTATCAAGACTTTTGCCAAGTTTATAATACAGGTTGGAGCCCCACGCGTAAACGTTACACTGAGAGTCCAACGCGATTGTGTGATCCGCGCTAAAGGCGATTTTGTCAATATGGGCCTCTAATTCAACATTTTTGAAACTGAACTGTGGTAGAACGCTGTCTGTACCCAACCCGAGCTTCCCCAGTTTGTTGCTTCCGGTAGTGTACATATTGTTCTTTGGCTCGTTGGTGAGCACCAACGTGTGGGATTTTGACACAGCAACCGACTTGAACCTCGTGAGTTTTTTGATGTCTTTGATCTTGTTTTTGAAGTTGGTGCTGACATTGGATATCTGCATTGGTTCCGCGCAATCATTCAAATCCCCAGAACCCAAGCAGCCGTTGACGTTGGAGCCAGAAACATACAACTCTGAAGCGCCTCTGAAAGGCGACCACCAGTTTTCTGCCGACAAGCTCGAAGGAGCTTGGGAAAACCTGTTTGTGGCCACTACGCTCGTAAAGTTGAAGTTGTAGTCGTCGGCCAGACTGCCAATACACTCTGGGATGCGCTTCCAGAGCCTGGTGCACGTTTGGATGCTCAACAAATCCCAAGGAGTCATACCGTCTTTGTCTTTGCTCAGAAGCAACTGGCTGCGCAATTTTGCGTCGATCAAATCAGACAGCAAAAGGACTTTCACGCAATTGAAATTACCAAGGTAAACGGCGAAGTGCAAGCAGGTGTACCAGTTCTCGTAGTCCACGGACAACAAGTCAAAGCCCGAGTAAGCATCTCTTCTATTTCTTGACAAGTATTTCTTCAAGAATCTGCTTAATAAGTCTTCACGTCCAAAAATACAAATGTAGTGCACCAAGTTTCTTCCAAATACGTCTTTCTGATTCAATTCGTGATCGGTGAGACTGTTCAATTTGCTCAAAATCTCGGTATCGTACTTGATCCGCACGTTATCAGTTTTCGTTTCGTTGCTGCTTCGAGCAGCCTTGTCTTCAGTTACGGATGTGAATTTGATTAAAACATTCTGCTCGGTGCCTCTGGCAGATATGGCGATTTGCTCGAAATATCAAAAACTTACCAGACAGTTGGTGAATGTACGGATGTAAAGCACGCCCAATATCGGTTTGGTATCGGATATTGGGGTATCGGATTTGTTTTTTCGTTTTTTCTGTTTTTGTTTTTTTGTTTTTTTGTTTTGACTTTTCAGTGCAATAGATAAACGCAGCTACAGCGGGCACAATATCATCATTCATAATTATATACTACATTCAGCAAGTCTTCAACTTCGACACCTTGAACTTTATCGGCAGACACTGGTACGACACGTTCTCGTCGTACAAGTTGTAGAACGTGCCCGACAAGCATCTGAAGAAGATTTCTGTTGTGCCTATGGCCAAGTAACCGTCTTTCGTAATCTCCCACCCATTGGCGTATATTGTGCCTGCTTGTGGTGGACCGTCAAACTGGAATTGTCTGTTCAGCACAATAGCACCAATTCTACCCTTGGAGTCTTCGAGAATTCCGTCTTTCAATGTCATTTTTAAGGTGCCTTCTTTTTCACACGAAACTGCGTTCACAGGATCGTTTTTGGCGTGGCGGCGGTCCAACACCAAATATGGTCTTTCGGCAAACTTGTGAATTTCTTCATGGTCTCTCTTTTTCATATCACGAACGTCCTGCGTCGTTGAGTCGATCAAGTTGCTCTCTGGTGCGGCAGTGGCTGTGGCTGCAGCCATCAATGACTTGGCCTCGCGCTGTGCAGCACCATCGGTAGCCTTTGCTGTCCACGTTCCCGTGGTCACCGGCATGATGGCTATAGCAAAGTCAGTGGAGTATGAAGTGATGGCACCTTTGACGGTACCAGTAGCTTTTAAGGTTGTCCATTGGGTGTCCTTGAACGTGTGGCAGCGTGCCACAGAGGCTAAAAGCAATGAGCTTACAAGGTTGCTGATCTTCATTTGTTCTTGTGTGTTTTGTTTTGTGAGTGGGTAGAGATTCAATGACTGGGCCCAACTTGCGATATTTTGTTTTCCTTGAACCTTTTCAACTGATTTAGGAATTCCTGTGGTTCAAATACAAACCGCCGTCAACTCTGGCTAATAGTCGCTGAGCAAATAATTGGCATGAGCCTCGACAATTAGCCATTTATTGCCCGATTGGTCTCTCATTCTGGGCCAATGTCCTGTGCTTATCTGCCTTTTTGAGTACCCGTTTCTGGTAACTATGCACATTTGCTCGAATAGATCCGTGCATTTTGATGTTGAAAAAATCTCGGAATGACGCTAGTGAAATTTGCACAATGCACACCCGCTGCGATTCCTGGTGCTTGCTCGACAATTTTGTGATATCTCAGTAGCTTTCCTTTGCAAACCTTGAGTTCACACGCCTTTACTGTACCAGAGTCTCAATAATGTCCTGTTCTCATCGATATTCTAACCTCGATCAACCAACACATTTTTGCGCACTCAATTTTTGTTCCTTGATTATATGTTTTTTTAATTTTTTTTTTTTTTTCCATACTGCACCGCATTTCGCAGAGCGCAGTTTGGGAATGTTCTTCAAAGTATGGTATGGTGTGCCCTCCAATTTTGGCTGTTCAGAAAATTTTGCAAATATGGCAATTCTGGCAATTCTGGCAATTCTGGCAATGCTGGTGTTGTTGGAATGCCCTTATATTCCAAACCTTCTTCAGACATAGCACAGAGCACTGTAATGGGCACGTGGTGACTCCTAAAATCGTCATTTGTTGAACACTGCGTGTGGCTCTTCGGAGCACACTTGGTTGGAAAGTTTGGTTGGAAATCAAGTGTGCTCCAAAGTTTTGAAAAGCCAGTGAGATCCTAAAGTGCTATTTAGTAGTGGAAACTCACCTTGTAGAGAATCTTCGAAAACGACCTGCCTCATGTTGTTCGAAACATCAAAAATCTACCAACGTAAGTTGGCGTGCACTGCAACATGAATCTAGCAAGCAATCGTTGGCTGAAACCAGCTGGGGGAACACGTAGACTGTAAAATTGTGACCTCTCCCTCTCCTACAGCACACGGTGCCTTTTCCGCACTCCAACAACAGCCGCACAGTGCCAGACTCTTACTACAATTGGCGTATATCTGCACATTGGATAACCTTATTTAGCCGGTGATTGAGTGAGTGAGTGGTACGGCCACAGCAAAATTGACGGATCTATGGTACAACTCATTTATCAAACAGATTTGAGATTATTATAAGGACACGATTGAAATGCCGATGTATTCAAGAATAACGCATCCAGAATTATTTTTTTCTGAAATAATTTTTGTTATGAAACTCAGTAAATTTTGCAACAAATATTATTTCACTCCGTGTTTAGGTCCGTAATTTTGTCACCGATCCACGGTATCTAATATCCTCTGGAGAAATACACACAAGAACCCTCAGAAACCCTCATGTTTGGGGCCTGCAATTCAGATTCACACACCAGAAATATTGTTGCAAAAATGAATTTTATGGCTTAACACAACTTTGGTTTGCAATGGTAATAATATTTTATATATTTATCGCTGGTTTTGATGGTGCATTATTGATCTCCACAGCTATATAGGTAGGGCTGACTGTCTCTTACTTCTCATAAACTATCAACACAAACAACTAAACACAACAACAACAACAACAACAACAACACCAAAATGCAATTCAACACTATCGCTATCTGCGCCATGGCTGCCATGTGCGTTTCTGCAGCTCCAGCTGGCGAGCCTGCCGTTGCAAAAAGAATGTTCAAAGCGGTCGGCAAAGCATTAGGCGAAACCCGTGCTCATAAAGCAATAAACCTTGTGTCATATGGTACAGACCTTTACAACAATAACAAGAACTCGTTCGGTACAAAAGTTACCGCTAACACAGGTACAAGTCAAGTTCAACAGGCCGCTCAACAGGCCGCTGAAGAAGCCGCTAAAAAAGCCGCAGCCCAAAAAGCTGGTACCGAAGCCTATCAAAAGCAACAAGAGGAAATCAGGTTGAATACTAAGACATCCACAACCTCCGGGTCATCCTCCGGTTCCTCCTCAGGCACTGGTTCCTCCATTATTGACAAGGTCAAAAGTATCTCTAGTAAAATTGACCCTGACGTTTTCAAGAAGGATGCAGCAAAAAAGGCAACAGCTGAAACGCAAACAGCTGAAAAGCAAACAACAGAAGAGCAAACAACTGAAAAGCAAGAAACTACTTCTTAGTGATTCAGACAAGCGTGGCTTTGAAGGCTAACATTAGATATTTACTAGAGTAGCAATATAGCTTAAAATATATACAGTGGTACATTGAAGTAGATATTACCATAAGTACCTACTTACACCTGCATAGGTCCTTTTATTCCCGCGCAAGTGGTTCTAATGTGCGCATAGCATAATACGGGCGCTATTTTTGGTTGTTTGTTTAAAAAAAGTGTCCCACAACGCCATCAGGTTATTAGCACACATGTCTTGGAACAACACCAGCTACACCAATATAAAGTCACTAAACTACAACCAGGATTTTTCCTGTATTGCTGTGGGCACAAACTCAAACTACAAGATATTCAACTGCGATCCGTTTGGCGAGTGTTTCCTGAAAGACGATGATGGAGGTGCAAACTTGATAGAGATGTTGTTCTCCACATCGCTTATTGCTGTGGTTGGAACCGGAGACAAGCCTAGCAATTCGCCTCGCCGGTTAAAGATTATCAACACCAAGAGGCGCTCTACGATCTGCGAGCTCAACTTTCCGACACTGATTTTGAACGTGAAGCTAAACAGAAAGAGACTCGTTGTGGTTTTGTTAGAACAGATTTATATTTATGATATTAGTTGCATGAAGTTTCTCCATACTATTGAAACAACAAAAAACTACCAGGGTCTTGTGGCTTTGTCAATAACAGACGAGAGTATTTTGGCATACCCCGCACCGTCGTCGAATTTTAGTAACTACAGAACCCACGACTCCGCGAATATTAACGGTACCAATAATAGCCACGGTGGGCAATCGGGCAGCAGTGGGGCAAACGGAGGTCTGGATGGTGTACATTCACATGGCAATGGCAATGGCAACAAGTCCGGGAGTCACGGAAATGGGAACTACGATTCAGGCCATAACTATTCGATTAACTCGCCGTTGACTGATGTTGGCTCAAACGACAGCAACTTGACGTTGGACTCAACAGGCTCAATATCGGCAAAACTCCAAAATAACCACCGTGGGGAAAATACGAGCAACGGGTCTATAGTGATATTCGATGCTTTGAACTTACAGCCTATTGAGGCAATTGTGGCCCATAAGTCTGATTTGGCCGCAATTTCTTTGAATAGCGATGGGTCGCTCATTGCTACAGCTTCCACAAAGGGTACTATAATTCGTGTTTTCACTACAAAAAATGGCAAAAAAGTTGGCGAATTTAGAAGGGGTATGGCCGGCACAATGATTCACTCATTGAATTTCAACTTGGATAGTACGCTATTGTGTTCGAGCAGCAACAATTCCACAATTCACATTTTCAAGTTGGATTCAAGCAATCCGGATGCACCTGTTTTGAGCGCTCAAAGTAGTAATAGTACACTGACAGGCTCCGCGCCACCTAGCACAGGCAGCACTACTGACACGGACGACTTGGAACTTCGACTCACAGAGAATGCACAGAACATTAACGAAGAGGTTGAAAATGCTACAAATAACGTGCTATTGACGAAAAAAAGATCCACCTCGCTTTCTGGGATGTTATGGAACAAATCCAAAAAGCTTTCACACAGTATCATCAACAACTACTTGCCGCAGCAGATTACATCGATTTTGGAACCACAGCGTCATTTTGCCTTCATCAAGTTGCCCAGATCAAGTGGTGAAGAGGAACTTGATAGTCCCGAATCGAAATGTGTTGTTGCATTGAGCCATAACTCAAACTATATTATGATCGCAACAAGTGAGGGCAGTTTCTACATTTACAATGTGCCGTTGGAGAAAGGTGGTGAATGTGCGTTAATCAAGCAATACTTCCTACTTGATGAGTGAACAGTTAACTTATGACATTTTCTCAGGTTCTTTTATTATACATTGGTGCGAGATCTTTTGTGTTTGGACCTTCAACTGCTTCGCTATAGCTCGGCACCTTATTCAACTCTTCGAGTGACAACATCCCTAAATTTGCGTTTGAAGACACTGATAACACTGAGTTTTCCAGTTGATTTTTTAACATTGGGGGTATTTGTGCGGTTTTACTGGTCTTTCCTGGGTGGTATAATCTGTCATAGACATGTGTTTCGTAATGAGGAGGTGTATCGGTGGCTAATGGAGGGCCGTCGAGCGATTCTGCAACAGTTTCGCTGCAAAATGCCAACTCGCTCAGAGAGCGAAAATGGGTTCTGCCTTTGGCGTCTATGGCCACAGATCGACCGTACACTTTGAATCTGGCACTTGCATACACTATAATGGGGATGCTGGCCCGGAGCTGCAAACTGCGGCCGTTCTTGTCAGCAATACCTGTTTTGATTTTTATTTTGTGCAGTACCAGAAGGTAGGTGTTATTGCAATCCACGGAAATCTCTTTTAGATAATTAGGCAACTCAATAAATGTGCTCAACTGCCAAGCATCGTTTATGTACTGTAACACCGTATTGTCGTTGCTCTGTGTATTATCCTGGGTGATATCCAAGGACAACTCTGTGTGAAAGTCCACCTTTGTAGAACTGATTTTCTTCTTATCCGTCAACACTCGGCCATCCAGTAATTGGAAACGATACTCTTCGACCAAAGTTGCGGTGATATTTGAAAGTGATATGTGTTTTGCCAATGGGCTAAGTCTCACTACCACTTCAAACTTTGAGCCTATCGGAACATACTTTGTTGGGACTTCCACAATGTATTGCATAACATCTTTCAAGGTTCCACTAACCTGTTCTGAAGGCACCAACAAGGCCTCTGGTGGCAAATCCTTGAAAACACGCAAATACCTGTTCTTTTGATACGTTTGTGCCAGAAACAATTTTTTAGAGTTGCTAACCGGTTTGGTGGCAACTGTAGCTTGAAACTGGTATAACAACGAACCAACTGGAAGCCCTTCCACTGTTGTTGTCATGCATTTAGCAGGAACCTCGACTCTGAATGGAAACTCGTAGTTGCCCTTTTCGAAACTCATACTGTCGTCCAAGTCCTCGAATTTGTGCACTTGGGTCTCATTTAAGCCAGTAGTAACGATCACGCCAGCTTTACTAGCCAACAAGTTGTCCCACTTACACTCAAATACCTTCAGATCCTCTCTGACGGGCACTGAGTATTCGCCCTCGACCATCTCAAAGAACTCCAACTTGAAATTGCAAATCAAACTCAACGACAACTTTTTGATCTTCAACTTTTGTTTCAAAGATAGCACAACCTCGCCCTCTAGCACGACGACGTCAGTGGTGATCATCAACGTGTTCTTGTGTGTTGTTGCTAATCGTACATCAAAAAAAATCGGCTCTGTCGAGGTGGGTCTAAACATTATGTGCGAATCCAAATCATAAAGTGTGAAAAAAGGCTCTTTTATACTTATAAATAAACATGATTTAACTTTTAGGTGGTTTAATTTTTTCTTTTTTCTGATGTGCTAATATTTTTTAAAGATAACGTCGGACTCGGAGTAGTATAAAAGGGTAATCGGATATATGAGACAACCTGGTTAGCATGATTATGCTCGCCAGAACCATTGTAAATATGACATCGGGACCACAGAAACTGCCTGTTTAAAGTTGGGGCTACTTTTGCGGCTTAATTGTGTGTATTTTTGGTAAAAACTTTTCTGTTGCTGGTGAGAATACACTTGAAAGGCTTTTTTTTTTTGGCTATATACCGTATATCGGACATGTCATGTCATACCTATAATATATCGAAAAAACACTAGAAGAACGGCAGCTAACTGCATATAATATCAAATAGCGCTGTTAGATATGGAAGTTGGTTGGTTTTGACTAGACTCAGTGGTGTATCTTTGCGGCTCAACAGTAGGTCTATTTTTTCAGCCTGCCCAAATTGTGGGACGTCTAGACAAGCGTAAGTGGAAATTGCACTTTGACCAACAGAATGTTTCAAAATGCTTCTTATACTGCCATAAATTTACATCACCGTGTGCCACTTTTCGCCAATCTACACCTCTCAGTGTATCTCTCATCTCGCCATATACGCTTTCCAAAGTTAAAGGCTACATGACCAAGGGCTCATAATCCCGTGATATGAAAAATCATTTTTCGCGAATTACAAGACCCAAAACACCAATGACAGCCAGAAGACCAATGTATAGCCAATCAGGCTACAGGAACGGCAGTTCTGTTTCGTTTGGCATGAGCGAGAGCGCAGAGCCTCTGGAGCTGTACTACAGACCCGTTTATGTGAGTCCGCCAAAATTTGGGGATGACGAAAATCCACGAGTTGCAAATGGGCATGGTGGATTTCCACAAGAGACACAGTCAAGAACCTACAATTTCAAAATCAGAACTTGGATTGAAAGCGCGAAGCCGTACACAGAGCCAGATTGCGACGAGGAAGAATATTTGGATATTGCCAAAGTCATCAGAATACAAAAGCAACAAGAAGACGTGGAGCGTAAGTTGAAAGATCCCAACGCGGAGATTAACGACAGCGGCAATGGCTTGTCTGCTGCAGATATTCGTGGTGCTGTGGGCGCCGTGGACGGTATTTCTGGGTTGAGCTCAAGTTCTGATGCAGCAAAGGCTGCTGCTATTGCAGCCAAAGAGGCAATGGAAAAGAAAACCGAGCCGAAGATCAAGGAGATTTCTGAATCCGAGGCTGCTGGCGAGAGTGCTAGCGAGCTGAAGGAAGACCAGCACACGCAGACCCCACAAGGTGCAGAAAAACCAGCTGAATCTGAGCTGGAGACTCCAGTGGCTCCTACAGAGTCGAAGCCTGCAGAAGTTCTGGACGTTCCAGCCCCTACAGAATCTACAGCTGCAGCTGAAGCCCCAGATGCTACAGATGCTCCAGAGACCACAACTACCGCAGAAACTGCTGAGACCAAAGAGGACACCAGCGCTGCTGAGACAGAAGGCCTGGGCGCTAAGGAAACAGATGCCGACGGTGACGTGAAAATGGATTGATTTTTGTACAATATTTTACACCGTGTAATGATAATTAACTATTTATTTATTTATTTATTAAACTCTTTAGCCTTTTCGAACCATTCCTTGAAAAGATCGGCGTTCTCCTTGCTTCCGAATCTTATGGCCAAGGTTTGAGCCTCTGGTTCACCCTCACTGATATCAGCAGTCACAGTGTAGACCCAAGACTTCTCACTACCAATGTTTGGTGACAAAGTATATTGAGGAGCAATCATGTGGTTGGCACAGATCTTCAAAGTCTTGTCTCTTCTCATCAACAATCTGACTTTCTTAGTTTCTTTGTGTTGTAAAAATTTGACATCGCCAACGCCTCTTTCTTTCCACTCAGTACGGCTAGGATCAGCGTCAACGTGGTATCTAAACAATTTGGCACGGACCTTGTACAAAACCTCCTCGTCTTCTTCGTTGGTCTTCACCTCAACTTTCTCCAATTTCACAATTGGGTCAAAGTGAATGTCGGCTTCTTCTTCAACCTCCTCTGCGTCCTTCTTGACCTCCTTCTTCAGATCCTTGTCTTCCTCTTTGTCTTCTTCAGCCACCTTTTTCTCAGGTTTTTTACCTCCAAACAAAGAGAAAACATCAGCCGTTGGTGGTTGTGGCAACTTTGTTTCTTTCTCAGCTGGTTTGCTGGCCTCAACTGGCTTTTCGACTGGTTTATCAACTTTCTCTTCAGACATATTCAATGGCAAAATGGAAGAAAAAGAAAAAAAAAGAAAATTTGTCGAAAAAAAAAAATAAATAAAGATAATAACACGGACACGTGACAGAACTACACGTTACACTCTATCTATACCCAGGTTGAAGTCCCAGATGTGCTTCCCACTTGAGCAGTTTATTATAGATAATATTGCATTATTTCACGATTTTCAAGCTAAAGTCGGCCACAGGTGCCCCCTGGTGGATCGAGCTGGTGGAGTAGATGTCGATAGAGTTGTCCAAGTAGCTCGAAATGTTGCTCTTTGTCAACCCGCCGGAGCACTCCAACAAGAACGCCTTGTTGCTGTTGGCGTATTTCAGTCTCAAGCTCTCGGCAGCGGCTTTCAAGCCGGTATCCGTGAAGTTGTCCAACATAATGATGTCTGCGCCGGCATCAATGGCCTCAATTGCCTCTTTCTCGTCCTGGACCTCCACCTCAATCTTCACACTGAAACCGGCCACTTTTCTCGCGGCCTGCACGGCCTTGGTGATCGACCCGACAGACCAAATGTGGTTGTCTTTCAACATCACCATGTTTGACAAGTCGTACCGGTGTGGGTCACACCCACCAATAATCATCGAGTACTTGTCCACGAGTCTGAACCCGGGAGTCGTCTTTCTTGTGCCTGCTATGATGCCCTTGTACCCGGCCTTTCTTGCCAATGTCACTATCTCGTTGGACTGTGTCGCAATCCCCGAGGCCCTGGCAATGATGTTGAGCGATAATCTCTCTGCGAGCAAAATCTTGCGCACTGGAGTTTTGGTGATCTTTGCAACAACAATTTTGCCGTCGCTCGACTTTGACGGGTCCAAGAAGTCGCCGTCCTTGTGGAACCACTCGATGTTCTCAATTCCGCACTGTTTGTACACTTCCTTAGCAAACACCGTGCCACTCAAAACACACTTCTGCTTGCAGTAGAGATTGGCGTCATTGAGCGTTTCACCGACTACGTAGCCACCGTAGTCAAACGATGCCACGTCCTCAGAAAGCCAGTCCGTAATTCTTTGTTTCCACAGCCCGTTTAGTGGGAGCAAGTGCTCGTAGTTAAGTTCCATTGTTGTTTGGTTCAGTTCACCCGAGCCGAAAACTGGACCGTCGCCAATTTTGAAAGCATACTGCTAAGCGCACGCAAAAGTTGCAGCTCTTTTTTCTTTTTTTTTTTTTTTTTTTTTTTTTTTAAACTTTGATCCGATACGATAAAAGTGCACTCAGTGGTCTTCGGAAAGTGCATCATAGCAGGACAGTTTTTGGGAAAGACCAGCTTTTGAGACGAGGCACCTGAATCTGGCGACGCACAAAAGACCCCGGACCCATTGTTTTTTTCTTTTTGTACTTTGACTTTGTCTTTGTCTTTGTTTGTGCCAGAAGGCTAACTATCGAATCTGCATCGGGCCAAGCTAGTGGGTTGTCATGGGCTGGATAACTCAGAAACCGTCAATTGAGAACGTCGATCCCGTGGCCAAGTACCAGAGGTCGACGCCGCAGGAGTTCCTGCTTCAGGAGAAGCCTGTTTTGTATGGCGGGGGCAGAAATTGGTTATTGAGAGCCGGCGATGAGCGGATTTTACCTTACAGTTTGAGGACGCCGAGCAGTGAGACACACATTGTAGACTTGTTTGTTTCGAGCAGCAGCCTTGTGATATGGTTCAACGACGCGGACAAGGGGCTTGAGATCGCGTACCGGGATATCGTGTTGCACGCGATTCAGAAAAGTGCAGCAAAACGGGAGTTGTACCTTCAAATTGGTGGTGAAAGCGAAGACGAGGTAATCGAGGCTTACTTGCACCCAGGCGTGGGTGCGGCACCAGGCGACGGCAGGGCCGACGACTTGTTCGACCCAGAGAACTTTGGCCGACGTCACGTGTTTGTGGAAGACGCTGTGCAGAGCACGTATGACGCCATTTCACACTGTTCAGGTCTACACTTTGACACGGACTCAGACAACGAGGACGTGGAGAACGTGCCGAGTGTGCCACTAATGCACGAAATGACGCTTAACAGCTCTGGTGAGGCTGATGACTTGGACTCTGAGATCAGTGTTGACGGCGACACTGGCGCAGCCGTGGAAGTGGAATTACCGGGGTGTGCAGTCGTGCGGCCTCGAGGAGACGAAATTCATGAGGCCGAGATGAAAAAAAGGAAGACCCAGTAGGCGGCCAGCGAGCCACACAGCATAGGAGCAAAGACAGGAAGACGACACATCGCCAAAGGCACTGGCCGCAAAGCCGCCATAGTAATGATAGAATAACGCTTATTTTATATTTAAACTAATAGACCCCTACCTTAGACCCTGTCAAAGTAGATTTCTGCACTCGTGGGCCAAGTGTTTTTCTGAATGCACAGCAGGATTCTGCAAAAACTCTGCTTTTCATTTCACTTTGTTCTTTTTTTTTTGCAATTTCTGCACTTTTTGCACTTTCTGCACTTTCTGCACTTTCTGCAAACTATTTTGCATTTCTGCTCGTTATCCCAAGCGTGTGCGTAAATTACTGTCACAGTGGTACTCATTCATGGCACGCCTATTTTTCTTATATTTTTTTTTTTTGCTTTTTCCGTGTGTTTTGAATTCTTATCCAAATTGTGTGATTTTTCCTTTTGCTGTCAAGATGCTCAAAAGAAAGAACGAAGACTCCCAGTCAGATCCGCAGACGAAAAGGGTCGCTATGGACGCAGAAATAGTGGAGGCTGATAAGGGCGAGAGCCCTACCAGTAAAGAGGTTCGTAAACCAACTCCCATCTCGTCACACAAGGTATACACAGAGGAGGCCAGCTATGTTCATTTCAGAATGTTGTGTCCCGTTCGTGAGGCTGCTTTGGTGGTTGGTAAGGGAGGCGAGCGAATTAATTACATCAAGGAGAAGTCTGGTGCGCATATCCAGGTGAGCGAAAATATCAAGGGCGTGTACGAAAGGGTGATAAATGTTAAGGGATCTAGTGAAAAAGTAGCCAAGGCCTTCGGCTTGATCACACGCACGATCATTGACGAGCCGGAGACCCCACTGAGTGCTTACAGCAAGCAGTACGTGTTGCGACTCCTTGTGCCACACCCGGTGATCGGATACGTTATAGGGAAAGGAGGCTCCAAGTTTCGGGAAATTGAGGAGAAGTCTGCCGCAAAATTGAAGGCCAGCGAGACAATGATGCCTATGTCAAACGATCGATGCTTGCTGGTTCTGGGTGTGCCTGACGCAATCCACATTGCTGCGTACTACATTGGGCAAACGATCTACGAAAATAAAAAGAACACCAGCAAGACCAAGAATATCTTCTACACCCCTGGGCACTCGGGGTACAATAATATGAACCAGTTTGGCCAGTACCCTGGCCAGTTCCAAATGGGCTATAACCAGCAGTTTGTGGGCATGATGCCCATGGGAGTAAACTACATGAACATACACGGACCGAATGTGCCAAATGGTCCTAATGGAGGCCCCCAAGGCGACGGTCGCAATTTAAAGCCATACAATAATATGGCCGCGGGGTTCCTGTTTGGCAAGCCGATGGCTGCTCCAATGAAGATTGCCCAAAACAACCACATCTCAACTGCACCAAACACACCACCGAGTGGAACACTACAGCCACCTATAACGTTGTTGGGGTTGGAGCAGCAACAGACGCTTACACAGGAGATCTACATTTCGAATGACCATGTGGGATCGGTTATCGGTAAAGGTGGCAAGAATATCAAAGAGATCAGAGACAACTCAGGGTCTCAAATCAAAGTTCAAGATCCCGATCCAAACAACCCCAACGAACGTAAAATTGTGCTTATTGGTGGTGCGAACAACAACCAGATGGCCATGTACTTGATAAACAACCGGATCGAAATGGACAAACAGAAAAATCTCGGTAAGTTGAATGGGAACAACGGCAACGGTAACAATAATAGCAACAATAACAACAACAGCAACAACAGCAACAGCAACAACAACGGCAACGGTAACAACAATAGCAATGGCAATAGCAATAGCAATGGCAATGGCAGCGGCAACAGTACGTCGGCTGCAACGTCTACAATGAAGAACGACGAGTCTACTGATAACCTTGGCGCCAACGAGGAGACTAGTGCAGCTTAATTCCGGGTGACAAATGAATATTGCGTCTTAATTTTTATTATTTATATTTTACATCAGCGCTTTATGCTTTTCTTTCTCATTTTCTATCTTGGGTGTCTTTATTGTTTACTTTTGCCCAATATCTTTTCTCTTCCTTTTCCATTTCAGTTCCTCTTCTTTATTCATTTTCGTCAGTTCTTCATTTTTGCATATCTTTCAATTGATTCGCCCAGTACCTGGTTGAAAACAGTTTAGATACTCGACAACGCATTTTGTAATAGACCCATTCTGAGATACTCGTAGATTGTTGCAGGGCAACTTTCGCTGCCGCGATCGAATCCTACAGGTCTTTCTATTCCCTTATTCTCTTGCTTTCTAATTCTTTTATTGCTCTGCTCTGCTCTTCTTCTTATTCTAGTCTCTGTTTGTCGCAAGCTCTCCTAGCTCGTCACATACTTTTGGGATCAATTCTGGCCGTCTATATATCTGCTAAATTAAAGTTTTCTAATGCTAAAACCGCACATAGTTTCCATATTGTTTTTGCTTTTTTTCTGACCTTGTTTTTTTTTTTTTTTTTTTTTTTTTTTTTACTTTTTATTTATTTTTTTCCCGCTCGTGTGTTTTTCGTAATTTTCAAATTTCGTTTCCAAATTTTGTTACTTACCTCAATTTAAGACACAAAGCAAGTGGAAAATGATAAGACTACAGGTTGAGGTGATTCCTCCCAGTCAATTCAACAACACAGGATACCCGGTTGCGGCAAACTCCTCGTTTGCAAACTCGACTTTCAACAGTTTGATCTCTGGTGTCAAGAACATTGGAATCGAACGCTCAAGGGACTATAATGAGAAAACCAGAAAATTTCTACACTTAACGAAGCCCCAAAATTCGTTGGATCAGGTTGCACAAGAGATCATGAATCGATTTTTCAAGTTATACCCGAACGATGAAACTTTAGATATCAATAGACTTCAGGACGGTGACTCTTTAGATTTGGATCCAGAATATTTAATAAGTGACGTTTTTGGTACTAAGAATGAGAACGGTAAGCCATTTATAATTAAAGTCATCCTCAACAACGAATTGGAAAATATCAACCCTGAGCCAATAGTTAGCGATCGATTTTTGGACGCATCTGCCTCAAATATCAGTTTCAATAAGCGAAAAATATTAGATTTTGATGAAAACACACTCAGTGATATCCCTAAATATGGCAAACCATCAAAAGGTGCTAATGGTGCCAGCAGTGATTCAAAACACCTCAATAATACAAACAACAGCCTAAAAGTCGATTCTGATAATGTTTCTGGCTTGCATGCGCACTCAAACTCGTCATTGGCAAAACGTCAAAGAAGAAGTATTGGCGGCTCAATATGGAGCAAGCAAGTGCACTCTAATGGAACCAGCAACAGCAGTTCTAAAGGCAATAACTTAAGACACTCAATGCTGTCGAGCAATCTTCGGAGCTCGTTAAGAAGAAAGTCTTCGAGGTACTCGCTCTTGAGACATGCTGCTTCCGTGAACAATTTCAGAAACCTTCAAATATCACCGGACGAGTCTAACATCACGTTTATTGCACCCGAGGAAGACATTACGGGTGGTTTGAGCCCAGAAAAGAAACCCGTTAACATTTTGGACTCTGTTTTGCCGGACCCAGATACCAATGTAGAGAATGGCGACACTTCAATTCAGTCGCCTTCCAGCAAGAGAATTGTCTCGGGAATGTTGCAAGTGCCAAAGGCGGCTTCACAGATAAACCGCTCGTTGGCTGACGTGTCCATTCTGGGAGACGTCAGCATGGATTTGGACAGCGATAAGGGGGAAGACGATGAAGACGATGAAGAGATTGAAGAAGACGACGAGGATAAAGACATTTTGGATCAAAAACAGCTAGAAGCCGATATGAGGGCCGAGAAAGAGAGGGCCGAAAGGGCCGAAAGGGAACGTTTTGAAAAAGATAATGCCGAGAAAGCAGCTGCCGAGAAAGAACGTCTCGAAAAAGAAGAGAAAGAAAAGCTGGAAGCACGAAGTTCCAGGTTTGACAAGCCCAGATCACTCAAAGAGGCAAGAGACCGTATGACAATACAAGCTGCTAAGGACAGATTTAAAAAAGAACGTGAAGCAAGAGAAGCACGGGAAGAGAAAGAAAAGCAGTTGAAATTGCAAAAGGCGGAGGAAGAGCAGAAAGCCAAGGAGGCAAAGGAGAAGGCCGAGAAAGAAGCAAAAGAGAAAGCATTGGTTGGCGCCAGAGAAAGAGCCTTAAATGCCGCAAAAGAGGCCCGAATGGCGAAACTTGCTGCCAAAGAGCCTTTGGAATTTCCAATTACGCCAGCAGTTACAGATAAAGAGGAAGTACCAGCTGAAACGTCCAAATACCCAGTTATCAAAACACCTATAGACCTCAGCAAGCTCGGCAATTACACAAAACGGAGAAACAAAGATGAGTTGATAGAGAAGTTCATTTCGACGATCAAAAAGTCTGATGGCCAGCAAGTGTTGAGTCCAGTCAAGTGCGAGCCATGTTTAGCAAAAAAGAGAGTCTGCTCCAAGAACTACCCGCACTGTTTCCAGTGCTTTGCATTTGGAAAGACCTTATGTGCTTACTCTGACGAAAGAATCAAGAGCTTTTACGAAAAGAGCACAAAGAAGAAAGCCAAGCCAAGCATGATGAAACTCAAAAGCACGAGCTCCCAGCCAGACGCCAGCAGTGTCAAGTTGGCTAACGGTGAGTCGCAGACGTTGGAAAGTGATGAAGAAATGTCAGATCTGCCACCTCCAAACATTCACAGAGTTAGCAAGGGCGAAACCAAGAGCTACAAGAGTGTCAAAAGTACTGCGCAAAGTAGTGTACCAAGCAAGGAGAGTAGCGAAGAGGAGTTCATCAGCGCTGAGGACGACGAAGTAAAAAAGTATTTGGAGAGCCAGGACAAGGAACTCAGTTCTGAGCCCGAAGAAGAGCACCACGATGTTCCAATGGATGCTAAAGCTGACAATCAAACGGATGAAAAGGCGAAGGAAGAACAAACCAAGCAGAGTTCAAAGGAAACGCAAATCGGATCTGCGCCTCAGCAGCCGTTGGTGACGTACCTGGAGCGCAGCAAGGCCCCAAAGCTGGAAACTGTGCCAAAAATGAAAGAGCTAAACGGATTGCAGTCGTTGACCACGAAGGGGATACCAAGTGTGAAAGAAAACTCCAAGTCCGACAAACTGGCGGGTGACAAAGGCATGACTTTGTTCCAGATGTTCAAGAAGAGCAAAGGAGTTGACGGCAAGTCAGGCGTGAGTGACAGTGACAGTGACAGTGATAGCGACAGTGCTGGTAGCAGCAGTGACAGCAGCAGTGAGAGTGATAGCGACAGTGACAGCGACAGCGACAGCGGTGCGAGCGACGCTAAGGGCAAGCACGGCGACGCGAAGAAAGAGAGCAATAAACATGCTTCTCAAAGCGACAGTGACAGTGACAGTGACACCGATACCGATAGTGACAGTGACACCGATACCGATAGTGACAGTGACAGCGATAGTGACAGTGACGTCAACAAAAAGAGTCTGGCAAGCGCCGCAACGGGGACGAGCAGTGGCAGCAAGTCTTTCATCAACAGCAAAACCGTTAACCGGGTCATTGGCAAAAAACCAAAGAAAAAGACCTACAACAAAGGGTTCCAACTGTTGATGAAGAAATAGATTTATCTAGTAAATTAGTGCGTGTAATATAAAGTGCATACTACTGAAAAACAAAAAAAAACAAAAAAAAAAAAGAACTAAAACAGAAAGTAAGTCGGAAATCGGAGAAGTAGAACAAACAGTAGAAAAGTACTAAAATAAATGTAAGCGGAAAAAAAGTAGTTTCTCAAATTGACAGCGTAAACTGACCATGTCGTCGCTCACGTTTGAAACACTCAAACAGCGCAACATCAACCCGTACGAGGTGCTCGAGGTTGCTAGCAACGCGCTGGACGCGGAAATCAGAAAGAGCTACAGAAAATTGGCCTTGAAGTACCATCCAGACAAGAATCCGGAGGAATCAGCAAAAGCGAAGTTCCAGCTTATCAAGCAGGGCTACGAGTTTCTCATTAGCAACAGGGCCGAGCGACAAAAGTACGATGAGTTCTTGGAGCAGTTGCAGCAGCTCAAAGATCGTGAGAACAAGCTTTCTGCTGAAAAGCTTGCAAAACGCAGGAAGTTGCTCGACTCGGAAAATGGGATCAAAAAGGACAAAGACGCGACGTTGCAGAGACAGATGCTCATCACAAAACTTCGAGAGGAGGGCATGCGGAGAAGAACAGAGGCCGCAAAGGCGAAACAAAGCCTCGGGGAGAAGCAGATTGGCTTTGCAAAAGGCTCAGTGTCAGAGCAGTTGCGCACAGTGGTGATACAGTGGGTGCATCCTCAAAAAGACCCAGATTTGCGGGACACAGTCAAAGTGTTTGGGGACTACACAGAAATCAGCACCGCAGACAAGGCCACCACGATAGTGTTCGAGAGTTTGCTTTCAGTCAACAAACTCCTAAACACAAGACCCAAAACGCTAGGCAAGGTATTTGGCCACGAGATAGAGTGTGTCAAGTTGGGAATTGCACAGGACTCGACAGCAACGAAACTTGACTACTACCGTATGGCGCAAGAGCTCCTCGGCGACTCCCGCTCGTTCGACGACTACAAAGACTTGATTTTGTTGAAGTTGAACACAAAAGGCGCGACATGAGTCTGGGTCCTCAAATGTAATATACAATGTACCATAGGGATGGTTGTTACGAACGTACTATTTCTGTAGCACGGGACGAAAAAAAAAAGCGGGCGTAAGAAACGCGGGCAAAAAAACGCCATGTTTGGGTTGTCCAGTGTGACACGTGATGTAATACAGGGCTGATGCGCCCTAAAATATACGTCACGTGCTTTGTTCTGCACGGGCTTTTGTTGAAAAAAAGTGAAAAAAATTTAGCACATCACAAGTAGTATCACAAAGAATAATCAAAGATGGGTAAAAGGTATGTAAATATCCAAGCGAGATACTATTAAATATGGCATTCATTATGATCATCCAAGTGTGAAGATGTTGTTTGATTACTAGAAACAAAGATTCAGTTCAACGTGCGAAAACTTCTGAGAAATGGTCCCAAGATATGTCCATGAAACGAGAACTTATAACGAATGATGAACTTCTTTGCACAAGGAGATTTGATAATGAGACCAATCGCAAATGCAAATTTTGCACAGCATTACTAACTATTCAGTCATGGTTACAGATCTAGAACACGTTACATGTTCCAACGTGACTTCAGAAAGCACGGAACTATTGCTTTGTCAACATACTTGAAAGTCTACAAAGTCGGTGACATTGTTGACATCAAGGCTAACGGTGCCGTCCAAAAGGGTATGCCACACAAATACTACCACGGTAAGACCGGTATTGTTTACAACGTTACCAAGACTTCCGTTGGTGTTATCATCAACAAGGTCGTTGGTAACAGATACATTGAGAAGAGAGTCAACTTGAAAGTTGAACACATCAAGCACTCTAAATGTCGTCAAGAATTCTTGACCCGTGTCAAGACTAACGCTGCTAAGAAACTCGCTGCTAAGGCTTCTGGTGAATCTTTCCAATTGAAGAGATTGCCAGCTCAACCAAGATCTGCTCACTTTGTCTCTTCTAAGGACAACAAACCAGAAACTTTGGCACCAGCTGCTTACGAAACCTACATTTGAGGCTAACTTTTGTAATGGAATACTTATAACAAATTGTAGTTTAATGTTAATGTAATACTGTTTGTTTCCACTATCAAAATTTTTCTTTCACTGTTTCAAACCATTGAGCTTGGGGTTGTCTTAGGCTCTACAAATATTAAATATTCATATTATTAAGAAATTTACCAATCCTGCAAACTAATGAACTAAAACTAATTTTCTTGTGCTTCCTCTTGTGAAGACTCTTCCTGCTGCGGCTTAGGCTGAACGCTTTCCAGAGCATTTCTTCTTTGTTGACGTCTCTGTTGTCTCAACTGCTGTGCTGCCGTCAAACCGTTGCTGTTCGGCGTTGGCAGACCTTCCAGGCCGCTTCTCAATGTTTTCAACAACTGTCTGGCTCTCACACTAATTTCTTCTTCCTCAGTTTCTTCTGCAGCGTTTTCTGTACTCAAATCTCCCGTACTCGAGTTGTCACTCAGATTTACACCAGTTTTCATTGTGGAGGTCGCTGTCGACGGTGGTGACAAAGACGATAAACTGCTTGGTAAAATGTCCTCAGATGTGCTAGCATCTATGGTATCTCTAGAATCATCAACTTCAGTTTCTTCCTGAATCAGGTCATCTAAAGTGTCGTCTAACTCAGCATTATTCTTTCTAGCCTCCAAAATCTTTCTTCTAGCCAATGCTTTTCTTCTTGCGCTTGCTGGATCTCCCTTGGCAGGTCCAACTTGTTTCAATTTAGCCAATAAGTTATCCATAACATTCTCACCGCCAGATTCTTTCTCACTGGAAGTATCTTGCTTCTTAGTCGCCAGTTCGAGGGCCATTTTTCTGTTTTCGTAACTCTTAAGTTCTTCTTCACGCTTAAGATTCTCTTTGTTGGCCTTCTGATACTCTGCAACAAAGTTTGCGAACTTGCCAAAGAAAGAGTTTCTTGCGAATGGATCGCTAGGATTTTCTCCAAACAATGTCATTATTCTGTCAAGTCCACTGAAGATGATTTTGGCCTGTTCTTCTAACAAGTCCGCTTTTCTTCTTGCATCTGGCATTTTTGGCAAAACAACTTGAAGAACTCTGTCCTTTGGATGGAATAATTCCAGATCACTCAAACTACCAATCTCCAAAGATGTATCAACAGCGCGGATGGTCTTGACGTAATCGCGACAATCTGCTTCAAGGATTTCAAGACTCAACTTCGAAACCAGCAAAGCAGGTTTAAGGTCATCTTGGAATTTAGCAAACTCTGGATACGTTTCTCTCACAATTTTCTCAACATAATGCAAAAATGTCATACTGTTCTTGTCATCCTTCATAAAACTAAGTCTTTGCAAAGTTGACAATTTGAAACCTTTAGCCTGTTTACCCGCGTCGTTCATATAATTACCGAACGCGAGAATCACATTGAACATGTATCTCGTATTTTCACTATTCAGAATAGCTTCTGCCGCATCATCAACTTGCTGAAGTTTCTGTACAAGTATCAGATAGTCTTTTTCAAAAGAAGTCACCATCAAGAGTGCTCTCATTCTTGCTGGCCAGTAGTGCTGAAGATTGTAAATTAACTCCAAATAGAGTCTATCAGCCCTGTGCAATTCATTAGGATCCTTGTCAGGTTTCTTCTCCAGTCTATCGGTACAGTCAGTACTATAAGGTTCTAACTGTCTAGCCAAGTTGTTTGGAACCTCCACGATGTCTCTTTTGCTCAAAAACTCCAACGCATTGGTGTTTTCTAAAATACTATCATCGCAAAGCAAGACTTTCATCACTGCTTCTTCATCACTCAAGCTCAGAAGTGCATACAAATTAATACTGAATTGTTGGTTGATGTCTCTTGGCAAAAATGTGACTTTGTCTTTTCCAGCAGCTTTCTCGGTGTTGAACTTTTTCACCTCCCTAGCTGCAAACATAACCTCCATCTCATCAAAAATACCTTTCTTGGACAAGTCTACCGCTAATGTTTCATCCAGAACTCCGTCCCAGATCAGATTTTCCGTGTTTTCAAGTTTATCCCAATGCAATTGTTTAAGCTTTCTCTTAGGTCTTGGATAGTTTACAAATGCGTCGTTGTAGTCGTTGAAGCCAAAAGTTCCTTCCTTTGGCAGCATCAATTTTGGTGAAAGAGGCGACAAAACACCTGGCAATGGTGGTGGTGGTGGAGGCGGATTTCTTGGCGTAGAACTTGGCGAGAATATTGATGGCAATGGAGGAGCAGGTGGAGGTGGTGGCGACGTAAGAAGGCCTCCTTCTGGCAAAGGTGGAGCAGGTGGGGGAGGTGGTGCTGCTACCTCTGCCGCTGCTGATTCCGGCACTGATGGTTTCTCTGACGAGTCTTTCACCAGTTTCTCCGTCAGTTTCTTATTTGTCTGCAATCCAAGACCCATTGTCGCACCTGGTTGCTGTTTCTCAGATTCATCAGCTGAATCGAGATCACTTTCATTATCACTGTCATCTTTATTTTCACCTTTGCCCAACAAGCCTTCCAAAACGCCCTTCATTTTACCCATTGTTTCACTCTTTGCAGCAATGATTTCATTGTTGTTTGAGACGACATCAACTTTAGCTTGTTCAACTTTGCCGCCAATGTATTTCTGCTCAAGCTCATCGATTGCCTTATTGGATTCCTTCTCATCGAGGTCTTTCAATTTCTCTGCGAGTCTGAGCTTCATTTCCTGCATATCAGTGATTTCTTGCAACAATTTGCTTTGCAACTCGGGACTCAAGTCCGCATTGTTGATCGCATTGAGCGTAATTTGGAAATCACTTTTCAACTCGTCGAGTCTGTCCAAACAGTTCCGTTTTCTGTTTTCCAAGATGTACTCACCATTGATTTTGATCACATCATTGGAATCATGTTGTAACATATTCAACTTTTCTCTCAATCTTTGCAATCGTTCATAATCGGCTCTAGCATCTGGAATTGCCTGTCTCAAAACTGGTGAGTTTTCAAACGCTGTAGTTGGCAGAGTAATATATCTGCGGTCTTCAAACTCGGTATTTTCCAATTTCAAAGCTTCACGACCTAAATCATCCATTTTCTGACGCAAATCATGCAATCGAGTGTTTGTCATCACTGTCTTGTTCAACGACTTGCTCTGCTTTCTCGTGTCAATAGTCTTTTCAGGCAATTTTTCCAAAATGCTCTGCAAAACTTGTTTTCTCATCTCAGGGTCTTTGTTACCATAACTCACGAAGATTTCTCTCATTTCGAGCTCATGATTTTGTTTTTCAGTAATATGCTGTTTCTTTAAGTCTTCCAATTCGTGCGTCAATTGGTCGTTCATTCTTCTTTGTCTCTGCAACACAATCTCTTGCTCTTTCAACTCTTTAGCCAATTTTTCCAACATCCCGTTGGCACCAATCGACAACTGTTTCGCAATTTCATCTCTTTCAGCAGTGGCTTCTTCTGCTTTTTTACGATACGCCTTCAACTCCTGGACAGCTTTTCTTGCTATATCGTCAGACTGCATTTTAGAGTACAATTTTTGGATAGCGATATTCATCTGTGTATTTTCGTCAGCACTGGTGTTGTGCATTGAAATACCACTGATAATACCATCCATCAACCTGAATGATTTATCCAACTCTTTGGCATTATCACTTTTGAACGGATCAGCTTGCGTCAAAAACAAGTGTTGCATTGTGGACAAAAATGAACCTTCAGCGTCACTTCCCTTGATTTTATGCCACATTTGGTTAGTCAACTCCACAGGATCGTTTAAGTTAACGTTCTTGCTTGCTCTATCGGCTCTGACCAAGCTATCCATATCAAGCGCTGCTTGGTCTTCAAATTCACGGATTTTGTCGTCAATAATATCACTGCCCAACTCTCTAAATCTTTTGAATAATTTGTTCAAGCCCGCGGTTCTGAGCTGTGCCTGTATATGCACTCTGTGCCTGAACTCATTTGCATCATCATTTGCCTTCGTGTTACCCAGGGCAATACTGTTAACAAGCAACATGGTATCGTAGATGTAATCAAGCAACTGATTTTCACCATTTTGTCCACTTTTGAACTCCTCACTAGCACCAACCAAAGAACCCATTTTACCCCGACCATCGAGTGTTTCGTTAATCATTTGAAGCCATTCTTCAAATCTTCTTGGTTTGGCGTTTCTGTTCAAAGAGTTCTTGTCTCTTTTCTTACCATTAACGTTAAATTTCTCCATACCTTTGGTCGTTGTGTATATGTTATCGAAACTTAAGTTATCAAAAGTCTTTAAGACTTGGTTATAGCCATCTGGTGGAAGCCAATGCACAAAAAATGTCAACATTTCAGTAACAAGTTTCCGTGTGGCTAATCTTGGAGATAGAAGGGCATAACTGATGATTGGGATGGCCTGCTGAGACTTTATGGCCAAATTTGCACCCTCATCGATGTTCAAAATAGATTTGACACATTTGAGTAACTGTTGTTCCCTTTCTAAAATTTCCTCTGCACTCATGATTTGGTGCCGTGTTCTGGTGTGAAGCTGGTTCAAAGTATTAAAAATGGCTATTTCACCCTGGGACTTGATAAAAACACGAACCCAGTCAACAGGTTCAGTTCTTAAAGAGACCCAGAGATTTGCCAACTGCTGGATTGTTATAGTCTTGTCCACGAGTCTTTGAACGTAAAATTCTGGGTTAACAGCACCGCTGCCTTCACCACTTCTCTCCTTCTTCTTGTGCTCGTCAAGAGCATCTTGGTAAATGAGCATCCATTTTTTCTGCAGACTATACAATAGCATCTGGTCTTTGGCCTTTTTAGGTAAGTTTTGAAAATCACGCTTGCTCATCAACTTTCTGAACTGCTCCTCTATCACATTTTCGTCTTCTGGCATCTTCAACTCAAAGACACCGTTGTGGCCGTTGGACAACCCATGGTTGCCGTTGGTGAAATTATTTAGACTGCTTGAGTTTGAGAGCGAGGATGGGCTAGAAATGTGGCTGCTGCTCACGCTTCCTCTTTGCAATCGCGAGTTCTTTTTGTGCAGAGGCAGGCCTGGTGTTTGGGACCGAACCGTGGGGATTGGTTTCAAATCGGTTAGAGCATTGATCTCCTTGTGTGTAAACGTGTAGTTGCCAAAACCTGCCTTTCCGTTGCTCAGGGGCGAAGGGGGCGACTGTGCGTAACTCATATTTGTATCAAGGCTGTTGACAGATAAAGAATGCGGTACTTGCGAGTTTGACAGCGAGTATGACGAGACACTTGGTTGTCGCTTTTTGTCACTGTAAACGGAATCTCCGTCATTTTCATTTCGCAGCGTGAACTTCTTGAGCCCCGCAAATAGCGAGCCTTGCCGGGACATTATTGTATGATACGGCTATGGTGTGTAGCAATGTGGATGGAATCAACGAGAGCAAATAGAATTTGAGTAATTCCGTGTCCTTTTTTTCGCACAAGCAAACTTTAAACCTCTGGGGAATCAAACTCTAGATCAGTGTTGACCGGTAGTATGTACAGCGAATAAGTCTAATCTTGTTTGTGTGACCAAAGGGAAAGAAAAGAAATACAACACAACAAAAAGAAAAGAGGCGCTTCGAAAGTATAAAACAAAGTGCTTGTCCGTGTGTGCGTGTGCTTGTGTGGATGTGTGGGTGTGTCCGTGTGTGCGTATGTGTGCGTGTGCTTGTGTCTCTTCTCAGTCGTGTTTCCAACAGGTCGCAATCGTGACACGCTCTTTCTGTAGTCACTGGCGTTTCCTTTCTATGCAAAAACTGGTGATTTTGTCTCAAGCGTTTTTAATTGTAAACACCTATATTTTTTTTCTGATTTAATTTCGCTGGCTGGCGGCCGGTCACGTGTGCGGAACAACAGATTGGCGATCTGGGGATTGAGACAGCGGCGGGAAAAAAAAATAACGCGTGCGACATTTTTGAGGCAAGGCCGCCAGGCGTGGTGAACACACAGTACAGTGGGTTGGAAACCTTGACGAGGCGAGGCCTGGCGGCTGCAGGGAAAGTTTTGGTGTTGGGTGAATTGGCGTTCGGCAGGGTGGCCGCGGCTGCGCTTTTGCCAGGTTAAAACCCTGGCTAAATTTAGGCAGCAATTTATCTACGTAGCGCAGTGGGAGTCGTGCCCAAAACTATTTTTAGGAGGTACACGGAACGAGCCTGAGTGCGTACAGCCTTTGGAGCAAGAGAAAGTACTGCGAGCTAGGATCACAGCGTCGCGAAAAGCGGATGTATGTGGATGTTATATGACCGACAGGGGCTCTTGTGTGTCATGTTCTTTGCGTTTTCCCGACTGCTGTCACTGTGCTATACCTATACTGTGTGCAACACGCCCAGACAGGCCAGGCCAGTGGTGGCAGCACTTTTTTTTTTGTTTTTTTGTTTTTTTGTTTTTATGTTTTTTTTGTGCGGTGGTGTTAGTGTGACAATAAATGGCGAATGCACAGCACATTAAATGCAGAAACGACTAAGCGGAAAATAAAAAATAGTGCAAATAATTATTTATTTTGAGCTTGGCTCCCAGTGGATCGAGTATCAAAGATCAGCGTACTCACTCAGACACTGGCTCGGTTCGAAGCTATAATCTAAGGTTTGCAGTTGCGCTGGAAATTCAAGTGGAAACAAATGTGACAATTTGCACGTGCGCACTTGGCACCGGTGCCAGAGGCGGTCTTAAAGACAGAAATAAGCCCCCCAGCTCTGGCGCTACTGTTGTGGCTAATGCCACGGCCGACGTCTGGCTCACAAGTGCGCCACTAGCACAATCTAGACTGGCCGGTCAAAACCAAAGGAGCGCTTTTAGGCTCAAATTTTTTATTTAGGTAAATTCTCACACATAGAATGGTAAGCTGGAATTCAACTTGATCCGGTGCTCGGCGCTAGAGAATAGTCTGGAATCTTTCCCGTTCCAGGTATTGAGACTTTAACCAAATAGAGCAAACACGAAAAGTGAAAACGGAAAAGAATGGATGAGGTTAAATTGGGGCCAGAAAAGGCAAGGTGGTGGGCACCGCGGCACAAGCTCTGGTACAGGTGGTGCTGGCACGAGTGCTGGTACAGGTTGTGGTATCGGCACCAGCACTTACACTGGCACTGGCACTGATACTGGCACTGATACTGGCACTGATACGGGCACTGATACGGGCACTGGCACCACTAGTGGCCACTTTCACTGGGGCCAGCAAGTTGCAGGCCACAACACGTCTCTTTTTTGCCAACATGAACGGCCAGGCTCGTGATTATACTTTCTTGGCTCGCACTACACCACACAATTTTTGACTAGCCCGTACTTTTAGAATCTGTGTATCTGTTAGTTTTCTTGGTGCACCATGTTTTTTGCCCATTTTTTACCCAAAATTGCCGTTCTGCTAAGCACGCAAGTGGCCAAACGGGTAAACTAAATGAATCTAAAAAAAATAAGCTCATGTGCCAATGGTCAAATTCGATACGCAGTGCATGATTTTTTGGCGCTAAAACGTTATCTAAAAAGACTGATTTATTGTTTGGCACTGGCCGTGATTGTTCACGTTCGATTTAAAATAAAAAGCGCTATTGTTCCCCATCGATCGTTTGGAAGAAAAAAAAACATACACACTTAGATTCCATATTATGCCCATTGACAGAACTCACATTTCTTTTTGAGCTTTCTGGTTATAGGAATATTGGCAATCAGACACACCGTGGCAATACACTGAATGACACACATGAACATTCTCAGCATCTGCTTTCTCGTGCTGGCGATACTTGCTGTGGTAAAAGGCTTTCCGGTTGCTGGCAGTAGCAGCGGCGCTGTCGCTGTCGCTGGCACAAACCAGGTCAGAATGTTGAACGAGCTCACAAAAAGGGTCAGCGTGCAGACTTTCGAGACCAACGGATTCAACAAAAAGGCCACAAGTGACGTGTTTGTCATAGACTACACGAGTTTGGACAACTATTTTGAACAGTGCCACGACTTGCAGAGTGGGTCCAACTTGATCAAAATCACCAAGAGCAACTTCGGCGTCGACGAAAACTCAATGTGTGCACTCAAGCTCTACACGAGATCCGGGTGCTCGCATTTCACGTCGTACGTGAGAGTGAATATTAACGAATTTAATGATGAGATGATAAAGTTTCTGAGCGAGTCGTTCAACTCGTACAAAATTGGGTGTTCTGGGATATATAGCATTAAAAATTAAGCAGCACAAATAGACGAAAGCAACTGGCACTTGTGCGACGACGAGATCGCACAATATAATATAATGGTAATGGAAAAAGAAAAAGACATGTAGCCACACACCAACCAGCGTGTGCCTAGGCTCATTTAAGATAGTGTGCTGGTGCAACTGCTGAGTGCCAGCAAGTCTTGTGTCTTGTGTCTAATGTGCGACTCTTGTGCTCTTGTAGATCTGCATCCGTGGGGTTGTGGCAACCTTGGGTACTCGCCAGCCGGGTCTTCAAGGTAGCAAGGTACTGATGTACTGAAGGAACGCGTGTTTTTGTCTTGAACAATAGAGGGTACCGATCTAGATTTTTACTTGCCGGGAAGAAAAACAACTTTTTTTCATCCGCAAAAATGCATTTGTAATACAGATTTTCGTTCCGTTACCGAGGTTATCAGCCGGTGTGGTATAAAAGAAAGAAAGCTTGCTCCAATTGCATCAATCTTGAATACATAATAATTCAATTTCATTTTATTTTTAAAATTCAATTCAATTCCTGAAACAACAAAAAAAAACAATGTCCGAAACCGCTGAAGAACCGCGCTACGTGAACTTGGGTAACTCCGGGTTGAAGATCTCCCAGATCATTCTTGGGTGTATGAGTTATGGGGACAAAAAATGGATCGACTGGGTCGTGGAGGACGAGGAAGAAGTCATGAAGATCTTGAAGAAGGCGTACGACTTGGGGATCAGAACTTGGGACACGGCCGACATGTACAGTGGAGGTGTTTCGGAAGAGTTGATTGGCAAGTTCATCAAGAAGTACGACATCCCAAGAGAGACCTTGGTCATCTTGTCCAAGTGTTTCTTCTATGTTGACATGGACAATCTCAGAATCAAGGACAAAAGCACGTTTAACCCTGCAATTGCCAACAGACACGGCTTGTCCAGAAAGCACATCTTGGACGCGGTTGATCAATCTGTCAAGAGATTGGGAACCTACATTGACGTTTTGCAGATCCACCGTTACGACTCTTCTGTCCCAGATGAAGAGGTCATGAGAGCCTTGAACGACGTTGTCGACTCTGGCAAGGTCAGATACATTGGTGCTTCCTCCATGAGAGTTTACCAGTTCCAGGGTTTGCAGCATGTTGCTGAGAAACACGGCTGGCACAAGTTCATCTCCATGCAAAACTTGTACAATCTTTTGTACAGGGAGGAAGAGAGAGAAATGATTCCGTATTGCAAACAGACCAACGTTGGTATCATCCCATGGTCTCCAATTGCCGGTGGATTTTTGGCCAGACCAAAAGCTTCGTCCACCGAGACTGTGAGAGCTGGCACCAACACACAAGCCAAGATGTACTTGGAAGGGCCAAATAGTCCAGTTATTGACAGAGTTGAGGAGATTGCCAAAAAGCACAACGTGCCAATGGCCGTGGTCTCCACTGCTTGGGTTCGCTCCAAGGGATGCCAGCCAATTGTTGGAATCAGCAGTATCAAAAGACTTGAGGACGCAGTTGCTCTGTTGAAGTTTGAGCTCACCGAGGAAGAGAAAACGTACTTGGAAGAGTTGTACAAGCCAATTCCTGTCTTTGGCCATGCTTGAGTCACCGGTGCCGTAAATAGTTTTATTGTATATACAAATGACTCCTGTAAACATCTTGGCTGTGTGGAGACGACCACGACATTCGGCAAAAGCTCGGAACCGAGTAATTGTGTTTTTGTAGAGCAATCGATGAGCTATTTCGCCAAGCACTTCAAGCAATTTTCTCAATTCTCGGACACGCTTTTGCAAGCGGCAGCCAGTCCGATATGGCGGTAGGGCTAGGGCTGTGCCACTCTGTTCTTACTTAAGCTCCGAGGTTTGTGTGACCAGCCGAGTGCTGTGTGGCAAAATAGCAATTTAGGCTCAGCAGGACGGATCAGAGTTTGCGTGGGATCGAGAAAAACAACTGCAGAAAACTAAAAATAAATCTAAGATATTTGAAACCAAAACTAAATCACGCCAAAGTGCAAATTAGACGAAAACCGAGAAGAAAAAAATAAAAGTAAAAATAAAAAAACTACTCAAACGATACTGTTTACTCTGTGTTCTTTTTGTGCACATAGTTCCAAAGTGGCATTTTTCGATCTGTTCAGCACAAAATGAAAGAGTCCACGCAATTGAAGATCACAAATGCTATCAACCAAGGTAAGTAAACAGATTTTGGGACCCCGATTTCTGAAATTATCCGTTTGTGGCCATGTCCATGCTAACACCACAGCTATCAAAGACACCCAAGCACAGCAGAAAGCGCTCCAGAAAAGTCTTTCGAAACAGAAAGGGTTTCTCCACGTGAAATCTGTGTACTTGAAGATTTCCATGAAAAGAGAAGTCAACAGGCGATTAGCAGAGTGGTACGTAAAGGAGAAAGAGAAAGATCCCAACGCAAAAAAGTACGGCGGCCCAGACAAGGCAAACAACATAGTGGCAAGCTTTGACCTCACAAAACTTGCAAACGAGAAGACACAGCTATTGGGCAAGGAGATTGGCGAGCAGTTTCAGGCCAGAATCAAGCAGATCAGAGAAACCGAAGGGGGATTGTTTGCTTTTTACCGCAAAAAGTCCAAGGAAGAGAAGGCGAGCATCAAAGAGGAGATCCGGAAGGCGAAGCTCGAAGCAAAAGAAGAACGCGATATCTTGGAGAGGGCCCAAAAACTGGAGAAAACGGCGTTCAAGATACGGATGGACTTGGAGAAGCAGAGAATCGAGCGGGAAGTCCTTGAAGAGTACGCGAACAGAGGAAAAGCGCCAGATTTAGAGAAGTGAGCTGATACGTATAGCTAACTTTGTGTGGTCGCTATTTTGTGTGCCACTCGCCTGTATGGACGCCCCCTTGTATGGTCGTTGGATTGCTCGCTGACTAGGTTGTATAGCTTGTTCGCTGGCTGAGCATCATGGTTTTTGTTTGTTTATTTGGTTGTTTGCATGTTTGCTTGTTTGCTTGTTTGTTAGTTTGTTAGTTTGTTAGTTTTATCGTTGCGTGTTTTTTTCCTTAATTATTAATTTGGGCCCAGTCTGCTCTGTAGTTGGGTCACGACACACATTCACAGCCACTCTCGGCCACGGTATTTACACCATTAGTGAACCGTGGTGGCATGAGCTTGGAGCCAAACAGAGATGATTTCATGGCAAAAAAAAAAATTGTACAATCCTCGTTTGGCGCTAGTCCATGATTTTTCGAAAATTGATCAAAACCGTAGCTTCGGATACTCTTTATCGCCGCCAGCAGTTTTTGTTTGAGTGCGATATGAAAATAAATGTCGGAGTGCAATCTGCAAAATGTTATGTAATCGAGCATTAGAAAATGTACCGACTGTTTCCGCATTACAGTCTCGTCTATCTGTTTGAATTCACTCATTATAGTTCATAAACCTCCATTATGGATTATAAAAACTGGTTGTGAGGTACACACCGTATTCCAAAAATGCCAACCAGCAAAACTACCAATAAAACATCTGCTAAATATAACAACCAGGGCATATTACTGACAAAATCTGTCACGGAGAGTACAATCAGCAGAATAAAATGTCAGCTCTACCACAATCACTCTTGAAAACTATGAATGCTGGTCCCATTTTTGATATCTTCGCCTTCTATTAGAATCAGATTCACACATATGTTATTGCACCCTTTTTTTTTTGTTTACCCATTTCAAACCTCCCGACGCGCTTTTTAAACTTCCTTGCCTATACACCCATACAGTGCATGCCGTCCGTACACCTCATCTTGGGGCTTCTCGTGCAGTTATTGTTTACATAAAAGTTATAAAAGTGCAAAAATGTTTATTTTGAAAATTTCATGTCGACTTCACCCGTAGATAAAGAATCTGGAGTTCAACTTGGCCGCAAAAAAACACTTGTGAGACCAGAACGGGCTAGA
The DNA here is from genome assembly GCA_031125475.1 of Saccharomycopsis lassenensis. Lineage (NCBI taxonomy): Eukaryota > Fungi > Ascomycota > Saccharomycetes > Ascoideales > Saccharomycopsidaceae > Saccharomycopsis > Saccharomycopsis lassenensis. Next base: position 196,868 of record JASTUK010000010.1, read on the forward strand.
AGCGAGTATAAGAGCCATTTTGCTAACAACAATGTCAATAAGTTGCCGGAAAATTGGAAAAATGATGACCTTCTGAGACTGAGTACCATGACAGTTTGTGAAGAGCCGCCGTCCTCGAACAAAAGGTCCAAAAAAATCAGATTGGAGAAACAGAAGAACTCATTTTCATACGATTTATGGCTTGTTTACTGCTACATTGTCACATTCTGGGCACCGCCACCAGTTCTCAGAATATTTGGTATGCCCAAGAAGGACAGGCAGGTGGCATGGCGGGAGAAAATGGGGTTGATAGTGATCATTATATGTCTTGGAGTAATTGTGGCATTCTTAATGTTTGGTTTCACGAGAACCGTGTGCAAAAACGACCTCACCAAGCTTTGGGATTCCAGTTTGAGCGACAACTATTTGGTTGTCAATGGCAGAGCGTACGATTTGTCCAACTCAAGTCACCCAAAGGCTAGCGGTATTCCCTTCGGCACAAACGTGTTGAATTCGCCTGTGAATGCTGCCGCGTCAGATGCCTCTTTTCTCTTCCAGAACGTGAACGGCAATTGCAAAGGCTTGATCAAACCACGGTCCAATTGCTCCATACCATACAATTCAGACGGTTCGTTGGCCTGGTACATGCCTTGCAAGCTTTTTAAAAGAGACGGATCAATTGCTGTCAACAGAACCTGGGATTACTACACGGGCTACGCCTGTCACACTTCTGCATCTGCCCGTGCCAATTTCTATAGAGTCAAATCTTCTGGTGACGTTCACTTCTCTTGGAAAGACATCAAGGACAGCTCAAGGCAATTGGTTGTATACCACGGAGATGTTTTAGACGTATCCTTGCTCAAGTGGCTCTCCTTTGATGACTTGGAAATCCCAGAATTTTTCACCAGATTGATAGACAACAAACAAACCCAAGGCAAAGATTTAAGCATTTTGTTGTCCGGCAAGGACGGCCAGAAAATGGGACGATGTTTACAAGAAATAGTCAAAGTGGGTACTATAGATTCCGACACCGTTGGTTGCATTGCGAGTGACATCATGTTATATACTTTGCTCGTTTTCATTCTATCGATCATATTTGCTAAATTCTTTGTTGCATGCTATTTCAGATGGTTTGTGGCACCAAAACAAGGTGTCACTAATGATAGTTTAAAGGAAATGAACGAACGGCAGAATGAAATTGAAGATTGGGCGGATTCTCCAAACAGCAATCCAGTTTCAAGAAAAGGTGCTTCAACAATTGCGGCCACAGCAGCAAGTACAGGGTTTTCGAAGACGGACAGAAAGTCATTATTAAAGAAAAGAAGCCCTAATTACAATAAGTTGGAAAAGCTTTTGAAAAGTGACAAAAACACATTTATAACTATGGGATTACAGCAGCAACAATTGTATCCATCGGAACAACATTACATGAACACTTTGGATCCAAGCATAATAGTGAACAACACGCTAATGCAGCCGGATCCTACTTATGCACCATTCGGTTTCCCATTAGCACATACAATATGTCTCGTTACATGTTACTCAGAGGATGAGCAAGGTTTGAGAACTACTTTGGACTCCATCTCAACTGCAGAATATCCAAATTCTCATAAGTTGATTTTTGTTGTTTGTGATGGGTTGGTTAAAGGTTCTGGTAACGACTTACCAACTAGTGATATTGTATTGGGAATGATGGAAGAGTTTGTGACACCTGTGAACGAAGTTGAAAGTCACTCAATGGTAGCAGTAGCACAAGGGTTCAAAAGACATAACAAAGGAAAAGTATTCGCGGGCTTTTATAAGTATGACGACAATACTGTACCGATGGAAAAACAAGAGAGAACTCCAATGATCGTTGTGGTCAAATGTGGTACCGAGGAAGAACAGGTATCAAGCAGTAAACCAGGCAACAGAGGCAAGCGTGACTCCCAGATAATATTGATGTCTTTTTTGCAAAAAATAACATTCAACGAAAGAATGACACAATTTGAGTACGAAATTTTGAAGTCTATTTGGCAAGTCACTGGATTAATGGCTTCCATGTATGAAATTGTGTTAATGGTTGATGCTGATACCAAAATATATCCAGACTCTTTGACACACATGGTGGGGGAAATGGTTAAAGACACTGAAGTTATGGGATTGTGTGGAGAAACAAAAATATCAAACAAAAGTGATTCTTTTACCACGATGATCCAAGTTTTTGAATATTATATCTCGCATCATCAATCAAAGGCATTTGAAAGTGTCTTTGGAGGAGTTACATGTTTGCCAGGATGTTTCTGTATGTATAGAATCAAAGCACCAAAAGAAGAGCCAGGTCAATGGGTGCCATTATTGGCAAATCCAGATATTGTGGAGAGATATAGTGACAACGTTGTGAATACTTTGCATCGTAAAAACTTGTTATTATTAGGCGAAGATAGATTTTTGTCAACATTGATGTTAAGAACATTTCCGAAAAGAAAGCAAATATTTGTTCCAAAGGCAGCATGCAAAACAGTTGTTCCAGATAACTTTCAGATTCTTTTATCACAAAGAAGAAGATGGATAAACTCCACGGTTCATAATTTGTTGGAGTTGGTCTTGGTCAAGGATTTATGCGGAATTTTCTGTTTCTCTATGCAGTTCGTCGTGTTTATTGAGTTGATCGGGACATTGGTGTTGCCTGCGGCAATTATTTTTACAATTTATGTGATAATATTCGCGATTGTCTCTAAACCAACGCCGGTAATGACATTGAGTTTATTGGCAATAATTTTTGGTTTGCCAGCATTGTTGATCGTTGTAACATTCACCAGATTGATTTATTTTGTTTGGATGCTCATATATTTGGCGGCTTTGCCAATCTGGAATCTCATCATTCCTGCGTACGCGTACTGGAAATTTGATGATTTCAGTTGGGGCGAAACAAGAAAGATCAATGACGAAAAAGTCATGGAAGAGAACGACGAGTTCGATGCAACAGATATTATTATAAAAACTTGGAAGGAATTTGAAATTGAAAGAGTAAAGATTGATGGTGGGAACATCAGGGTTCCCAGTTTAACCTGGAGATCAAACGGCGAGTTATAATGAATAAACTACATTGGAGGCTATTCATATTAGCCTGTACTCTCTCTTGATCAACATCATAGTACTCACATTACGGCTCAAACCTCATGGTATCGTCACGTACAAAAATGTTTATTTACTTTTTTTTTTTTTTTAATTTTCTTTTTTCGTATTTTCAAGTCAATCAATTTCAAAGTTGAAAATCTCGCAAAAATTTCTGAAGTGACGAACCGCGGGCATTTGAGTAAGATTTTGACAGAAAAATAGAGTGGAAAATTTAACAACTATATCGGCCCATATTGAAAAAGAGAAGTGCTCGGTATACACATTTCTAGAATTGGGTAAAAGCCTAAGTAGCGGCCAACAATTAGGTAATTAGGTAGGAGGTAGGAGTATACAAACAAGATAATGACTAACGTAATAATGACATGAAAACCAATGAATAACTAAAAAAAGCATAAACAACAAAACACAATCTGCGACGACAGGCAGAAAACCAACGTGACACCAGCCGCGGTGGGCACACTTTGTACATGACCTAAACAACACCACCGTTTCTAGGCAAAAGAGGCTCAATTCTCAAATCTTTTTTCATTTCGCTGCTCGAGGTGCTTGAAGCTGGGGAATGAACTTCCTTGGGCACTGCGCCGTGAATGTCAAAGCTGAAACGATCTGAAGCATCACTGTACACCGTGTACGTGGAATCGTGTCTCATTTTCGATTCAGCGCTTCTTTCTGTTGTAGATATTGGTATGGACTCCTGGAACCCCACGTTCCACTCTATCTTGCCATTGCCGTGGCTTTCGTAGTGTTTGATGTTGTGCTCTATTATTGTATGACTGCCGGCTTTTTCGCCCGGCTCAGGTATCTGCTGGAGCTCCAGCTGTTGCTGTGTGTCTGTAAACTGCTGTGGAGGGTTTTGCACTTGTTGTTGTTGCTTCTGTTGTTGCTGCTGCTGCTGTTGCTGTTGCTGTTGCTGTTGCTGCAAGACCCTTTGTCTAGCTCTTTCCAATCTCCATGTTGTAGCGGGCTTTACCAGAGTTTTGTTCAAAACCATTGTCTTTTAGAAGTTGTATTATGTGTGGCAAATCGCTCTCGAGAATTATTTTGAAGTCTTGTAGACAAGGCAGTATTTTTTGATGCTTTAAGTTTACTATCAAGATTATGGACGTCTGGTATTATTTATAAAGATTTGAAAAAAAGTCTGAGCAAATGGAACAATAAGAAATATGCATGAGGATGCGAGTGCCGGAAGTGCATTAAGTTGCATTCAATTATTCATTTAGATGAGGGTCGTCCATAAGAGCTAAAAAAACACACACACACCCACACATGAAAAACAAAAAAAAAACATAGCAAAAACATAGCAAAAACATAGCAAAAACATAGAAAAGCAGAAAAAAAAAACATAAAAATAGATCGCGGAAAGCAGTGTAATTAAACACGACCCGATTGCAACCTTTCAACAATACCACAACTCAACACGCCTGCCCTATCACACCAATTAATGCAGCAATGAAATTGGGTGTGTCAAACAGAATGCGAAGATGCTGACTTGGGTCAATGCCAACTACAATCAGAAGGCAGCAACCAAACTCCCAGTTTTCGATACCACCAGAGTGCAATGATCCCAGCAATCAACACTCTTGCTCTACGTACGAAGCATTTTTTTTCTTTTTTTATAAGGCACTGATTGGTTTTCAGGAATTATAATCTATTTACATTTGAACAAACAGAATCTAATTTAGAAGGAAAAAAAATGTATTGTTATTTTTTTGCTTATGTTTTTTTTTTTTTTTTTTTTTTTTTTTTTCATTTTTCTGATAAAATGATTTTAATTACCAGAAAAAAATGCATTATGAATCACTTGGCTAGAACCAACAAATCGTACATCGCTTTTGCAATAGGAATTGAGCACCCCTGAAAAAATTGAAAAAAAAAAAAGTAAAGAAAAAGTAAAATAAAAGTAAAAAACAACAAAAAGTAAAAATCGGAATAGTAAAGCACAATAAGGTGAAAAAGAAAAAAATGTGCGAAAATCGATCCTGTGCTTTCTTTTTTTTTCAGCACAATTGCAAGGCGAGTGCATTCAGTTTGAGTCATAGGTGCCACAAAAAACGATCCGGGCAATGAAAGCAGTGATCCAGAAAGTATCGCAGGCGTCTGTTACAGTCGACAATGTGGTCATATCGTCGTAAGTACAGCCAGCACGGATTTGCAAGCATGGCCTAGTGCGATTGCGATGTCGTATAGTGGGTGCCAGAATGACAACCAATTTTGATACCCAATCCAAAGTATTGCACGGGCTGAAGCTTTTTACTTTTTTTGTCCTAATTTCGCGCTCGCAACGAGCTACGCAGCCACACATCATATACTAATCATCAAAGAATTCAAAAAGGCTACTCGCTCCTAGTGGGCATTGGCGTGGACGACACAATGGAAGACGCAGAGAAGTTGTCCAAGAAAATTGTGGGTTTGCGAGTCTTTGAAGAAGAAATTGAGGGAGTTCCACAATTTTGGAGAAAGAGCGTCAAGGATATCAACGGAGAAATTCTTTCGGTGTCGCAGTTTACGTTGATGGCCAGAACGAAGAAAGGCACGAAGCCAGATTTGCACTTGGCGCAAAAGGGCCACATTGCCTCAGAAATCTACGAGCACTTTCTCCAAAATCTCAGAGATCTCATAGGGAATGAGAATGTCAAGGACGGTAAATTTGGTGCTATGATGTCTGTTAGCTTGACGAACGAAGGCCCAATCACGCTTTTGGTTGATACCAAGGACAAATAGCGTCCGCTAAAGCTCAACAAGCCACGGACCGAAAACCATTGGCCCTGGGCCATGGACTGGGCTAAAAGTGGGTGCCGTAGAATAGGTGCCATAGGCCATGCTGGAAGCTAAGTGCTGCGCTCCAGGAGCTAGAAGCCCAGTGCTCTAAATTTTTTTTGGGCACAAACAGTTTAGTCACCACACCATTCCAATTCACATAGTCCAACGATTATTCAATCCTATTCGAGTTACTTTCTCTACAATTTAGTCTTGGAAAATCACAATTGTATAAACAAAAGATAGTGCGATCATCTGCCCAATTTAGCGTTCTTGCCTATGTTGTAATTAAACCCGTTTGGTAACCCATAGGCAAATCAGCCACTAGCACGAGTAGCTGATCCGCGAATTTTAGGTTCTGGCAATGCGTAAAAATTTTTCACTCATTTGAGTACTGCTACGGCGGCCGCCTCGTTGCAAAGTGTTCCAGAGTGGTATCTCAATTGCACAGTGAATCCGTCACGGAGTTCCAGAGGCTCAAAGGTGCGCATTAAGGTTCTGCAATGAGTACTGCCCATTCAAAGTGACAAAGTTGGCATGTCTCGGTATTTTTACTTCTTCCTACGACTCCACGGTTTTCGTCTTCACTTTTTTTTTTTTGCCTGCAATTCCCTTTTTTCTTGCGTTTTCGCTGCTGCCCATTCCTATTATTAAATGATTGTTATTATTATTATTATTTTTATTGTTTACTCATTTTTTTTTTCGGTCCTTTTGGAATTCCCAAAATCATTTAGTGTGCATCGAGTTTTCAGCAGCTCGGGCGACTGTAAAGACGGCTTCGAGAACTTTCTCAGGAAGCTTAATTGCACTTTGCTGTGAACCGATGCCTAGGGATGTTCGCTCAGGCGTGTCCGAGGAGTTAGTTGCAAGGTGTTGCTACTGCTAATCTACAATGCTAACTGTAACCCACCAACATAATATTTCTTCCACTCCGGCTGTCACCGAGCCTGGCCTTGTCTTAAATCTTGCGTAAGCTTCTTTTTTTTTTTGTCTCATCTGTCAACATCGCCCCGGCTGTGTTCGAACCCCAGCCCAGCCTTTCGATATCGTCCCTCGGCAGACCATCACACGTCACTGTTTATCAATTCGAGCAAGTCGTCCTCCACCTCGTCCACCACAACGTTCAGCACAGATCCAAAGAAATCGGTGATCAAGACTTTTGAGACATCTCTTTTGAATAAGTCAGTTCTTATTCCTGCGTGACTGTGCACGTTTTCAAATGTGTATGTGTCAAACAAGTCTTTCAACGTTTGATTGGAGTTCTTTTCGATTTTTTCCAAAAAGTCCAAGTTGTAGTACGTGAATCTATCAATCACCGCAACACCGATCTCCACGTCAGAGTGATGCGAGTACGACGACTCGTCCAACTCACTAGATCCCACGGCCAAGATGTTTGGCGAGTAGAATTTCGAGTACATAGTGTTGGCCTGGCACGTGTCTATCATGAACAAGATCTCGTTGTATCTTTTCTTTTCGTACATCTGCTCAAACGCATCGGCCAAATCGTACGATCCAATCTCTTCCGCGTCCTGAAACTTGAGAAACTCATCGCCGCCGTGTCCTGTCATGTATATGAATATGTTAGAGTTTTCATCTGTCAAGAGCCTTTTAGATCTAGGATGCTCTGGGCCCCATCTGTCTGTCAACAATCTGATAAAGTTCTCCACTGTCACTTCGTAGCCTCTGTAATCAACTTCAACGTTGTCACCATACAAATCTATAGCCCTGTCTGCATTATTGAACACTGCTCCCGGAAATGCGTTTCTGGAATTGCAGGCAACGTCATCCGCCAACATCAATATTATCTGCGAGTCGGGTATTCCTAACCTCTTCACCGTACGATACATACTCAAAACGTTGGCCATGTGTCTATAGTTGAACCAAAATCGCGATGTCGAAATCAAAACTGCCCAATTATTTGTGTGCTTCGAATGATCTCTTTCCGCCGCAGGCTCCTCATTTGCTATCACCGCACAACTGGCAATCACAAGCTGCACAAAATATACAAGAAATCTCATTCTGTTTGCCCAAACACGAATTACTAATGTACGTTTTGCTTTGTTTTGCTTCCTGGCACTCAGCTCGATTCCGCTCCGCGCTTTTCGAGGCACGTGATATGCTCATTACTTTTCCGCTCCGCTCGATGGAGCGGAATATCCGATATGTCCTCTCGATTATTTTTTGTCAATCTTTTTCTCCACGTGTCCACGTGACCCTTTATAGGGCTTGTTTTGCCAGTCACACCTGTCACGTGGGTATATTCTTAACTACGAGCTTCCGCTACAATTGACGCCCCGTTGCCGCGCTCTGGTGGTGACAGTAGACAAAAAAAATTTCACGTAAAAAAAAATCTTTCTTCACCGTCGAAACACCACATTTACTGGACCACCAAATTTATATTGGAAGACGAATTAAAACAAAATGTCTAAGATCACATCTGCCCAAGTTCGTGAGAACGTTCAACAAATTCTTGCTTACTCTAACGAGACCAAGAAGAGAAACTTTTTGGAAACCGTTGAGTTGCAAGTTGGTTTGAAAAACTACGACCCACAAAGAGACAAGCGTTTCTCTGGTACTTTGAAATTGCCTCAAGTCCCAAGACCAAACATGACCATCTGTATTTTTGGTGATGCTTTCGACGTTGACAGAGCTAAGTCCATTGGTATTGACGCTATGTCCGTTGAGGATTTGAAAAAATTGAACAAGAACAAGAAATTGATCAAGAAATTGGCTAAGAAGTACACTGCTTTCATTGCCTCTGAAGTCTTGATTAAGCAAGTTCCAAGATTGTTGGGTCCTCAATTGACCAAAGCTGGTAAGTTCCCAACCCCAGTTTCCCACAACGATGACTTGTACCAAAAGGTCACTGACGTTAGATCTACTATCAAGTTCCAATTGAAGAAGGTCTTGTGTCTTGCTGTTGCTGTCGGTAACGTCGAGATGGAGGAAGACGTCTTGGTTAACCAAATCATGATGGCTTCTAACTTCTTGGTCTCTTTGTTGAAGAAGAACTGGCAAAACGTTGGATCTTTGCACATCAAGAGTACCATGGGTCCAGCCCACAGAATCTTTTAGATAAGCAAATGTATTTTAACGATTTTGTGATTATTGTAGAGAGTTGGACTGGCGCACGAGTGTCAGTGGTAACTGATTTTTTTTCTCTCTTTTTTTTTTTTTTTTTGTTTTTTTTTGGCAAAAAAGTAATGTAGAACCCACGCCTAAGAGCTCGCCAGTCGAGATTTAGGCCTGTAATTTATACCAGAGTCTTTCTCGACTATGTATTTGCCAAGATGCATTTGCTTCGAAATTAGGATGTAGACCAGACCTCTTCTTGCTTAGGGTCGAGTCCCTAATGCCACTGCGTGTGATATAGAACTTTTTTTTTCTCTCCCCACAAAACCAGTCCTCATTTGCATTGGCCGAACTAACCTACACGAAAAGTACCCAACTGCCCTTGCAATAACTGCCCAATTTGAGCTCTCGCTCATTTCTAGTGTAGAACTTTTAAAGTTCGAATTGTGGAGCTTTGGGATTCTCCAGTGCGGAGTTGCCCAAAGAGGAACGGTTCTGGCACATTTGTTGGCTCAAGAAGCTCCGATCCCAGGTATAAAAGCAGCTCGAAATCTTCGAGCAGGAAAAAAGCCCAAAAGTTCTGCAGTTCTGCATATTTCTGTTTCTGTTTCTGTTTCTGTTTTTGATTGCAGTTTGTTTCCGATTCAGTTGTTTTTTTGGTTTTTCATCTGCTTCTGTTTTTCAATTTGTTTTGTTACCAGTTTTACTCAAGTTGAACAAAATCTCACCATGGTCAAGCTTACGGTTGTTGGATCTTTGAACTACGATTTGGTCACATTTACCTCGCGGGTACCTGAAGCTGGCGAAACCATCAAGGCAAACAATTTCGAGTCACACACTGGCGGCAAGGGCTTCAATGAGGCTTTGGCTTTGGGCAGACTCCTCCCACAGGAAGTTAAAGGCAAAACACATTTTGTCCAGTTGATTGGCAAAGTTGGCGACGACTCGTTTGGTCCCATTTTGGTCAATGCCTTGGAAAAAGAGCTGGTGGACGTGAGCAGAATCGAGACTGTGAAGGACACGGCCACTGGGGTTGCCACGATTTTGGTTGAGGAAAGTGGTGAAAATCGGATTTTGATCACCGGTGGGGCCAACGACAAGTTTACGCCAGGCGACACCGAGTTGCAAAAATATTTCCCGGCCAACGAGTCCAGCCTCGAGCACTACATCATGTTGCAAAACGAGTTCCCCGTTTACGAGGAGGTGATCTTGTGGTTGAAGCAAAACAGACCCGGGTTCCAGATTGCGTACAATCCGTCGCCAATGAAGAAGGTCACAAGCGACTATTTCAAATGTGTTGATTTGCTCATTGTCAATGAGGTGGAGTCTAAGCAGATCTTAGAGTATTTGACTGGGAGCTCGAGTGTGCAAGAACCAACGACCAAAGAGGCCAAAATTGACTTTTTTGGTAATATTGCAAAGAGCTTGTTGCTGAAGATCAACAATGCCGAGAACTCGTTGAACTTAGTCATAGTCACATTGGGATCCTTGGGCGTTATTTACACAAGTGCCAAGACTCAGGGCAAAACTGAGTTTTTGCCATCGCAGAAAGTCGAGAAAGTCGTGGACACCACGGGAGCCGGTGACACCTTTTTCGGGTCTGTGGTATCGCAATTGAGCTTGGGCAAATCTTACAAAGACGCTATCACATTTGCTACGGTGGCCAGTAGTTTGGCTATTCAAAAGAAGGGGGCAGGTGGCAGTATTCCAAAGTTTACGGACGTTCAAAAACGTTTGAGTAACTAGAATCTACTCGCATTGATGGAATCAATATGACGTACACGGTTGGTGCCTGACATTCCAATTAAACAGATATATAATACTTATGAGAGATTTAATGAAAATAGAAGTAGTAGCAGTAGCAGTAGCTGGCATGAATTTTCAAAATAGACTTCATTCCAGCTAGCAGATCAAGCATCTTCCCGAAACAGATGCAATGGTTGAAAGAAACAACTGTATTGCCTTGTACACGGCTCACCTGGTGCCTCCTACAATTCAATGACCTCGTCCACCACTTTGGCTCTCTTTGCGTCCCCGCCAGTCTCGTCACCAGCACGTTTTCTGTCTTCACTCACCACAATGGTCTCTGTGGCTGACTCCACAGCTTTTTCTGAGTCATCTGGCTTTTGCACAACCTTCTTATTGAGTTTCAACAGTTCCATCTCAAAATCTTCGACGTCACTCAACTCCATATACAACTCGACGCTCTCCAACTCGTCCAATTCGTCCCTTACCAGCAAAACAAGACCCCTTTTGAAGCCCAATTTCGATATTGGCTCATCCAAGTTGTCATCAAAATCCTCGTCATACACGAGTTTGTCGGCACCAAGCACCAACGAAATCGACTCGTGTGCATAATTTAACTTCTTCAAAACGAACGATAACAAATCCTGCAATTTAACGTCAAAAGACTTGAGTTTAAGCACGCTTCTTTGCATAGAACAGGCTGGACACTTCTTGTTTTTCTCAAACAAGCTGGAGGTACTTGTGAACCGAGCGTTGTCTTGGAATGTGTAAATCATCTTGCACAAGTCTCTAGAGTTGGTTTGAAACATGTAGATTGACTGTAACGCGCAATAACCAGCAATAATTGAGTTTGTCGTTGCTATTGCCGGAATGATATTACCAGCAATTTGCTTTATGTCAAACTTCGACTTGAGCGGAATTCCGTAGATGTAAGATCTGATGTTGGAAGCACTGGCCACAAAGTCAAGGGTGTCCTCGTCGTCTTTGTCAAACTCAATCACTTTCTCGCTTTCGCCCCTTTTTTGGAGCCGTTTGACACTGTCAATGAAGAGGTATACGTATTTGCTGATATCCCACAAATCCTGGCCCTTCAGAACGTCCTCGCTTGTTATACTAGCAAGTTTTGGCTTGAATTCTGTCCACTGCAACGGCTTTGGCTTGGCTCTTTTTTTCCACAAATCCTCAATGAGAAGAAGCTTCTCAATGTCCTTCACAAAAATCTTCTCAACAATTTTCTCCCCGAAATCTGGCTTGTCACTCATGTTTCGAAGCTCAATTAACTCGTTCTGCTCTTTTTTCAAGTTCTCAATTTCTTCCTGATTGTCTGTGCCCAAATCGAGCCCCACATTCAGTGGGTCTTCAACTTCCTCATCGTACAACTGTGAAAACAAGTAGTTTTTTGCCCACGTAACGCAATGCACAGGCTGTGAAGGTGTGGATCTGATGGTACACACTGGGAATGTCTTGGGAGTCTCTTTTGTAGTACACTCGTAACATTCAGTGTCATATGGAAAAATTGGCGTTACTTGTCCACTGAATCCAGTGGTGCCACTCTCTATGCACGGTTTTTTCAAAAATAAGCACATCTTGTTCACGTGGCTACGTGCCTGAATGTTGTCGAGAGCATTGAAGATAATCTTGAACTGGTCGAACCAGTCTAATGAAAAAGAGTCGGCATCCATTATATTACCCATGTACGGCACAACCTTGCAGTTTAAGAAATTGAATCCTTGAACAGCATTGACGGCAGTCTCTGACTTGGCCTTTTTGATGTCCTTATGTCTGAACAAAAATTGCCGGTTCAAATTGCTCAAGTCTATAGTGTCTAAATCAACAACGTGAATCTCTCCATATCCCATCAATACCAAATCTTTCAAAAGCTCACAGCCAATTCCTCCCGCGCCGACCAAAAGAACCTTGCTCTTTTTGATCTCTTTAAAAACATTGGGTGTCACAATTGTGCTGATTGTGCTTGACATTTTTTATTGTGTTTTGGTTCTCAACTTTTGTAGAAAGTAGGTGTGGTTTGAGTTTGCGTATTTCACTGTTTCTCATCAGTCTTCAGAAAATTTCCACCTCTACACCCAAACAACTGGTTTTCACTTGTAGTAAATCACCCTCTTATTCTTACAAAAAAACACCCCCAAAATGAAGAAGGGAAAAAAAGCTCTGATTAATGGCAGGTGCAGCGCTTTTAAGGGTTTCGTAAAAAGTAACGCTTTGAGCACAAAGCTCGCACTCCTTCAACCTTTCTTTTTTTTTTAGGGTCTTTTGATTTACCCAACTTCCAGCTCAAAGTTTAAAATCTTAAGAGACTTCATTTTGGGTTAATTATAGTAGTTCTTAGAGGATCTCTGAAAAAAGAAAAAAAAAGAAAGATGGCTGTTCAAGTTTTCTGCCTGCCATCCCTTTGGGTACGCACTATTTTGTAAAAAACTACTCGAACGGGTTTTTGCATATGATACAAATTTCCCGATAAAAATGCAACCCCGTCTAAATACAATGCAGCTGATCAATCTTTGATCAGTTACCCAAGTTATCAGTGGTATTAAAAACCATGGATATCCTTAAAATGTGGATACAGTTGCTTTCCAAAGAAACAAAGAAAACTTCACAAACTGATCTTGTTTCTCTATACTCAAATTTTGATTGGTTCTAAGTTCTGACCTCAACTTTTTGACAGATAAGTACAACACCAGAAACACATAGATAGTACAGCAAATATGGAGAATCATCCAAATTATCTTGCGCCGCCAGAAAGAGTCAAGACCCCCGTGTCTCCGTCGCAGCAAAGTGGCGTTTATAGCAACGACTTCGCTGAAGTGCGCAGCAAAAAGCCTATCAGTTTGAGCGAACCACAAGGCTACTCTAGCAACAACATTTACAATTCGGGTAGAAAAAGCCAGTTTTCCAGAGTCACATCAGTCGTTGACAAAGAACAGATACACAACGATGAAAATGCAGACAACTTCACCAAGAGAAGTTTTACTCTGCGTACCAAAGATTTGGTGTACATGATTTTTGAGCAGCCATTCATCGAAATTCCAAAATTGCTCAGTGATACCTTGGAGATACCTCAAGATTGTATCAACCTTGCGACTTTGCTCAAGGTGGTTCAAATAATGTGCCAAGTGGCCGTCATAGGTATGGCGTCTCAATCCATCAGCAATGATAAAAAACAGGTCAGTTCAAGTGTTTGGGCATTTTTGATCGCCGAAGCCTCGATAGTATTGGCCATTAGCGTCTTGTTTGCGTTCCGGTTGTTCAGAATGCACAGAATTGGAGCCGTGATGTACAGTTTTATTGGGTTCTCGTTGTGTATCAGTGCATTTGGTGTTGTTTTGTCCAAGTTGGCCCAGGGCTATTGTACAAATACTTCCACATACTGCCAATTGCGTCAAGGCATAATAGCTATGGTAAGTTTGTCAACTTTTGTCTGGGTCATTGAGCTTCTGATCTACTTAACAATCGTGTATGTTGCAAATAGGGGCTTTGATCCAAACCCTAATAACGGCATAGACCACATCAATGACCCGGAAGCTTATTTAGAACACCAGAGCATGCGCACAGTGACTCCTCATACACCAATGCCAATGCCGCCAATGTCTCCTGCTGCCACAGTTCTTGCTTCTGAGCACCAAAAAGAAATAGAACAGGATCTTGCCGAGCCTGAGGTCCCTAAAGTTGAAACAAAGAGATTCGTTGTTACCGAGGAAGGTCTTTTTCCAGTCACAAACGGCAATTGCCTTGATGGCAAGGTGAAGGCTGAAATCTACGCAGACGTGTAATGATAAAGTAGAAAACAAAAAAGAGAGAAAAAATTAAGTTAGTTTGTTCATGCATAGTTGAAATTTTTGTACAATAATATCACAGTCGACAAAAATAGTTCTTTTTCTGTAGATTACTTTTTTTTTAATGAAATTGGTAATACTGTTCTTTTCACTGGTCTTGTCAAGTGTTCCTGGGCTACTGTTTAGGGACATATGTCAACAGCAGCCTTGGGTTCAATTGGTTGTAGCCGGTGGCGAGCTTGACAATTTTCCGCACAAGGTGGACGATCTTGAGCTTTTGTATTTCACTCTGACAAACGACACGCTGATTTTGGAACTCAGAAAAAGAGAGTCGAGCAGTGAAAATTTACAGTTTTTTGACGACTTGGCCAAACAATGGGTGAAATATTGTGGGCTGGAGTCTCTGAGGAGTGTTCAGACAGCTTCCGGCACCGGAATGCGTAAAAGATTGGACGGCCACATGATACACAGGAGCAAAATTGGCAGCACCATATTGAAATCAAAACCAAAGTACCGCTTGTTGCCCCCAACTACGCACCACAGACAGAAAAACTACACGCAAATAGTGCTCTCTAAAAGAAGAGTACTCAACCAGCAGATGACTAGGGACCAGTACTTGGCACGGAAGACTAAAATCAACAGAAGCGTACAAAAATGTAAACTTGTCAACTGGCAGAATTGTTTTGAAGAACAATATCAAAATCTTTGCATATAGGTACATTCAATGTGTGCAAAAAAGTCTTTAGAACAAGATTTGTGTGTAGGGAAGGAGGACCATTCATGTTGGAAAGAAGTCCATTCATGTTGGAAAACATCCCTACCGCAGGTCTCATCACCGACTTTTTCAACTACTGTTGTATAACAATATATGCAACACTAATGTAAGTATTCCAATATACCAGATTTATAATAGATCTAACCAAAAGGTCGAGTATTACAAAGGTAAGTTTTAATTGATTGATAGGATTGACTCATTGCGTTTCTTTTTGCGAGTATGTTTGCAAGTTCATATGATTCTAACAGCAGCTTTCCATTCAAGGAGTGCGCTCGTTCTCACCGCACGAAAAAGAGGTTATAGAATTTGGACAGCCTCTTACGTTGATTGTTGGTCAGAATGGAACAGGGAAAACAACTATAATTGAGTGTCTCAAGTATGCTACAACAGGTGATTTGCCCCCAAATAGTAAAGGTGGGGCATTTCTTCATGATCCAAAGATTACAGGTGACAAAGAAATCAAGGCACAGGTCAAGTTGGCATTCAACAATTGCAGTGGGAGTAGCATGGTATGTACAAGATCCATGCAGTTGCTTGTGAAGCGTACAACTACACAATTCAAGACTTTGGAAGGTTTGCTTGTCATTTACAATCACAATGAGAAAACAACGATTAGCACAAAGACGGGTGAGTTGGATACGCAGATTCCATTTTACTTGGGGGTTCTGAAATCAATCTTGGAGTACGTCATTTTTTGCCACCAAGAGGAAAGCCTCTGGCCCTTAAGTGAGGCTCTGCAGCTAAAAAAGAGATTTGACGAGATTTTTGAAGCACTTAAGTTCACTAAAGCACTTGAAAGTATCAAGAATATTAGAAAAAATATGGCTATTGAGATTAAACTTCTTGAACAGAATGTCAGTCACATGAAAAACGACGTAAACAAAGCCCAAGAGGCAAAGCAAAAAAAAGAAGCGCTTATGCTTCAGATTGACCAATTCAAGGAGGACTCAAGAAAGTTGGACGAGAACATCAAAAGAGTCAATTTGGAATTGGCTCAGTTGTTCAAACTGAATCAAGAATTTCAGCAAGTCATTGCTAAAATTGAGAATTTGAACTTTCTGAAAATGACATATACTAAACAAATCGATAATTTAGAGAAAACAATTGAATATCTTCATGAGCTGGAAGAGGTCTTGCAAGAAAAACTAGCAAACTTTTCGGAGCAGGTTTCTGAGCTCCAAGATCAGATTGATGCAAAGGAATTGGAATTGGACCAAGACATTGAAGAGTTAAGTGAACTAAGAGGGCAGTTGGGCAAAAAAATGGGTCAACAAGGTGAATTAAAAAGTATCAAAAAAACTTACGAGCTGAATTTGGAACGTAGAGAACAGCTATTTGAAAAAAACAAAAAGCAGATGGGATCTAATTCTTTAGAAAATTTTTCAAAAGATCTTTTGGCACATCTTGAATTAGAACGAAAGCAGTTTAACGATTTTTGTGAAGAAAAAGATTTTACGTTAAAAGAATCTCAAACGAAAATCGCCAGCCTCCAAGAATCAATTCTCAATCAAGAAAACTTTCAAAAATACACCAATGACGATATCAAAAGGCTTGAGAAAGAAACTTCGCAATTGGAAAAGAAAATCAAAGAGAACAGCGATAACGATATAGAATCAGAAAAATCGCAATTAAAAAGTTTAGAGAAGAAGTTGCAATCTGTGAAAAATCTGAATGAAATTTCTGAAACTATTGAGAAGCTCAAAAAGAATGACTTGGAAATATCTGAAATTGAGCAGAAAATAGAGAAAAGCAATGAAGAAATAGCAAAAGCTAGTAAAAGATCTGATTCTAATGCAATGTTGAGTATTTTGAAGCAAAACATAGAGCAAAAAAAACAGTCTGTGGACAGAATATCAAAACAACATTCAGACGAATTTAAAGAAACTTTGGGGGTTTCAATGACCGAATGTTTCAACTCCATTCTGATTTTTAATGAAATTTTCGAAGGTGAAGAAGACAGGCATGGAAAAACGAAGCTTGAACACCAAAATTCGCAAAAAATGAAAAGCCAGTTTGACACTGAGTTACGATTACAACGAGACGAATTTGAGCAAAAGCAGAATGAGTTAAAGCTGCTTCAATCCAAAATTAGTTCAGTTTTACCTTCAGATGTCTTACTAGATGAGTACGAAGTGTATTTGAGTGAACTTGAACAAGATTACAAGGTTGCACTCCAAAATGCCAAATTAAAACAGACCACCAAAGAGTTCAACGTCAAAGCATTAGAGATAGCTGAGAAAGATCATTTTTGTGTTCTATGCAGACGCGGATTTAACGAAAATGAAATGGAGAAATTCATAAAGTTGATGCAGAACTTAACAAGCAAAATTAATGTTGATGATAATGCAGAAGTTATTGAATGCGAAGAAGAATTGAATGTTGCCCGCCTGGTTCTGTCAAGTGTTTCTCAAGTCAAAAAGTTGACATCCGAGTTGCCCAATATAGAATGTAAGATCTCTGAACTTGAAGCGGCTAGAAAAGATATCGAAGACAAAATTTTTCAAAATGAGATTAAATTGCAAAGCGAGACAGAAAAGCTTGAGAAAATGCGTATCTTTGAGAAACAATTATCAGATATGACCCGATACACCAAAGAAATCGAAAGCATCACTTTTGAGATCGAAGGAATTACAAACCAATTGAGCGACTTTGGAGCCTCAAAAAGTTTAGAAGAATTACAGGAAGAACAATTGAGTTTGAGTAATCAGTTCAAGTTTCTTCGTCAAATGAGCAAATCTTTGAACGACCGTAAAGAATTTCAGGTCAAGGAAATCAATCGAATGGAGTCGCAGTTGAAGGATAAGCAATTGCGAATTCAAGAAACAGAAATGAGATTGGCTGAGATAGAGAATTTGAAAAAAAGATTTGACACAAACAAAGCACGAATCACAGAACTCAAAGACACTTCCAAGAGTATCTCAGAAAAGTTGAATAAATTGGTTCTTGAAAAAAAATTGTTAGAGAAACAAAGAAATGAAGATATGGAAACACTCGGAAAAAAATACACTGAGATGGATTCTAGATTGAAAAACACTGTGTCAATTTATGACGAACTAACACAATTGAACAAAATGATAAAAAAATTTGAAAGTGTGGACCAACCTAGCATTGTGCTAGTTAATGAGGAAGTTCGTGATTTACATGATAAAATTTCAATTTTAGAACAACGTGTGAATGACCAAACAAAAACGATCAACAAAATGAAAAAAGACATGAATAATCAAGATCAAGTTCAAAAAAACATCAGGGATAATTTGCAACTCAGAGATCTCAACAGGCAACTTGATCTGCTTGAAGAAGAGATATTGAGATTGGAAGCGCAAAACGCACAAGCGGAAAAAGACAAATTTGATGCTGATACATATAAGCTACAGCAAAAATTGGCAGAACTCCAGGCAGATTATGGTGGGAAATTGGGTGAAATCAAACAAATGGAAAGACAAACTGTGCAGTTAGATGCGGAGTTGAATACGCATTACCGAGATATAGAAAAGGTATACCACAAAGAGTGGGTCACTTTACAAACACAAAACTTGATGAATGATGATCTTCTCAAATATTCTAAGGCTTTAGATTCGGGAATTATGAAGTTCCATAGTATCAAGATGCAGGAAATCAACAAGGTTATTGATGAGTTATGGCACGCTACGTACAGAGGTACAGACATAGACACTGTGCAAATTAAAAGTGAAGCGCAAAAAGCGAGCGGGTCTGCGCAAAGCAGAACGTACAACTATCGAGTTGTGATGAAAAAACTGGATGTTGAATTGGATATGAGAGGAAGATGTTCAGCTGGGCAAAAGGTGTTAGCATCAATCATTATTCGCCTCGCACTTGCTGAGTGTTTTGGTATAAATTGTGGTATGATAGCGCTAGATGAACCTACAACAAATTTGGATACCGAGAATAGTGAAAGTTTGGCACAATCATTGGGAAGAATAATCGAACTTCGTAAAAATCAAAAGAATTTCCAATTGATTGTTATCACACATGATGAGCAATTTTTATCCCACATGAATGCTGGAAAGTACACTGACCATTTTTATAAAGTTTCTAGAAATGACAGACAGAAGAGTGAGATAGAATGGGTCAGTATAGGCAAAATCAACGAAGTCTAGCAAATCTGAAGTACAGAAATCTAAAAATAAGTTGATATTATATTATACAAAATTTTTCTTACGTTTTTTACACGTCCATCTGGCAACACCATAGTAACCTTGCCATAAACTTTCCTTATTTGTTAAGTACCCAACTAAATCGTTTTTTATAGGATCTTCTTCTTTGATGTCGATCCAATTGTACATTTTACGAATCTGTTTCCACTCATTCAAAGTTGGCTCGATTTTTGGTTTTGACCCATACTTTAAAGGGCCCAAATTGATCCAATATGCATTGAGCCCCTCGGAGACCTTGTCTATAGAGTCCATGTACTCAAACACATTTTCAGCTGTATCTAAGAAAAACTCTGTTACTATAATGATATTCTTGGTTTCCGTCGATTTTGGAACTGAAAAATCTCTAAAATCACCATGAATCAATTTCAATTTCTTCGGCTTAGAAATACCTTTTCTTAATTGAGCTTTGCGTAATTGTTGTTCCAAACTCACATGATGTGAGTAAGAATGCAAGTAAGGGTGAAAAGGTATTTTAGTGAATGGTTCTTGGTATATGAACTCGTTGAACAAATTCATTAGCATTGAGTACTCAACTGCAAAAACAGAGCTCCACTTTTCTAAAGCCAATTCGTGCGCTATTCTTCCTAAACCCAGACCGGGAATTACTATTACTGTGTTCTCTTTCCGTATGTTCACATCGAAGTCTCTCAAATGTTGCAAGCTATCCTTATAAAATCTCAAAATTTGTTCAATTTCAGAGTCATTTGTCCAATCTCGCAAATAGTGGCACAAACTTTCAATGATTCGATAATTTGGCAGCAGTGCTACACCGGCGCGCAATTCTGATGGCTCAATTGAGTATTTTTCGACAGCAAAGTTTGCAATCTTATTAATCAATGACGCATTTGTGGTGATGGCCTGATCAACTTTATCAATCTTGTTCCAATAACTCAATTCCTTTGCCATTTCATAATGTTTTGAAGGTAGCTGATTAAGCAGAAATCTTCGTTTGTTATTCCATAGCTTAGTTTTCCTTTCATAGTCCTTTAAAGAACAGACTGTGTTCACAACACTCTGTCTCTTTGTGGTAAGATCAGTTTTGACAAATTTTTTGACTATAAAATCCAATGATCTCTGAAACTTGGGATAAATCATGACCAATAATAATGAAGCAATATAATAGATTTTTGGAAGGTTAAAAGAAAGGAAAACACCGTAGATCAACAAAACAATCGATGTAATCTGAAGAGAGGACATACCGTGCTTTATCGTATGGTATATAAAAATAAATATATATATTTTTTCAAATCAATGTCAATGACATAATAAATTTTATTACCCGACTATATGCTAATGCACATCATTTGCTCATATCATCACCCGAATACTACAGGCACAAGGGCAACATGCTCTAATTTGATTTTAGCGCTTTTCAATCTGATTTATAAGTCTGTAAACTCTTTTTTTTTGTATAAAATATGGGTTCGTTTATTTTAATTGTGTTGAATTTAGGCTTGTATAGATTACAAGGACCATCAGATATATTTACCTCATTTGAGCATTGAGTGAATATTTTTTCAAAGTCCTTTGACTCATCAACTCTTGAGACACTCTAGAACAATATGATAGGATTCAAACGTTTCATTCAATTCATAAAAGCATGAAAACCTATAAAATATAGACACTAGCCCTATTTGACATCATTTATATTTATACAAGCTTAAATCAACAAGTTGTCTAGATTAAAACCACAAACAAATAAGCCGGCCTAGTATAGTGGTTAGTACGGTTCGTTGTGGCCGAACAAACCCAGGTTCGATTCCTGGGACCGGCAATTTTTTTGGCTTTTTTTTGGACTTACTTTTTAAGTTAGCCTACTGATCATTTATAAGCTTTATTTGACATCTAATACAAGCAAACTTTTTACTTTTTTCTTTCAAGGCAAATCATTTGAGCAAATCAGGAAAATTCAAAGGCACTTCTTTGTCAAACATTTTAATTACGCCAACAATCCTGAGAACTTAATATGTATTTTACTTTTAGATCAGTGATTCCCATTTTACGCATAGACTAAAACAAAATCGAAGTGTGTTGATTCGAAACCTTTTGTTGTATTTTTTCCGAACTTCAATAATGACTAGGTATAAATAGATAGAAAAAGGGCCAAGTTCAAATTTCCGGCCAAAGTCATACGCGCAGATCAGTCATATGGGGCCTTTTTGTACAAATGATAAGCCATAGCAAATAGGACTTACTGTAAGGAATCAAGGAATTAACTTTCAAGGAAAGTATGGTAGTAAAATAGTAATTCAAAAAGTAAAATAAAAAATAAATAAAAAAAAAAATAAAATCTGAAGACAAGAAATGGAACTCGAAAAACAATAGGAGCCAGCTAGTGGCAACATGGCGAATTAGTTGAGTGTAGTGTGAGTCGGAGTAAATAAAATAAAGAATTAAAAATAAAATGAAATTGAAAAAAAAAAAAATGACCTCAAAATGATTGCACGACGATATCCGGGAGCGCAAAGCTAGAATGAGAAATACATTTTAATTAGTTGTTCATTATCAACAGGCTGCGTTTCAATTTTGCTCATTCGGTGATTTCCAAAACAATAGATTTAGCGTAAGAGTGTGTAAATCGGTCAAAATGCATCACCGCGGCGTTTAGGGGATTATGATTTAACTTGTTTATTATGAGCATATAAATTTGATTAGTTCGACTTTGGGCTTACACCATGGTATGAAATGATACTAAAGGCGACAAACTAGAACAACACAATAAAAAGTACGCCTAACAATGATTGATGAGTAGTACAGGGAACTGCTAAATTTAGTGAATCAAATATCGAGTGCTTTTGAAATAAGAACGTGTAGAGTGAGTAATTGAGTGTTTTGTCCTTGGCAATCCTTACATACTACATAGGACCATAATGTTCTTAATTGCACAACGCAAATAACCACATCGTATGTTTCCAAGAATTTGGAAATATTCAAACTTTACGCTTTTCTTATCAGTGTGCAACTCTTGTGTGCTCCATACTGACAAATTTCTTATCCTAAAGTTTTGCTTGACGGTATATACCTCGGTCGCTATAAGCTTGTCATTTCGAGTGGGGTCTTCAGAGTAGCTTAGTGTGAGTATAATTTGCGATATTCTATAGAAAAAATCAAGTCAAATGCTAACCCGGACGCATTTTGAAAACCTTTTTCCTTATTAAAGCCCGTAGTAAGTGTTGTTAGTATTGTTTTTACTTTTTTTTTTATTTTTATTTTTTTATTTTTTGTTCTCTTTTACTTTTTTAAGCTACTAAATAAGATCTTCATTCAACACTTGTTAAATTTTGTAACATTTATGATATTTTTTGGAGTTCAATTTTTTTGAACCAAAAAATAGAAAATACGTACTCACATACAATTCAATACCAAAATTCTCTTGAGTTCAATTGATATACCAGTGGAACTGTTGTGATTTGATCAAGTGTTGTATGTTTGCTAGTCATTTCAAAGTTTGTTTTAAATATTGATAATCAATAAAAATCGAAAATGACTCTAGATAGAACGATAGTTGAGAACTGCAAAAGTTTACCATTTGAACCAGTGGATATAATTGAGATTCGTTACAGATGCGAGCTTCAAATAAATTTAGAAAACAAGATAGTTTTGAATCCAGGTGAAATAGTTTATGTCAACAACAAAGCAGAATCTGGTTGGTGGGATGGAGTTGTATTTAGAGAAAACTCACCAGGTGTCAGAGGATGGATTCCCGGAGCATTTGCAAAAGATACCAATTTGTTGAGAGCAGTAAAAGATTACATTAGAAAAGAGGAAGAAGAGCAACAGATGTACCGTTCTTCTAACAAACAAAAGAAGTCGATAGTGCAAGCGCAACATGTACATAGGCAACAAAAGTCGAAACAAAAAAAGACGAGGCAAAGCCGAGGAAGTGAGAGATCTGATAGTGATAGAAGTGACCAAACAGAGCCCACTGATCGCCCAACTTATGCTCACCAATTAGGCCAAAAGCCACATACACATACACTGAGTGATGGACCTAGAATTCTTACCGTGGATCAAGTTTACCAGTACATGTCCGAGAATTACTCAAACGGATACACCAAGAAGACTTATTGGCTTCCACAACTAGGACCTTATGGTGAGAAAGTTTTTTACAATGCGGATTTGGATATCTACTGTACAGAAATGCCAGATATTGACAAATTTAACAATAGCAATCAGGAGACACCACGCACGACCCATTTAAGTAGGTCAAACACAAGTCTTAATCAAACCTTGTCTCCTAATATTGAAGAACCTCAAAAAAAGGGTCAGAAATTGTTACTGATTTTTAAATCAATACCAAAAGTCAAGTATGATTCACATCATGACAAATACTATTCTGCCGCAATAAACAGAAGAAACGCCGCACAAAGGTCTAACACACAGAATTTACCTACATCTTCAGGGTCTGCAAACACCGCTACGCCAACAATATCACCAGCCGCACCAAGTTCGGACTCTGACTCAGGAAATGTTCAACATACTAGTGGCACAAGCTCTTCAACAAAAGGCACTAGTGGACCATCAAATACACCAAACACACCAACTTCTACGCATCATAATGTTGCACATACAAGTGATACTGCAAGTATAAATAGCAATAGCAATACCAATACAAACAGCACATCTGTTTTCAGCACTATTGGTGGATCCACGAGCACTAGCGTTGTTTCCTCTACGAAGCACAGCAAAAACATCGGTCACTCACGGACCAACAATACCGGTGCAAATATCATTAATAACAGCGGCAACAGCAAAGACACTGTTACAGAAAAAGATCACGTTGAAAGAAGTTCCAACTCCAATCAAGATCACAATGCTACGACATCATCTCCAAAAGAACCAATTTCTCAATACAAAATATCGAGCAATGTATATGAGGTCAATGACTATTTCAAACAGCATCCTAAAGATTTCAAGTCTTGGGAGGACTTTAAAGACACTTTGTTTGTTTTGTTAGAGAGATCTTTGAAAGCATTGGTTGAACGTGATGGCCCGGGATTTTCTGCGATTTTTACAGTTGTAGGAAAAGTTTGCTCCATGGCACACATTTTGTACAGACAATACCAGGCAGATCTCAGTAGGTACGGTTTTGAGGTGGGCGTACAGAAAAGAATGGAGCAGATAACAAGATCATTAGCATTAATTGGTGTATGTGCAAGATTGTTTTTGTCTATACGCAATGAGTTTGTTGAACAAAATAACGATGATTTAGTTAGTGGTGCCAATGTCACCAATGCAATTTCTGTCAATGGAGCACAAAGAAACTCCAGTATTGGTGTTTCTAATGATTTAGATGAGTTGTTTGAGCATGAACCATTTAACAATAGCATTACTGAAGACTCCAAATCTAGCTCAAGTAACACTAGCAACAGCAAGGTGTTTACCAGATTGCTTGAACAAAGTGCAGAATATGATTTAAAGAGAAACACTGACAGGGGATCTTCTGTGGCATATTTGGATACCGTTAAAAACGAAATTAAATTGCTTAAGAAACATGTTATTGCGATACACTCAACAATTCAGAAATTGAACAAAATCACTGGGAAACCAGTGATTGTATCGAAAATTTATGCAATGTTTCTTGATGACAAGGCTGGTTTTGATAGTTCTTACAGCTTATTGGACACTATAACCGGAAAGATGAATCAGCTCCTGATCAATAAGTATAGTATAGGAGAGTTGAGTGAAGCTAAAAAGGCGTTATCAAGATCGTTGATCGACATCAAAGACTCAATCAAAGTAGAGATATCACCTCAAACTAACAACTTAGTAGTTGAGAAACAGATTAGTGCTACGGTAAACACCATATATACACTGCTTAATTGTGGACGCAATTATTTAGAAATTCTCGACAACATAGACACTATCATCTTGTGTGATGGTAGCAACACTAACACAAATGATATGGGCGTTGTGGTTGATTTTTATGAGCTGAGACACGAGCTACAAAGTGCCTTGTGTGATTTGGTTATGTGCGCACAGGATTTAGCCGGCGATGAAAGCGGTGTTTTTGAGGGATTTTCCAAAATTCCCGAAGAGCCTACTCTTTGGCAACACAATGCTAGTGCATTAAAAAGCTCCGGGGGTGGTTATGGTATCTTGATAAACACAGTTGAGGCCAACTTTACTTCACCTGAAAGTTTTTTGAGATTGGCAATTGATAGGGCTGAACACTCTGCAACAGTTGCTTTAAGGTCATCCACCGAGCTCATTCAAACGCAAGAGGATGTGCACAAGTCTTCATCAAAAAGTGGACCAAAAAGTGTTGCGGACGCAAATGCCCGTGGAAATCCATGGTATTTGGAGTCAGAAAGTGATTACGAGCTTTATTATAGTGCGCTGGGTGAGATCAAAGGTGGCACAAAAGAGGTTTTGGTCACATATTTGACAAATCACGAAACACTTGACGAAACCTTCAATGAAACATTCTTGATTACTTTCAAGCTGATGATGACATTGGAGGAGTTCGTTACTCTTATGATCAATAGATTCAATGTTCAGCCTCCAGACGGTCTCAGCTTCGATGAGTTCCATGATTGGTATCAAAAGAAGGCATATGCAGTCAGATTGAGATGTGTGAACATCATGAAAAGATTGATACAAAAATATTGGATTGAGAGTTATTCAAAAGAAAAAGAAGCTTTGGAAATCTGGTTAAAATTTGCACAAGACTTGGCTAAAGACAATTTCCCAACCTCAAAAACTTTAGTTGAAGAGTTGCAGAAAAAGGTTGCTGGTGAACCCAGTGTCCGCAAGTCAGTCATGACTTGGCATGTCACCAATCCATATGAAGAACCCGTTCCAATTCCTTTTTATCCAGAAAATGAAGAAGGTGGGCACGTCAAAAGACTTTGGGACATCAACTATATTGAATTTGCCCGTCAATTGACTATTCAAGTGTTTGCGCACTACTCAAGATTGAACATTTTACAGTTTCTCAATAGAACCTGGAAAAACAAATATGGTGATTTGGGTAGTGGTGACAGCGCCATCAGTGATTTCAGTGCATTGTCAAACAAGTTTTCGCTAGCAGTTAGTTGTATGATTTTAAGCAGTCATAATGTCAAAGTCAGAGCCAAGACAATTGAGTATTTTATCCTAGTTGCAAACGAGTGCTTCAAGATCAACAATTATTCATCACTCATGGACATTATCAGTGCTTTAAACAGTTCTCCTGTTGGTAGACTTCGCAGAACCTGGTCAGCCATTGAGCCTAGTATTTTCGCAGTTTACCAAAGATTGAACAAGTTTATCAGTTACGAAAAGAATTTTATTTCATATTTGGATCACATGAAGCAATTTAACGGTATTGGAGTTCCATGCATTCCGTGTATCGCTATATATTTAACACATTTAGTTTTTGTTCAAGACGGCGTTCCAGACATTTTGAACAACGATCAGAATATTTTGAACTTTTACAAAAGGTACAAGATTGTTTCTGTCATGAACAACATTTTGAACTTTCAAAGTATTAGTTACAATTTTGTTGAAATTGATTCTATTCAAAATTTCATGTTTGCTAAGATGAACTCGTCAATTTCATTAGAATCATTGTACCAAATTTCGATAATTCTTGAGTCTAGGCTGTCGTCTAATAAAGTTAGCAACAAAGGCTCGGAACTTCAAAATGATTTGAAAAATTTGATTGATCCAACAAATTTTGAACAGCAACAAAACACTATGCAATATTTTGCACAGGTCAGTGCGCTAGAAGATAGTCTAGACGATGAAATTGATGATGAGAGTTTATCAGATAAGGAACCTGAAGTTGAACCTGAAGTTGAATTAGAATCTTTTGAGTGATGCTTAGAAATTCGTCCATGTTTTTGATTGCTTATCCCGGTACAAAAGAAATACAACGCAAATTGGAAAAACTAGAAATCTTAGTTATGTTTGATAGTCAGATTGCTGCACTCAACTCTGAGTGCAGTGGCACTTAAGTTACTGTGGCTGGGCAGGACTCACCGCAGTTCAAAACATTACACCTCGTCACTTCGGCGCGACATTTACAAAGGTACACACACACACACACACACACACACACACACATACACACACGCGAGACAGACAGCAAAAAGTTATTGTTATATTGTTTGAATTATCAATTTTTACTTTGTTTGTTAATTTGGACATCTTGTAAAGCGTATTGTGTACGCTTTGTATTAATTCCTCATCCATACAACCTTGAATACGCACCTGTATCTGGAAATGGATTACCCGGTAAGCATTCAAATTTTGTCTAGTTGCTTTAAATTAAAATAAGATTTTTTATAGTATGTTGTACCTTGATAGGAGAATCTGGATCCCTAAAAGACAAAATTTTAAAGTATAAAAAAGGCAGGAGAAAAGAAGGTCGTAGAACGAACGACATTTAAGCTGTTTTGGTTGGACTAATCATAGTTGATCTTTAAGCCTTGTAAAACAAAACTTTAGAAAGCATCCATAATTCCCGAGTTAACTATAAATTGTTGAATTTGGAGGCGTAGTCATCTTCGTTTCTTTGTGATCTCTTAATTGTCCCAATTGTCTGAGAAGTACAGCTGTTTGATACACAAAATTGCATTGTACTGAGTTTTGTTGACTAGTCTAGTTAGTTATCGACCAAGTACTGGTATGTATCTAAACTGTATCAGAGAAGCATATAATTTCGACTTTTTTATCTTTCTTTTCCGTGCTTTTTTTTTGTTTTTTTTTTGTTTTTCTGCGCATGTCCAGAGCTGTGTTGTACTGCAGTTAAACTTTAAATCTGAGCACGTTTTGACAGGAGATTCGGGAGATCATGCTCTTTTTTGGTTTTCCATTTAAATTGATAACAAATCCACCAATTCAAAACATAAAATTCTCATTGAATAACACAAGTGAGAAAGCAACAAAAAAAAATCATTTCAATTTGAATTTGTATGCTTTTAACCATGCCTCACGTCAAAGAGCCCCAAAATTACTTGTCAAGACAAAAGAGAAAGTTGTCGTCGAATACACAGTATTCTAGCGAAGAGATTATTGATTTGATGGAAAAAGAACAAGAAGCAATCGTGGTGAAGTTGATGAAAGAAATCAATTCTCTTCGAGAAGAAAACAAAGTTCTCAAGGCTCAATTAAACAGTGCTCCAGGATACATATTGCTGAAACCCAGCAGTTCAAGTGCCCCGTCCGCAGCTTGTGGAAGTAGCTCTAGTGATGGTAGCACAAGTGCAAATCGGTCCAGGTCATTTTCATGTGCTAGTATTTCCAAGTATACTCTTCAGAAATCCACAAGACATCATCTGTTCAATGCATAGGGCAGCTTGATCGCTAGGAAAACAGATTTGAGAAACAAAGAAAAAGAAATGGAGCAAATGCATATTTTTTCAAATAGCTAAAAGAGAGCTTACGTCAAAATTGAAATTGATTTTATACACAAACAGGATACAAAAAAAAAAAAAAATTACATTAACAAAAACAAAAAACACAAGCTAACTACTACTTGAGTGCAAAGACAAATATACAGCGAATGGGAGGGTATAAAGAAAATATGTTGATTTTCTTGCTTTTCACAATTGGAATTTTTTCTGGCTCTGTCACTTCCACTACTCTTGTGGGTGACATCAAACGTCAAAATGTGGGCGATTACAAAGCCTCAAAACTTGGCATTGAGATGAACAAAAATGGTAACATCAAAAATCAAATTGAGATTTCTACTAAAGCAGCAGATTTGCCCTTTCCACAATGGCTCACTGACTTCACTGGATTGAAGGATTGGCCAGGAATAGACCCACCGTACATCCCATTGAATTTCATCAATGTGAACGAGCTACCTAACAATATTGCGCTGCACGATATGGGAGTTTGCCCAGCCGATAGAAGCAGTTGCTCCTTTGATTGCTACAAGTGTGTGGCCCAGGATGATGTATATACATGCCCAAAATTGAGCCAAACCTTTGACGATGGACCAACGGCCTACACGCCGGAATTGTTGGAGAAGTTACAGCACAAATCTACATTTTTTACATTGGGATTGAACGTTGTGAAGTACCCTGAAACTTACAGAGACGTTATAAAAAGAGGCCACTTAGTGGGCTCACACACGTGGAGCCATAAGTTTTTGCCATCATTGAGTAACGAAGAAATCA
Organism: Saccharomycopsis lassenensis; assembly: GCA_031125475.1. Taxonomy (NCBI): domain Eukaryota; kingdom Fungi; phylum Ascomycota; class Saccharomycetes; order Ascoideales; family Saccharomycopsidaceae; genus Saccharomycopsis; species Saccharomycopsis lassenensis. The sequence continues at coordinate 226,392 of JASTUK010000010.1, forward strand.
TTGCGCAGATTCAATGGTCTATATGGGCAATGAACGCAACTAGTGGGCACATCCCAAAATGGTTCAGGCCCCCATATGGCGGTCTCGATAACAGAGTTCGTGCGATTTTGAGAAAATTTGGTCTACAATCTGTGTTGTGGGATTATGATACATTTGATTGGCAGTTGATAAGCAATCAGAGAACCGATGCTCAAATATTTGATGAAGTGAAAGTGTGGATGAGCAATGGCAAAAAAGGTGGGTTGATATTGGAGCACGATGCTCATTTGAAATCCGTCCAAGTTGCCTTGGAGTTATCTAACAATTATATTGGACATGACCAAATGACGGTAGCACAATGTGTTAGCGGTCCAGATTATATAAAAGTATTTCCTAAAGCTCCTACTAGCTCAAATGGAAAAAGCTTTTTCAGATTTGGCCGTCCTGAAGTTCACAGCTCTGAAGAAGATTGCGACGATGCTAGCATCGAAGCTCAGGGAAGTTTTGTTTTTTCCACTTAAAACTGTTTCTTCCAAGAATGTGATGTATTGATTTATAAGCACTTTGTAGTCATTTGTTGTTTTTGAGGCACTGTTCAAGTGTTGCGACCCGTGTTTCAAGCTGCCTCACGTACTGAATGAGACCCAAAAACTGGCTTTTGAAAATCGCCAGCTCCAGAGACGCCAGCGACACCTGCGCTATTAGTGATTCCGAAGTTGTGGAAGGCACTGAGGCAATCAGATTGAGTGGAATGTCAGTTTGGAACAATGGCTGAGGCGCATGTTCGAGAAGATCGATGATATTGGTCGAGTCCGCCAACAACAGCATCTGTTGATCCTGCTGTTGATGTTGCTTCTGGTTCTGCTGATTGTGCTGAATCTGGATCTGGTCCAGATTTTGAGACTGGCTCAGGTTCTGGCTCAGGTTCTGGCTCAGATGTTGGCCGTGATTCAGACTCAGACTCTGGCTCTGGCTTTGGCTCTGGCTCTGACTCCGTCGCGGTACTTGATCCCCGCTGTGTTTTAGTGGCTCCTCCTGCGAATTGCTGGCCAGAGATTGCTGTGCACGGTCAGAATTCAATCTCCACCTTATTGTGTCGAAAGGCCGCTTTGGATCTTTCACAGGACTCGTTCTAGAAACACGTCTGTTTTCACCAGAATCCGCACGTGCAATCCCGTTGGAGCTGCCATTTTTTGCAATACTCAATGGCACCCTTTCCTGTATTACCGAGTTTCTGAAAACCAGCTCGCATCCTGATTGCGAGTTATTGTGTCTCACCAAAGAATCGCTTCTGGCAAACAGTTTACCACACTGCACACACTTGTACGGTCTTTCTCCGGTGTGGAGCTTTGAATGGCGCTTCAAGTCGTGGGCTCTGCGGAAGCTCGACTGGCACACATGACAAGTGTGCGGCTTGGCTTTTGAATGTGTTAAGTTGTGCGTTTTGAGGTTGTGTTTTCTGGTGAAGGTACATCCGCATTCGTCACACCGAAACTTTCTCTTGTCGCTGGTCTCAGGTTTATCCTGTAGCTCATCGTTCTGCGTGCCTAACTCTGTCATTGCTCGAATTTGCTGTTTGCCGTCAAAAACAAGCAAACGTCTGATATCACAAAGTGATTAGTGGTGATGAGCAGCAAGATGTGGCTAGAGAAAGCGGCAGTGTAAGCGGCTGAGCAATGAGAAAAAACAAAAAACAAAAAACAAAAAACAAAAAAAAAAAGTAAAAAGTAAAAAGTAAAAGGTAAAAGAAGAAAAAAAAAACATCAACCTGGGTAACCATTTAATTATTATTAGCATTGATATATCGGATATATAATATCTATCGATTAACTATATTTGTCGTACACCATGTTGAAGAGAAACAAGATAAAGAACTTGACAAATACGATAAAAAGCGCCAACATTCACGATTTTTCAAAGCTGCTCACCTCCAATGACTTTGACTTGGACGAGGTCATTGAGTTTGGCGTGGAACTGAAGATTATATCAATGGCGTTTGATCCGGTTCAGTCCTTGTTGGCATTTGGAACAGTTTTGGGCCAAGTGTACATATTTGGACAGCTGGGTGTTTCCAGCAAGTTCATCAATGACAAAAGAGACCCTATTGTGGATTTGCGCTTCATAAAAGGTGTGTTTTTGGTAGCCTTAACCCGGGGGTCAGACCTCGTTATATACTCACTTTTGAGCCAGCAAATCTTGAGAACTGAGAACATTGTTGGCCAGGTAACATGTATGGCCAGCGATCCGACTATTGACTGGGTCTATTTAGGTCTTGGCTCCGGTTCCATTGTGGTTTATGATGTAGCTTGTGGTCACACCACCAGGCACAAAATCATGAACTTGACAAGAGACTACAGTGCCAAGGATACCAATGTTGTCAAAATGCAAATAAATCCAAGAGACATTGGCACTTTGCTTGTGTGTTACTCGGCAATGGCAGTCACATACTCTGTCACAGAGCAGAAAGTGAAGCAAAGGTTTGAGTACACATTGCCGGCATTTGCACCTGGCGGAGACTCAATAATGACGAATAAGCCAAGAAGACCGCCTCTTTTGAGTGCCAGCTACCACCCAAACGGATTGAACATTCTCACAGTGCACTTGGATGGTTCTTTGGTGTTTTGGGATGCAAACAATGGCACTTTGATATTGGCGCGCACCATATTCGACACAGAAGTGAACAAACCAGTGAGAGCTCCTCCAGGATCCGGTAGCCCCGATATGCGGTACAACTCAATTGTGCAAGTTGAGTGGGTCTGCGAGGACAATCCAGAGAATACCAGTTTGTTGATTTGTGGCGGTGACACCTTGGGTGGGGGAAACGCTGTGAAGAACTTGGTCAAGATCGAGTTTGATACCACTCCTAAGTACTCCATAACATCCTACGAAAAGATGGCAAGCTTTTATGCAAATCAAAAGAACTTGCAAATATTCCCAATCACCATTGAGGACACTATTTGCAAAACCCTTTGTCTCCCTAGAAAAGATCCGTTTTTTGACGGCAATCATGATCCTTCATTTGTTTTGGTGTTGTTGAAAAGCGGTACTTTGCAGCTCCTCAAATGGCCAGTGGGAGATAAGTTCAACGACAGCAAAGTCTTTCCGCCAAATTTATGGTGGTTGGCACCTAAATTGACTTTTATGTCTGCATTTGAGGTGCCAAACTTGCAATGGACTGGAATTTTCAATGCTACGGCCAAAGGAACAGACGCGAAGTTCATCAAGGGAGGGTGTCCGGCACCTAATCGTTACAGAAGTTTGCTGCAAGACGGCACTAATGTCATAGTCACAGGACATGAAGACGGAATGGTAAAGATATGGAGTAATCAAAGAACTGAATTGGATTCCAGCGCGGTGATTGATGTTGATTCTGGGTTTTGTTTGGGGTCTCAGGCACCAAGCGCAATTACCAAAGTTGACTTGCTGGGCAATACTACTGAATTGGTTATTGGGAATGATCGCAACGAGGTGATTTTGTATCGATTTGGAGAAAACCGTTTCTATAATCCAGCAATGTCGAAAACAGAGGCGCACAGAACCGGTAATAGAAACAAAATCAAGAGTTTTGGTAGTAGCTTGTTGGCAAATATAGAGCAAAATGCCTCGCCTTCAGAGAAAGTTACATTTTGTCCACAGTATTTGCTCAGGGCCCCACCATCAAAGTTTGCGGATAGTTTGACAATCACATGCTTGAAAAGCGCGCATTTGGAATTTTTGTTTGTTGCATACAATGATGGCCAGTTCGTGGTGATTGACAATCGGGTGCAGGACATCATTTTATTGGATAACGTCAACAATCCAACGTATGGCAGTGGTGCTGGACGTGGTAACTCGCTCGTCTACATCAGCAGCAGTGAATTTTCTATCATGAGAGCTGTACCTCTGGAACCCTATTCGTCTTTGATATTGCACTGTGGTACCAGTGACGGCAGGGTATTGAATTTTCAAATACTTCCAGGGTCTTCGCCAAACTCGTTATCTCGATTCAAAATCGCGCCTTGCGGCCAGTTTGCTGCTGTACGAGAAAAAGTTCGGGCTATCATACCAATAAATGCGGCAAATGGTCACACTGCCGTTGCGAGACCACAAGAGTTTGCACAGTTGAGTTCCGGTGTGTTGATCAAAGGATTGCTCGTTGTTTTGAGTGCCACTGAAGTGAGGGTGTTGAAAGATGGATCTACAGTGGCTCACAAAGTGTTTGACCATGGCGTGGGTGTTTTAAGCAGCGGGTTGATTTATGCCAATTGCAAATCACTGGTGGCTAATGGGGCACAGGAAGTTGGCGCAGCATTGGCAGTATTGCTCTCAAACAGTACTTTTAAAGTATTTACGCTTCCTAGTTTGGCAGAGATCTCAAAAATGCCACTTGTGAGCTTGGAGAAGGTGGACACTCAACTTGGTAAACAGTCGTGTATCATGCATAATGGAGATATTGCATTGCGAAAAAATTTGCACAGTGGTTCGTTGATCAGTATAACCAGCTTTGGGCAAGTCCATTCAAATAAGAATGACACACTATTTACAGACGACGCCAAAATACCTGTGAGACCTGCATTCAATACCTTACAATGGGCCAGAGGGACAAAGCTTGCACTGGTTTTTGATTTGGAAGAAACGTTCCACGGGGACAAAAGATTGGCTTCGCATTACCAAAAGGAGACAGATGCTTCCAACAACTGCGTTTCGGTGGATATCATACAGAAAATATCGGATTCGACAATCAGCGCAACTCGAAATGACGCAGATCCGTACGGCTATCAGAGCAATACATATCAGAGAACAGCAACTGTTTCACCCCACAGTCCAACCACAAACAAAAACAATGGATGGGGATTCTCCATGGACAATCTCACCCAGACGTTCAATAACACCATGAACGGATTGGAAGAAAGTCTTGCTAATGCAGGAGAAGCCGTTACTGGTACCGTAAACGGCGCAGTGGAGGATACAAAAAAGAACGCCGTGAAGAGCTACTTCAAGTCGAAATTTATTTAGGAAACCAAACATCAAAAAAAAACAAGAATAACATGCAATATTGGCTATTTGCCACTGTAGACCTCATTGATAAACCGTTCTTGTTCTGCCCTGTCCTGCTCCAACTTAAGTTTATTTCTGTAATCACCCATAAACTTTTCTATATTGTAGGCAGCACCTGTAGATGCCCAGGTCATAAACCACACTACTTTTGCAGGTGTTCTGACCTGTCTGAAACCAGGAAACCGCCATGTGACTAAGTAGTAAACGGTTGCGCCAAATATGGCTCCTTTTGCTGCTCCTATTGCCGCTGGTGTAACAAACTTTGGGTCCATTGCATTACTTGAAATCACTATCCTTTCCTTGATTTTGTACTTGTACTTGTTTTTCTATCCTGATTTGCGCTGCCTTTTTTTTTCTTGCTGGTTCCATCGGTACACTACTACATATTATGTAAGTGCTTAGATAAGCTTGGTCCACGGTGGTGAGTTTATCAAAAAATCCTCCCCAAGTACGCAATTGTAACCAACTCGTTCATGAAAACAGCAATTCTTTTTAAGAGTAAGAATGCCAAATGGACTTGTGCACCTTTGGGATCTGGCTTTGTGAGTAGCACAATATTGTGCACCAAATCACAAGTAACTCTCCACGCGTCCTATCTCCTCGTGTGATCCTCAATTAAAAAACACCAGAAAGCGAGTCTGATGGCAGATATAGTATGGATTGAACAAATGTGCCATCATTAAGTTGATCCACACACTAACAAGCTCGCCGTTCTACACCATGATTACCCCGGCTTTTTAAAAAATGTATTTTTTTCAAATCTTTTTTGTTTTTTAAATCGCGAAATGACAGTTTCTTTTTTTACTTTTATTTTCTTTTAAATGAAAGCGAGCATAACAACCGGGTAACTTTCCTCTGCTTTTGATATTTCAGCGTTTCTCATGATGAACATAATCTATCAACATGGAAGCAGACAAGCCAAAGAAAAAAAACCCTTTAGCGGGCAAGAAAGTAAGCGAAGAAATTCTTCTCAAGCGTAAACTTGGCCGTATTAAGGCGGCTGAGGATATGGCCAAGAAGATCAAAAAGTCTGGAATTGAAAAAGTGGACAATGAGTTATTGAACTCGATATTTCAGCCGATGCCATTGATCAATCAAAAGAATTATTACACAGACTATTTGAAGAAAGATGACCAGATAAACTTCCTCAGAAACAGAAAACAGCTTTTTGCCATCAAGAAGAGTCTCAAATTGGCAGAAAAGAACAAAGAGTCTTCAGTTTCTGCTGCTAACTTAGATGACATCGATGATGCTGAAGGCGACGACGATGACGATGACGCGGTTTTTGCATCATCTTCGGTAACTGCTGCTGCAACTCCTGCACCATCTGCTACTCCGGGAGCTGCTGCCATCAATTCTACCGACACAGCTATTGCTGATCTTGAATCTAATCCAAGTTACGGCGAGTATCGTACGAGCACATTGAAGTCCATTGTTCTTCATCCTGGATCCAGAAATTTGCGCTTGGGACTATCCACAGATGTGTACCCTAAAACTGTGCCGAATGTCATTGCCATCCCACACGATACTGAGAATTTCGAAGCAAAACTTAGACATATGCCTCCAAGAGACCCAAATGTTGAGCCTGAAGCCGGCACCAGCTTATTTGGCGAATCTTTTTTGCAGAGCAAGTCTGTGGTACAGAAAGATTTCAGAGAGAGAATGAGATTTTACAAAAGAAGAGTTCTTCCGAACTCAGCAGAGACTGTGCGCAACTTCAATAAAAAAGTTGTTCCAGAACAAGTTTTGGACATGAACGATCCTTACAAAGTCGAGTGGCGAAACAGCAAGACCGAAAAAGCACGTTATCTTGTTGGAAAAGCCGCTTTGGAGTTGGACGGTCAATCCAAGTACAGATTACGTTGGCCTATAAAAAATGGTCGTTTCAATGAAAATCCGGTTGACTATAAAACCCCAATGGATCTCATTGGTGACTTGCAACTCATAGTGGAAAGCAGTGTCAAAGAGAATCTCGGTATTGAGGCTAAGGATTTCCGGAACCACAACATTGTGCTCGTTGTACCAGATTTGTACGACAAATGTTATATCGAAACATGGATACTGCTCTTACTTCAAATGGATTTTAACGCTGTGCTGATTATCCAAGAAGCAGTTGCTGCCACTTTTGGTGCTGGTGTGTCACAGGCTTGTGTTGTGGATATTGGTGCGCAAACAACGACGATTCTGTGCATAGACGAAGGAATGATCATCAACGATTCCAGAGTGAGCTTGGACTACGGGGGTGATGATGTTACCAGACTTTTTGTCAAGTTGTTATTGGACTCTAAGTTTCCATACTCTGGCATCAATTTGAACAGAACGGCAGATTGGGCACTTGCTGATAACTTGAAGGAGAAGTTCACCACTTTTCAAGACGCTAACATCGCTATTCAACTTTATGACTTTGTGAAAAGAATTGCTAACGAGAAAACTGAGAAATTCCAATTCAAGGTCTTTGATGAGGTTATGTTGGCTCCAATGGGCATCTTCTATCCAGAAATATTTGCATTGCACGGCGATGAGAACATAGAAAATGACACTGAATACGAGGATTTGTTGGAGAATAATGGATCCAATAAGGCGATATCGAAAAAATATCGGCATTTGCTCTTCCCTAGACCTATGGACTCATACACAGGGGAGCCGGATAATCCAACGTCACTTCTGCAAAAGTTGTGTTTACAAAACGATTTGTTTACAGACCAAGAAGACGAGAAAATAGTCATCGAAATCCTTAGCGATCTCAACAGCAAAAATGAGACAGAAACTAACATGAGTAATTTAAATTTGAAGAAGAACGAATTGACATACGAGGAAGAGTTGAAGGTGAACTCGTGCAAGTTGGATTTGGCGATCATTGAATCCATAACAAATGCTTGTAAAGTCACAAAAGACATGACTTCGGCCAAAAAGTTTTACGAAAACTTGTTGTTAGTTGGAGGAGGATCAAAGACGCCGGCTCTTGATTTGATTTTGACCGACAGAATCAATATTTGGCGTCCAAGAATTTTGTCTTTGACAAACATCCAAGACGTGTTAGTAAAGTTGAACGAAGAGTTTGTTACTAAACGAGACGCTGCGCTCGCAGCCAAGCCTACAGACACTGAACAAAAATTGAGTTCGGAGGAAGAGAGGGAGCTCATTACGGGTGTTGTGTACAAAAGTTTACCAAAAATTATGGAAGGTGTTGCTCAATACGGTGGAAACATTGAAGTTTTGTCACCACCGCGTGACATTGATCCACAAATTTTAACTTGGAAAGGTGGCTCAGTATTTGCAAGATTGAAAATTGCACAAGAGTTATGGATTCAACAGGGTGATTGGGACCTCTTGGGGAGCCGTCTGCTTCATTACAAGGCTTTGTTTAGTTACTAAAATGATTACATATTTTTTTTTGTCTCATTACGTCTCGTATATTACACTCCAAGTTTTTTTAAGTTCTCACGACTTAACTTGATTTTCACCAAAGTTTTCAAATTGCTTGCACGACTCTTTTGGACTTTGACTTTTGATTTGCTGCCAATGACTATCTTAGGCAGTCTTGGGGAGTTTGAGTCATTCAATTTTGTTAATATTTTGAGAGATATCTTTTTGTTGAACAGCAATTTGAACTTTGACTGTCTGAATATTGTGATTTTTCCACTGTTGTTGCGCGCAACGAGCATCTTGTCTCTTGGAACAGGAAGACGCACCAACATCTGGGATTTGTTTTCAAACAAGATCTCGCAAAGTTGAAACAACAATCTTTTATGGTAGATTGACAAGACTGGTGAGTGCAACGCCATCCATATCTCCTTCTTGATTCCTTCCCCTATACCGTATTCTCTTCTTGCAATGTTGATCAAACCTTGCAAAGAAGTTTTGTCCAATTCGTCTTTACGTTTGCTCTGCATAACAGCCAGATCCTCTTCAATAAATTCGATTTCTGGAATACCTGGGTCTTTCGGATCCTCAAGTAAATCGCTATCCTTTTCGTACTCCTCGTCATCAAGAATCTTGCCGCAGCCGTGCAATACCGCCTCTCCCAAAACTTCACACAAAACTTGCAATAAATTGTCTTTTACAAAGTTGCTTTCGTCGAACTGCAACGTTTTGAAAAAATATCTCAAAAACGCCGCGTTTTTCAATCCTCCAAGAAGCAAAATCCCTTTGAAAGCTGCAATTCTCACATTTACGTGGTTCTCCGGTCTTGTATATGGCAAAAAGTCTTCGTAGCCAATGTCAAGACTTTTTCTCACGGCCAATCGAGTCTTGGCATCGAGTACCAGCACACTGAGCTGTCTCTCATGCAGCGGCACCCACTCGTCTTTTTTGAGACACCTGTCAAGCTCCAGAATTATTTGGCTCAATAGATCTTCGGAGGTCTCCAGCAGTGATAGCAAACCCTCTGTTGCACTATGCACAAGCTGGCCCATATAGTAACAATCGTCAAAGTCATTCAGGGCATTTTCGTTGTAACGCAAAAGGTCCACGAGTAAACGTTTTATCAGATTTGGACACCCGTTTTCGGTTCTCACATGGGCCAATACACGCACCATTGCCTTTTGAAGAAAGTAGAGCTGAAAGTCTGAAAAATCGTTTGGTAACGGAATTGTTGGTGAGTCTTCTTTGTCAGTGGGCTTTTTCTCATAGCAGAAAAGAGTTTTGAATGCATTGACCAAGTGCGCCTGTCCAACATACTGCAATTTGGGCAGAGTGTATCTCGCAAGAGCCTCCGCAGCGGCTATTCGCACACCGTAGTAATACCTGGAGTCCATCAAGGTTCTCAATAGTATTGTAGCGTAAACCGGCTGTTGCTGTGGCGTTTCTTTGAAGTAGTACACCAGTTCCAATTGCGCCTCCACGTCTCTATCTTGCTGCAATTGCGAGAGGTACATGTAGTCCGGTTGCAGAATGTGTGAAGTACAAATCCACTCAAAGTCTGCATCCACACGAATCCATTCGAATGCTTCATTACCCATTCGCTCTTCTTCTGCTTTCGACCACTCCAGAAGTTTCCATTTTTGTATATCTTCCGGAGTTTGCAAAACATCACCCAAACAGTGCACTAAAGTATCTGCGGATTCTTGTTGATCATCCTCTGCATCGTTCATGCCGTTTCCTAGTGAGGCGGCATTATTTCCAGGCCCAAGATCTGAGTCATGGTTCACGCCATCAAACTCCGACTCTTGCTGTGCTAATTGCTTCGTTTGACGTCTCTTCAACCGCCTGTATTTTGTGTTATACTGTATATCAAGTTTTGTGAACGCGTCTTTTAAATGAACAATGTGTTCATATGGTGTTCCGTCTGCTTCATGGATACGTATAGTTATAGGACCAGTGAAAATTGTTGGTACCGGTTTTGAAGTCTTCATGCTTTTGTACCCATTGTCCAAGAATGTATCACTACGGAGCAGCGGATCCCTTGCTTCCTCTAATTGTACCTGTCTAATACCCATTTCTATGAACATTCTCTTTTTGTTAAACCGCTGCGTTACTCTGAAAATTGGAGTGCCACAACCGTATACCCATTGTTTGAAAAACACTTCCAACTTGTTATGGTACACTTTTTCAACCACATACTGAAAGTGCGCTGTGTCTAATGCACCATTTGGCAAGTCACCCAGCATTGCCTCCAAGAACAACTTTCTGAAAACTCGAGACAAACCGTATGATTTATCTGTTTTGGTCATTCTTCTGTTCAATATGAACAAAACTATAGGGGCTTTCAATGCTAAAAACCAAAAATCCTTTGTTTCGTCCACTGGGTATGTGATTATAGGATCTGCAAGTGCTCTCTGGTTGACATCCTCTTTGCATACCTGTTCAGCCCTCTTTTTTGCTCTAAACTTGTATTCGTTCCAACCCATTAACTTATGAACAAACGTGTGGGCCATATAAAGCTGCATCCCGACGACACACCATGTGTCTTCTAAAGTTTTCTGAATAACATTCACACCAGCCCATTGTCTCAGCAAAGCGCCTGCCAAAAGCTCAGTTCTGTCCAAAAGTGGGTCAATGATTTCTGGTTTGTACAACAATGAGCTGCTAGCAATGGTAATACCTGCAAATGAACAATAGTCCACTGCCAAATCGTCCACAAAAACTATAGAATAGCTCAGAAACGGGTACAGACCAAAGTCGTGAGAGAAATACTCCATAGCAGCTGGTAAAGCCACACAAGTATTCACCGCGGCCTCTTTTTGGTCTTTTGTGAAAAGAATTGCTCCATTCACCGTACTGCCTGTAGTGTCATTTGATTCCTCCTCTTGCTCCTCAGTTTCTTGTAAACTCTCCATGGATACTGAATCAAAAAACCCCACGGCCCAGCCTACGTGATGTGCTGCCACTGGATTTGGCAAATCAAAGCTGACAATTTTTTTTCCCTCAAAAAAAGTCTCATTTTGCAGCTCAATGTCGCCGCAGCAGACAGTTACATTCTGCGGCTCCGCGTCTTCTGTCAAAACCTGTGCCATATCCACCTCCAACTCAATTGACCAAGTGCTTCGCTCCCATAAACTATCAACGCATGGTACCCACAGTGACGTCGAAACTGCTAATAGTCTATTCTGTGTATATATCATATCTTCACTAAAAATCACACCATCTTTGGGGTTCTTACACTTGTACTCAATTCTAATACACAATGGAGTATAAATTAAGTCTCCAACTCCTGGAGTCTTTACGGACCCCGGCAGATCTCTCATTATAGGTGTGAATGCTGATAATCCTGCCGCTTCTTGTAATGTTATCTTCATTTTATCTGGAAGAAACACGGCCAATTCCTGTGTATTGCCGCCTGCAAAAAGCTTTCTCAGTTTGTCTTTGATCTGCTTGTGCTGATGTATTCCCAATTTGTCTTCAGATTTCCAAAAAAAGTTGCTTTCTATTTCTTCTATATTGTTATCTTCAGCCGGAATTCTATTTAAGGCTTCAACGACTTCCTCATTTTGTAATTTCACGTAATCGTTGTATAAATAATTGACTTTCCGGTCGTTTACATAAACCTGATCTATTTCCATGTATCTTGCATCGAGTTTGATGATTCTGTTGCTAGGATCTGTGGGCACAATGGTCAACTCAGTGGAACCTTCTATACTTCTTGAACTTTTATCAATTTTTAACGATACCTTCTGATGGGCAATCTTGAATGGCTGATTATGTCCAACCAAATTCGGCCTTCTAATCTTTTTCAAACCAGGGGTCTCTGGCCTCACACTGGCCGGAAAATCGTACAACGCCATGAACACTAGTTTACAACCTTTTAATATTGTATTTTGAAATTTCGAGTTTACTTTCGCGCGCAAGCGGTGCACGGGTGCTCTCAAACCAAAAGCTATAATGCAACTCTTCAACATCGAACAATAATAATTGAATAGAAACATAACAACTTCCAGTTGTTTCTATCTTGAGCTTGTCAACGAAGTTTTTGGAATTTCTATGCCAAAAAAAAAAATGAAGAGTTCAGTATACCTCTGCTCATGTGTGCGATATATGAAATGTAAAAACGGCAAAAAAAAATGCGAATTCTGTGGATTGAACACAGGACCTTCAGATCTTCAGTCTGACGCTCTCCCGACTGAGCTAAATCCGCTTGACGAAATTAGTTTTTGAAAACGCTTACCGACAACAAAAACTTAAAGCAGTTGAACCAATTATGAAGAGTTCAAGTGTGTTTGATGTTATAATCATAACATGCGGTAGCGTACAATGTGATCTCATTCTAACCAGCCAGTAACAGAATATTTTCTCAGTAAGCGACTTTAAATAACATATATAAACTTTTTTCTTCAGTTGCTTTTGTTATGCATGACATCTCAATTACTTCATTTAATGAAGTATCAATATTCACAAATCAAAAACAGGATGCATTTGAAATTTTGATGAGACCAAAGTTTAAATAAAATACAGATGCCTGTTATTCAAAACTTGCTCCACGATGACAATAGCTCAGTCAACAGTGAATCCATTAACTTAGTAGACTTGGGAACTGTAAGACAATACAGAGAAAAAAGCTCTCCAGTACTAGATAATGATTTTTTTAAGTACAATCCAGGATATGTGGAAGAGAATCTTTTGAACAAACTCAGCAGAACCCCTTCAAATCATATGCAGTCCTCGAAGTTTCGGCAAATGGAGCAAGAAGATAGGTCGGATACAACATTATTCAATGACGACGTTCTAGCAAAGCTGGAGTGTAGCAGAATCGAAACAGATAGCGATGACCGTCAAAATACATTAGTGAATAAGCCTATAAACACATTCAGAATGACATTAAGAGATACCAAGAAGCGTCTACTAGAGTTCTTAGGAAAGCGAACTGTTGGTAGTATTGCACCAAAGGAAGCCAGAACTGATGATCACATCATAGATACCAGAAACAAAACAGAGTATGAGAATTTTGAGAATTTTAATTTTGGGCCACTAATGACAAGAGTCAACAATTCCAACTCAAGCTTAAACGAATCCAAAAACGATTCGCAAATCTCATTTACAGAATCGCACTTGGCAACATTCAACACTGATTTTGATCCATACGACGCGAACATCCTAAGCTTCAACAGAACGGTGAATGACAACAGCGAGTGGGCAAACAAAAGTAGCAGACAAGGAACCACTAGGTCATTCAAAATTTTTACAATATTTAAGAAGAAAAAGGAGACTTTAACAGACCGGTACTTTGGGGACGATCTTAGATCCGAAAGATTATTAAGTGAAGATCTTAAAGCGATCCCGTTTGAGTTCGATCTTGATTGTGCACCAATGAGAACCAAAAGTCTTAGAAGAGCGCTTTCGAGTATTTTCCGATTTGCGGAAAAAACGAGTCATGATGAATCAGAAAGCTAATTAGAAAAAAAAAAAAAAAAAAACAAGCCAAGGCAAACAAACATTACACTTATCAAAGTACCTGGCAGAATCGATGGCATCATGCCAAAAGTTTTAATCAGATTTTTTGGTCCCGCAAAGGACTTGACGAATACGCCAAAGACGGAGGTAACGTTGGATAAGAATGCTAGCATGAAAGATGTGCTCGATGAATTGAGTACAAAATTTGGACAAGAATTTCTCGAGTACACGATGCAGTCGTGCGGGATTGCACTCAACGAGGCCTACGTGGACAAAGAACAGATAGCGGCGATCGTTGTTAAACCAAGTGATGAAGTTCTGATAATACCGCCAGTGTCGTCAGGCTAGAGTCAGAGTCAGAAAGAAACGAAGGAAATCTACGTACAAAACACAGGATTTGTGATGGGTGGGGTTGCGAATTTCCATCAAAAGCGGCAAATACAGTTAATATCGATCATAGAGAGAGCATTAATCCTGGTCTGAAGCGCAGAACAAATGGGCCAATTTTTATACCAATACGAAGACATGTGTCACGGGCCGTGTAGTAGTACAGAGCTTTTCAATAAGCTTTTCCTCTTCCATTTTTGGTTATTTTTTTTTTTTATCTGAGTCAAGCTACCCCAATCCCCCCGCCACATCTCGAGATTGCTACCAGACATCCACACACCATGGTATACAGCTATATAAGGCAAGAGCATCCATCCGCAGATTCCCGGCAAATGAAAGACCAAGAAGCAAATGCCAGTGAGTTACACGCAACTGGAGTTTTACCCAATGATTTTCAAGCCAAATCATTGGGGCTCCTGGGACGTGTTATCATGGCGGTGACATGCTTGCCTAATCAGATTTATCAAGATGAAGGCAGCTGGAAAACACGTCACCTACACGGGAATTCAGCAATCTACTCAAGTTTCTACTATTTGGACCAAAAAACCGAGTGGGAAACGCATTTGGTTGGTTGGACCGGGAAGATTAGTGCAGAAAATCCATCGAGCGACTTGAAACTCACTGAAGCCGAGAAATTGGACATCACAAACCAGTTGAAGGAGGCCAATGGGTCTCAAAATGTGCATCCCGTCTGGTTATTGCGCAAAGACCAGGACCGGTGGACCCGGTATGCTGACGAAGTGATTTGGAAGATCTTCCACTACATTCAGAATCCGTTGCCGAGCAGCGTGACTGAGGAGGACGAAATGTGGAAGGACTACGTCAAGTTCAACGAGGCTTACGCTTCCAAAATCTTGGAGGCGTACAAACCGGGTGATATTGTGTGGATTCACGATTTTTACTTGTTGCTTTTGCCGCAGTTGCTCACAATGCGGAATCCAGACATACATGTGGGCTTGTACTTGCACACACCATTCCCTCTGTCTGAATATTTCCGCTGCTTGCCTCGTCGTGTGGCCTTGTTGGATGGGATGTTGGGGGCAACTAGAATTGTGTTCCAGGGAAACCTCTTCAAAAAACACTTTATATCCCTGTGTACACGGATTTTGGGTTGCGAGGCAGGTGACGACCACGTGAGCTTTTACGGCGGCAGTACAAAGGTGGAGGCCTTACCAACGGGAATTGATACTTTGAAGATTGTTGAGGACGCATTTCAGGAGAGTATTGATGAAAAAGTGGAGTCTATGCGCAAACTTTACGCAGGCAAAAAGATCATTGTTGGCAGAGACCGTTTGGACCTGGTTCGCGGAGTGGTGCAGAAATTGCAAGCATTTGAAAGATTCTTGGCCATGTACCCGGAATGGCGCGACCAGGTTGTCCTTGTGCAGGTCTCTTCCCCCGTGTTGGGATCTGTGCAGTATGCGAAAGAGGTGGCAGAACTTGTGGCTTACATCAACGGAACTTACGGAACGTTAAACCTGACACCTGTGAGACATTTTCAAATGAGACTCGAGAAAAGCGAGTATCTTGCGCTTTTGCGCGTTGCTGACGTTGGGTTGATCACCACCGTGAGAGATGGAATGAACACCACTGCTTTGGAGTTTGTTGCATGCCAAAAATACAATGCCCTGCCTCTCATATTGTCTGAGTTCAGCGGTACAACGACCGTATTGAATGACGCAATTTTGGTCAATCCCTGGGATGCTGTGGGCGTTGCACGGACTTTGAACGAATGTTTGTTGATGAACGAGGCCAGCAAACAGGCTTTGGAAAAGAAGCTTTACGATTTAGTGGCTACAAACACGGTTCAGTACTCGTGCAACAAGTTTTTAACCCACTTTGTGGACGACTTGGGTCAGCTGCACGAGTCACATTCGACCCCATCATTGGACAGACCAGCATTGTTGAGCCATTACAAAAAAAGCAACAAAAGATTGTTTTTGTTTGACTATGATGGCACTTTGACGCCAATTGTCAAAGACCCTGAGGCTGCAGTGCCTTCGCAAAGGCTTTTGCGGATATTGGAGAAGCTCAGCAACGATCCTAAGAATGAAATATGGATCATCAGTGGTCGTGACCAGAGATTTTTGACAAAATGGCTCGGATCTAAGAACGCAAAATTAGGTCTAAGTGCAGAACACGGGTGTTTTGTAAAGGAAACGGGCGCAAAGGACTGGGTGAACTTGGCTGAAGCTACTGACATGAGATGGCAGAAAGACGTTGAGGAGATTTTCAGATACTACACGGAGCGCACGCCTGGATCATTTATAGAACGGAAAAAAGTGGCATTAACGTGGCACTACCGTAAGGCAGATCCGGAGTACGGTGAATTCCAGGCTAAGGAGTTGAAACAGCATTTAACGAGCATGGTTGCCGTTAATTATGACGTTGAAGTGATGTCAGGTAAGGCCAACATTGAAGTGCGTCCAAAGTTTGTCAACAAGGGAGAAATTGTGCGCAGATTGGTGATATATGGAACAGGTACAATTGATGAGAATTCGGTACCTCACAAAGTTCACGAATTGGCTGACTTCATCTTCTGCATTGGTGACGACAAAACCGACGAAGACATGTTTGAGGCCTTGTTGCAAATTGAGGAGCAGTGGGAGAAAGTTCTCAAAGAAAAGAACGCATTTGGGAACCACGGAATTTACCCAATTACCGTGGGACCTGCCTCCAAACAGACCATTGCTAAAGCACATTTGTTGGAGCCACAACAGGTTTTAGACACTTTGGGATTATTAGTAGACGAAGTGTCACTTTTCGAGACAGGTGGAAATGTCAAGATAGACGACCGTGGCCACGCGGTATTGTGATGATGACATAAGGACTAAAACAGATTGAATGAAACAATATTACTTTTTGCTGGTGTAGACACAGACCGAAGTAGGTTCAATGATTGAATATCGTACTGTTTTTTCGTTTTTATTTTTCTCTGCATTTGTTTTCTTTTTCGTTTTGTTTTCTATTTTCGGTCTATTATTTTTGTTTGTTTTGACAATTTTGAATCCTTGCCAGAATTTTGAAAAATCTGATCAGCCTCCAAAAACTTTCTTGAGGTGTTATTCAATAATGAGTGAGATATTTGCCTCTCCGCAGAAACTACGTGAGGGCGAGTTTCACGTCGAGGAACCCGATGTTCAGTCTTCATCAAAAGGGTTCTCAATCAAGCAGTCAGCAATAAAAAGAGGCATTATTCTGATAGATCCTTTGAAGTCATCACCAGGGCGTTCAAGGTCTAGATATCTACAAGACCGCAGTGCTCGAAAAAGAGCAATGGCCACAAAGCATATTAACTTGTTCGATGATGACATTGAAGAATTGAGCGAAGATGATTTTTTGTTGATTGAAAACATTATTGAAAGTTCAAAAAGAGAGGATACACCAGCAACGCCACAAAGAGATAAAAGGTTAGTAAATTTGGAAAACAACAGCCGCGAAATTGACTTGGAAATGAACAAAGATTTGAACTTGGTTGACGAGGATAAATTTTCTCTTACCCCGGTTCCTTCGCCAATTCAAGAAAAGAAGATCATTGAAAAGTTTGGAAGATCACACAAGCTATTGCAGGCTGGTGGGACGTTGTACATAGATGGCCCCGAGGGCTTTTTTGAGCAACACAAATACAAGGGCAAGGTTTCTGGAAACACTATGGCGCAGGCGCCAGAGGTCACTTACGACCAGTTTAGTGACTTGTTCAAATTGAGTGAATATCTTTACTACAACGAGAAATTGAGCCTCCGCAACAGTTATAAGGCTCACTTCACACAATTTTATTTTGAACTACAACAGGGTTTCAGCCTTGCATTTTACGGAGTTGGATCCAAAAGAAGTTTTTTGTTAGAATTTGTGGACAATTTTATCATGGAGATTGTCGATGCACCGACAGTGGTAGTCAATGGGTACAATCCAGCTACAAATGCGAAAGAGATATTTGAGCAGATGGTCTTGGCCGTCTTTGGTGACAAAAAGAAGAGCAGAAGAAAATACCCAGCCAATCCATATGAGCTGCTTCCCATTTTTTTGAAGCATTTGAACGCTTTGCGCAGTGATTCTCCAAAGTTAGTGTTGTTGGTGCATAACTTGGACTCCGAGTCTTTGAGGCACGAAAAGCTTCAAAACTTTTTTGCCCAAATTGCGTCTCTGCGGCATATCTGGGTGATTGCCTCTTTGGATCATATAAACGCCCCAATTATATGGGACTCTATGAAACTCATTTCGTTCAACTTTGCGTGGCACGATGTCACTACTTTTGAGGCTTATCTTGTTGAAAACGGCTTCAAAGACATGCTTTCTGTTGGACAGTCCTCTAAGAGTTTGGGCGCAAAGGGTACAAGCTATGTGTTGAACAGTTTGACTCAGAATGCCAGAAACTTGTACAGGGTCTTGGTCACCCAACAGCTACAAAACATCGAAGAAGAGTTGGACGTAAAACTGGACAGAAGTAAAGCTATTGGCTCAGTGAAGAACGGAATTGAGTTGAAAGTGCTATACAACCAGTGTGTGGAAGAGTTTATTGCGAGTAACGAGATCAGTTTCAGAACCATGCTCAGAGAGTTTGTGGAGCACGAGATGGCAGGTTTAGTGAGAAACACCTCTGGTACAGAAATTGTCTTTGTACCGTTGGCCTTGGACGAGCTAGAGCAACTTCTCACCGAGGAGTTGATAGATTGAATGAAGAAACGATTTTTTTTTGTATTTTGTGTATTTCGTACCACTGGGTTGTTGTACCCCAGATATCGGCATTTTTTTGATTCATCTTTATTTACGTTAATCTTTTATTTTTCACATTCTTCAAATTTACGCGTCAAATGAACAAAAAAGTATTTGTAGTGCCAAAGACCCAAGACCTCAAAAAAATTGAGGCATTTGGCACAAATGAGGGATGCAGACTAGTGCGGCTTCCTCACCCAAGAACTGGCCAATTGGTGAAGTTTTTGTTGCTGGATGGTGAGCTTTTTGAGCTCAGACAAGTGACGGGGGAAAATCCACATTTGAAGAAAAGCCAGCAGACATTGACGGATCTGGGAAAAACGTTGAATCTGATGTTGATAGAGATAAATGGATCAGAGGGAATCATTAGCGGCAATGCCGCCATTTACGTTGCCACAAAGTTCAACTTAACGTACATGCTTTTGATGTATTTCAACAAATCCAGAACCGGGCAGCGCGTTGATTCAATTGACGGTTTGGAGGACTCCTTGAACGACTTTTTTGGACAGTACGGAGACTCTGTGACGCCGTGCGAGTTTCTGGAGTTGCCCATTGGGCTTATAAAAGAGTCTTTGGAGTCAGTGTGCGAAGTGATTGAAGAGAACGACGAGCATTTTTACAAGTTCTCTATGCCCAAATGCTGTGCGTTCATAATGAACAAAGTAGAGCAGTTGAGCGAGAACTTCCCCGCAAGCATATATACAAAGCTTTTGAAGCCGATGATTGTTCCAGCAGAGCTAGACGCCGAGACCCCAAAGGACGTGGAGAAGGCAGCAAAAGTGCAAATGTCTTTTAACTTGATTGGCCTGTACATGAGCAAGGACCTCATGGACAAAGTGGCGGACCAGACTGAAACGCTAAAGCTGTCTTTGTTACAAGACTACATCGACGAGCAGGCCCAGATAAGGCACAAGAAACAGGTTGCTGAACAAAGTTTATTGCAGATGAACGAGCAGTTGGCCAGCAGCAACGACAACGCAAAAAGGGCCAAGCCGAAGAAGAAAGTGGTCAAAAAAGAGACAAAGAGGGTGACAAGGGGTGCATTAGACAATTTTTTCAAGAGAAACTGAGCTTTGTGGCATGTGTAGCATCGTAAAGCATTCATGTCGGGTATATCGTTATATCGTTATATACATATTTGATGTGCGACACACGACGCGGAACTCTGTTTTAATTTTTCGAGTATTTTGTATTTTTTGTATTTTTTTATTTATTTAATTTTCACTCAACGCGTTTTTTCTACTCATGAAACTCAATCCAAACGAATTTGCCAAGGCGTTCAAGGAAATCAAGAAAACTTCGTTGACACACTCTACGTGCAAGCTTGTTGTTTATGTGTCGTGTCTCAATGTCGACGCTCTTTGTGGTGCCAAGATCTTCTGCAACTTGTTGAAAAAGCAATTGATTCCCTTTCAGCTCATTCCCATTGTGGGATACGCCGACTTAACTGCACACTACGCCAAGTTGGACGATGATATCAGCAATGTGTTACTCTTGGGGTGTGGGGCCACCGTTGATGTGGAAAGCCTTCTCAAAGTGGATGCTCTGGAGCTTATGGACGAAAACAACGTGCCACTGCGGAAAATCTACGTTGTGGACGGCCACAGACCCTGGAACTTGGACAACGTTTTTGGGCTGCACATTGTGCACTGTTTTGACGACGGGACCGTGGACGGCGAACTTGAGGACGAAAAAAGTGCTTACGAACGGTTGCTAGAGATTCTGAATGAGGACGAGGATGAAAACGAAGGCACAGACAAGAAACTGCACATCAGAATCAACGACGATGACGATGACGAGGCAGGAGACGGCGAAGAGGAAGAGGACGAAGCAGCAAAGCGCCAAAGACTCATTGAAGAGGACATGCAGCGATGTGAGGAAATTTTGGAAAAGTACTACATGCAAGGCAGTACAGTTGTGACGGGCATTGGCGTGCAAATCTACACTATGGTGCAGTTGTTAGGAGCACAGGATTCGGGCTTGGACACGCTCTGGCTAGCGATTTTGGGTACAACGGTGTTGGACGCGACATACCCACAGGTTTACAAAAGACTTTACCCGTTGCTCAGGGACGAGGTTTTGCGGATTGGCAACACAAGTTCTGGCAGCAAAAACACAGAAAGCACCAACGTGAACATGGACTACGACTACAATTTGTTTCTCTTGAGACACTGGTCGTTGTACAACTCATTTTTGTACCTGACACACGTGAACGCAAAGCTCTTGTTATGGCACGAGGAAGGACGTAAAAAGTTGAACAAGATGTTTGCCAAAATGGGTATTCTGTTGCAGGTTGCGAACCAGAACTGGCTTTACATGGACATTGAGATCAAGAAGAACTTGCCCACGATCTTTGGCAAGTACTTGGGGCTCTATGGCTTAGAGGAAGTTATAAGAGAAGGCTTTACAATGAGTTTTGGATACAAAGGCTCGATCCTGGCAAGCGAGTACACTGAGAGTCTTGTGGCACTTTTGCAAAACCAGCAGGACTTGGTGAACACGGAAAACATAGAAGTAACCGAAATGAGCAGCGAAGAAGCCACAAAAAAGAGAGAACAGCGGTGGGTAACCAACTTTTGGTCAGCGTGGGATGCTTTGAGCACCGAGCAAGTTTTGAACAAGAATTTGAGTAACAAAAAGATGTTGGGCATAGATTTGGCGCTCAAAGGGTTGGAGCTTGCAAAGCTGCAGCAGCAAACGATTTTTAAGACCGGGGCCATGGTAATGGAGAAGAAAATGATCAAAAACTTGCGTGTTTTCCGATTAGTGGTGCTCAAGGACGAGGTGTCGATGGAGTTGGAGTTTTTCAGCAATCCACTCAATTTGCAGAGGTTGGGCCACTGGCTCCTTGAAGGTTTGGCCGAGCTTGAAAACCAGCCACTTTTACCATTGGTCTTGGCGTCTTTGGATGCAAACAGAGACAAATACTTGGTGGCAGGTCTTGCGCCATTGTATCCGAGAACAAACACACAACACAATAACAGCCGCAAAAAGCGCAAGAAACAGAATGGCACGGCAGAAAAAAACTTTGAGTTGAACAAAACTCTTTTGAACACATTCTCTGTGGCGTTCCAGCAAGTGAGCCAGAGCACTGGTGCTGAGGTGAAAATTGACAGTTTTGAGAGCTCAGTTATAGAGGTGCGCAAAGAAGATTTGGCACCGTTTTTGGAGAAGTTGACGTTGTGTGGATTAGTTTAATGTTTTGGCATCTATTTTTATTGCATTAACGAGTTATGGCATTAGGTAATTAGAACGCGTTGTAGAACAGGTTAGATTTGTGCAGCTATTTTTGCTGACTACTTGACTTTTATAATTTTAAGACCAACCAGACTCTGTGAGTGCTACGGTTGTCCATAACCGATTACATATATTAACAGTTTCTCGTTAGACCCTTTCGTTATTTGTCACATTTTCCCTTTACTCACCCTTGTAAACGCTTCTCACCAGAAGGAAACCACTCAAATACTCCCCCACTGTGTTGCTGGTTCTCTCGTTGTTCCCTATTTCCTCGTCAAAAGTCTCATGATTGAATGCCATGTCATCATCCAATTCAACACTATCATCCATGTTGATCTCTGGACCGCTGTCACCTTCGTAAATCACTGCCCCAGCTTTTCTTTTCAACTCGATGTACTGGAGCTCATACAAGTTGATCAAATCACTTGCGCTAGGTCTTTCCGAAGGTTCCGGTTCAATCATCCAGTGCACAACCAAGTCTAAGGTTTTACCGTCTCTCAAAAAGGTGTCCGCCAGTGAAGCTGAGACCGGATTGATCATTTCGTTTTCGGGAACACTCAACATGTTTGTAGCCGCAGTATCCGTCGAGAATGTCTTAGTGAGCAACGTGTTTGACGTAGTAGATGCCGAAGCAATTGAAGAAGACGCAACGTGATGTCTGCTTCTTGGTTCTGGCAATGGCTGAGATTGCGATTTTGGAACCGATCCTTCTTTGGCCAAATCACAGAACAGCAATCTGCCAGCATCACTTAGATCACCGGATCTCAACTTCTGCCAGCTGACTCCATTGTCTGGCAAGTAAATATTAGCAGCAATTTCCACAATGATCAACCCAAGCAGAAAGATATCAGCTGCCGGCCCGTATTCAGACTTGAGCAAAATCTCAGGCGCAATATACTCTCTGTCTCCTTCTTTATCTATGCTTTTTATAGTTGTGGTGGTAGTCTTTGCTGCTGATGTCATTATGTTTCTTTGTGCAAATATCTTTGGGCGATTCAATCCCACGCTTTTATCGAGGTTTTCCAACTTGGTCGACATTCCAAAATCACCAATTTTCAAAGACCCTTCAAAGTTTATGAAGATGTTGGCAGGTTTTAAGTCCAAGTGCAAAATTCCATTTTCATGAAGGAAATTCAACCCCAATAAAATCTCAACCAAAATCTTCCATACCCTGAACTCATCCAATCTTTGGTCGCTGTGCTTGATGAGGAATTTATCCAAGGGACCGTTCTCGCAAAATTCACTGACAATATAATTGTACAGGTTCACGCTAAAGTTGGACACATAATTGACCAAATACTCTGAGCCAGTGAACTTTCTCGAATTCTTTTTCAACCCGTTCATAATCTCAATTTCTTCGGTTGGGTTAAAGTTTATGAGATCTGTACGTTCTCCAATGAGCATCTCAATAAACTCTTTATCTATCTTGGTATTAAACTGCAAAGCTGATTCTCTGTGATTTTGGAACTTCTTCACCAGTGGAAGCTTAACAGGTTTTTTAGTTCTTTTTATGGCATACTTGGAATGCTTGTAATCACATTCAAACACTAAAGAAAACTCTCCCTCTCCGGTCAATTTGAAATTATTGCCTAATCTTGAGTGCAAAAAGTCATCCAACACCGGTTCGCTTTGCAAGGTTGGTTCAAATTCTTCCTCAAAAAATTTGTGTGGTGTGTTGAACTTCGTTTCGTTGAGGTTGATGCCTGAAGTATTGGGCGTATGTGAATTTCCAACCGAATAAAATCCTTCTTTTGTGAATGTTTTGTTTATAATATTTTGTTTCATTTCGAGCTCTTGAGCAGCAGCAGTCTTGGTATGCGAGAATGAAGCTTTCGTAGGCGTTGTTGAATAATAATCATCTGATTTGAGCCAATCGTCATATTCATCATCGTCAAAATCGTAAATTGGCTTGAAATACTTGTTTAGATTGTTATTAGAAGTAAGCAGAGTCTCTTTAGCCTTGCCAAGTTTAGGAGAATTTTTCAAACTATTTCTTGTTATGTCCAGCAAACTATTGATTGATTTGAAATTTGGAGACCTGACCAATGATGCACTGCTGTTGGTTTCTTTGCTGTCATAGAAGTCCAATTTTGTACCTGTGTCAGCATTTTGATGCTTCGTTTTTTTGAAAGTTCGGGATCTTGAGTTGTGAATGGAGTCATCGCTAGCATTCATCAGGAAATTGAACAAGTGATTCTGCTGAGTATCTGTCAAAATGTTCAAATTGTTAGTTTTCAAATTCAAAGGTGTGTCATTCAAAGGCGTAGCGTTCTTGTACCTCTTCAAAGTCTCTTTGAGATTCGTTTTTTTCAAAGGGTTTGTTTTTGGCGAAATCAATTTATCAATGGAACATGGTGAATCATATTCAATATCCATTCTTGAAGAATCACTATTAGATTTCTTGCCACTGGAAAAATCTAACTCCATAGATTTGTCATAATCGAGATCGACGTCAATATCCAATATCGCTGATGAACTTGGAAGTTTATTGTCGCTCTTTAAAACCAATTTTCCAGGACCCGTTGGTAGTATCTCGGCGTCGTTATTATAAGCAACATAAGTGCTCAATCTCGAGCGTGGTTTTTCCACTGACATAATCAAATTTGTTTTCAATGGTGTTATTGGCTTGCATGGCGTTTCAGGCACCGGCTTTGTGTTAAAGTAATATTTACTATTTTTGTTATTGAGAAATGGTGACTCTGGAACGCTCAATGAATTGTTTCGCACATTGTTTTTCTTGCTCATCAAACCAGTTGACATAAATGCAGTTTGTAAAGGTTTTACAAATTTGTACGAACTTCCCGTCGATTTCGTCGATGTTGCAGTTGAAGATCCTATGGTGCCTCTTCTTGACCTCGTCGACATTGTGGAATTATTTCTATTATTGTTGTTTTTATCAATGTTCTCTAAGTTTTTATGATTGAAAATATGCGTTCCTTTTTCGGTATCGTTGGGTTTGATGTTTTCTTTTTTAAATGTAAATTTGAAATCAGACTTCGGCACTTCTGGAACCAATTTAATCGTGGATTCATTAATGCTATCGTTGTTGAACTCGTTTTTCTCAACTTCTGCCAACTGTGCCTTGTCATTACTTGCCGAGACTTTGCGTATTGTTGAAAAAATTGAGCTTCTTTTGCTGCTACTACCGGCAGATCCGTTATGGTCTGTGTCGCTTCTACTTGTTGTTATTGGATCAAAAATGCTTCGTTTTACCTGTTTCTTCTTGGGCTGGTCGTAGTCCTTGAATGGCGACCAGTTTTTGACATCGTTTTCGATGTTATTTGAGTATATGTCACTATTAACACGTCTGAATTGTGAATATGAAAACTTAAACGCGGAGTTCTTGGAACTACTGCCAACTGAATCACTGCTGTTGCTTAAACTAGGAGAAATTGAGTATGCTCTTTTGTTTGAGCCCCTTTTCTGAGGTATCGTCTTTGTGTTGATCTCTTCATTTGAGCTGGCAATGTCTTCGTTAAGCGACAAGTTTAGAAGCCCCGTACTTCGCTTCAACTTGTTCTTCGAGTTATTGGAATACATCTTGTGATGTGTCTATGCTATCTCTTCTTGAAAGCGCTTGAATATGGAATAAAAGGCCTGCTTGTTTGTGATGTATTGTTGTGACTTTTTGTTAAAATTGTTTCTTGTCCTCTAGAGACACGAAAGCACACTTATATTGAAATGCTTTTCAAACCGTAATTTAACTCCCTGTGGTACGCAAGAGAAACTATCGATTCTTGAGCTTGTGAACGTTTGATTATATCGCAACCAATAAACCGAGTTTTCAACTTTCTGTTGACGGTTTATTGAATTGAAAATGTGGATTTCGTGGTGTTTTCGCCCTTTAGTTTTTTTTTTTGTTTATTTTGAGAAACTGTTTTTTTTCCATCCCGTCTATAAAGCACGTGACATATCGGCGTATTTGGGTAGCTGCATTTTTTTTTTATTTTTTTGCTGTTTCTCACAATTTACGCGCCCGCCTCCCCAGTGCGCCACAGCGCAGCAGGCAAATCTGGCAGGATTGGCCGGGTAACGATGGCTTTTAGTTTCGCCTGATTTTTGACTGGTATTTACTGTACAGAGATTTGAGTACCTAGACGGAAAACCTAACATGCATATGCGAAGGGTATAAGAGGCGGCCGGTGTGGCGTGAAAAGCCCAGTAGCATTTTCGGCAAAACAGCAAGAAAAACAGCAAACAAAACAGCAGAATTTGCCTACAACAAAAAGACAGCAAAGCAAAGTAAAACACAGCAAACACAGCAAAACAAAGCAAAGCAGAACATGAAACTCCCTCTCTTCAGTGTGCTCTTTGGGTTCACGGCGGCCAACTACGCCAATGACTGCAATCCGTTGAACACAACGTGTCTGCCGGACGCCGGACTCACCAAGGACATTAATCTCGACTTCAAGCAGGAGTCTGAGTACTTCAAGCCGTTGTTCGACTCCAAACGGATCAACTACACTGACGACGGTCTTGTGGAGTGGTTTGAGGAGCACGGTGACGGGCCTTCGTTGCGATCCGAGTTTTACTTGTACTACGGGAAGATCGAGATCGAGTGCCAGACCCCCGGCGGGACAGGGCTTGTGTCCAATTTCTTTATGCAGAGCGACGACGGCGACGAGCTCGATTTTGAGTTTATCAGCACTTTCCCGAAAGAGGCCACAACGAACTACTTCGGCAAGGGCGTTACGGGAAATTACGACAGAGGCACAGTGTATGACACCACACTGGCGCTTAACGAGTCGTACCACCGTTACACCATTGATTGGCAGCCGGACGTGACGACGTGGCTCATTGACGACAAGGTGGTGCGCGAGTTGTACAAAAATAACGTTTCAGATTCTGGCGAGTACGACTACCCACAGTCGCCAATGCGCGTTTTCATTGGGTTGTGGGCCGCGGGTGACAGTGAAAGTAGCGGCACAGTCGAGTGGGCGGGAGGCAAAACGTCTTTGGAAGGCGCGCCTTTCGCATACAGAGTGAAGTCTTTCAACGCGACCAACTACTACCCTGCGGACGCGTACACGTACGCGGACAAAACCGGTGAGAACATCCAGCTCAGCAACAGCACAACACACACAACACTGCATACAACAGCACTGACGGTGCTGCATACAAAAGCACTGACGGCACTGCATACAACCACCACCCTCCATACAGTTTCAACTTCATCCAACAAGACGCACACTGCCAGTTCCAGTGCCGTCCTGAACGCCTCCACATTCAACCTGACGTTTGAGTATTCGAACGGGTCTGGCACCCGTTTTGAGGCTCGCGCGGTTGTGTGTGGCCTCATCCTCGCCTTCCTTGTGGCCTTGTAGCTGCCACCACAGATCAGTTAGTTTAAATAAATGCTTTTACAAAGTCGGCGTAGCGAGCAATAATTGGACCTAGATTGGACCTAGATTGGACCTAGATTAGGTCCAACTATGAGACCCAAATGTGGGACCCAGATGTGGCTACTAGCAGTTAAGGTAACATAGCATAACATAACATAATCGTATTTATTCATTTATTTATTTGTGTCTCGCCGAGGTGCTACACTCAGCTTGTACCTACCTGGCCTGGTACTGGGCTTACCATTGAACAACCTTGTTTGGGAAAAACTCGTCAATCAAATCGCAGTAGTACTCCTTCAACTCCTCAGAGTCGTAGAGCTCGTCAGACTTCGAGTACAAGTCGTATGGGTTGAATGCTCTCACAGCTTTCAACATTTCTTTGTCATGGTCGTTCATCAAGTACTCGTAAGCACCTTCTCTGTGAATCGGATAGCACGAGTGGTATCTGATCATGGCCAAACCTTCTTTAGGAATGGTCGACTGCTTGAGGCACACTTGATAAAGGTACTCGTCGTGTCCCCAACTCAACATGACGTTGTCCAAACCAACGTTTGGTGGATAGATACCGTACTTTGTGGAGTAGATTGGGTGGTTGTAGTCTGGGTTGTTTTTGAAAGTTTCTGGGTACACAATCTTGTCGCTGTAAGCACATCCAACTGGGAAAGTGTCACCAACAACGTCCCACTGTCCTTCAGCGTCGTAAAAGTACAACAACTTACCCAAGTCGTGGATCAATCCCACAAGTTGCATCCATCTTGGCTTACCATCCTTTCTCATAGCTTGAGCAGTTTGCATGGCATGCTCGATTTGTGACAATGTTGTGTCTGGGTCAGACTCGTCAATCAATGTGTTCAACTTGCAGATGGCCTCCCAAACGGTCATC
Organism: Saccharomycopsis lassenensis; assembly: GCA_031125475.1. NCBI lineage: Eukaryota > Fungi > Ascomycota > Saccharomycetes > Ascoideales > Saccharomycopsidaceae > Saccharomycopsis > Saccharomycopsis lassenensis. Next base: position 254,796 of record JASTUK010000010.1, read on the forward strand.
TTGGCTCTTTTAGAAGAAAGCATCTTCAATCTGGCTTGCAAGTTGTAGGCAACAGTTTGTTTCTCGTGTTGCTCAGTGTAGAACTTCTTAACACGCTCGTTAGCGTCGTCGTAGATTCTGAACTTGGACTTGTCCTTGTCCTTGTCAAAACTGGCCTCAGTGTCCCATCCTTCTGGAGCAGTTCCCTTGGCCATGTTCATTTCCTTGATTTCGTCGTCCAACTCTTCAAGAACATGTCCAGTGTCGGTGTGAATAAGTCCGTCAACAGAAGCCATCGTGATATTTGTGTGAGTAAATGAGATTAAAAAATTTAAAAATTAAGTCAATAAAAAGCTAACAAAAAGAGAATTTGTGCTTGAAAGTTGATTTGAATTTTTTTTCTCTGGTGCCAACTGTATCACTATTTATACACTTTTTGGAGAGTGTCCAGAAAATGCATGCTGGCGCCCTTTACCCCAGTCTTATTGCCACTTTTGTATAAATAGCTGGACTTTTGCCGAAGACTCGGTGCTGACCCTTGGGAATTCCTCGAGAACCAATATTTTTTGCGGCTTACAAAGAAAATGTGTTCGTGCCCGCAAGTTCATTTAGGGTTTTTTTTTCGTACATTTCCCCTTCGTTTTTCCAAATCGATGCGCATCTCGGAGTGCCCCATGCTCTAAGTAGGAAAGTTCCCCAGATTTTCCTATTGACAGTTGTCGTTTTAGGCAAAAGGCTCGGGAAATTTTCCGGTGAGTACCCAAGTGTTTCACCAAAAATGCGAAAAATAGCGATCGGGTTGCTCAAATGATGCAAAAAGAGCGACCGAAAAATAAAAAAGAACAAAGTAAATAAAAAAAAAAGAGTGTAACAGGGAAAAAGTAAATCATAAAAAAAAAAAAAAAAAAAGAGAAAAATCGAGTAAGAAAAAAAAAAAGAAAGAAGTTATTGAGTAAGAAAAAAAAAAGAAACAGAAAAAGAAGTAAGTCTGATTAGTAAATGAACGCATTTCTTCAAAATGCAGCAGAAAATATATTACAAATTACACGGCCATGAACAGTGGCAGTGCCCGTTTCTCTCTGTTGTGTTGTGTTGCCACCACCCGCTGCTTGCCGGCGGCGCCACTGTATTTTAGCTCCCGCTGTTCCCACTCTCGCCTCGCCTTTTTGGTTTTGAGTAGCTTCTCGCGGACTCACGGTGCTGGATCACTGCAGAGTCATTGCCCGCATTTTGCCATTTACCGGGGCACGGCCTTTCGTAGGCTAACGGGCCTGTACATGTTGGGACAAACGGTTGTGCTGACTCTGTCACGTGACCAAACTTGAGAAAACTCCGCATTATCGCTCGCTTCTTAAAAATATTCGGAACCGGATATCTAACTGCAATGACACACGAGAAGATCATAAGGGCAGACAAGGGACACTTGCTCGAGAAGTTAGACGACGACATTCAGTCTGTCAACGCGTTGAAGACAAAGCTTTTGTACGAGAAGGAGGATAGAACGAATCTGTGGGACTCTTTAGACTCGCTCTTCAAAACAAAAAGCGAGATACGGTTAGATTTGGGCAAAGCTTCGAGTGGCGAACTCAGGGGTGGAGGCGGCAGCAGTAGCAATGGAAACATCGATAGCATGAAGGTCCACGGTCTCCGGCGGGGCAGAGGCGCAGATTTTGAGGTTGGTGCTGACGATGTACGAACTTTTGCAAAGGCTCTTGATGTTGATACTGATGCGCCAAATTTTAACTCGGACAACAGCGAGCTGGATTACTCCGAGAAGGTGACTCAGACGGAACAGTACGCTGCACAGACACGCGAAAATCGTGAACACGGCGCGAAGAAGGGCACAAAACACCACGAGATTTTGGAAAACGAGGCAAACGAGCGCGACTTGTCCCACGCACTCCCACAGAAACAAGAGTGGTTCATCAAAGACACAATAAGCGATCGCGTCGACAAGCTGAGCTTTCGTAACTACATTATTGCCTGCAACCGCGTGAAACTTTTCTATAAGGAGCAGCACGAAAAACAGACATTTGCGTACAATATTCAGGCCAGAATCAACTTTAAGACAAAAGTGAGGGCACGGTTGACGGTATGGGATGCCCTTGTTAAGCTCAACAAGCTCATTGACGAATCGGATCCTGACACGGAGTTGTCGCAGATTGATCACGCTTTGCAGACTGCCGAGGCAATTCGCAGAGACGGCAAACCCAGATGGATGCAGCTCGTGGGGTTGATCCATGACTTGGGCAAGTTGTTGTACTTTTTTGACGCCCAGGGACAGTGGGACGTTGTGGGTGATACCTTTCCTGTGGGGTGTGCTTTCTCAAAGAAGATAATTTTCCACGAGTTCTTCAAAAACAACCCAGACTCGCAGCATCCTATCTACAAGACCAAATTTGGCATTTACAGTGCCAACTGTGGGTTGGAAAACGTGATGTTGAGCTGGGGACATGACGAGTACATGTACCAGGTGGCCAAGCTCCATTCCACGCTTCCCAATGAGGCGTTGGCCATGATACGGTACCATTCTTGTTATCCGATACATAGAGAAGGTGCTTATAGGTACTTGATGAACGAAAACGACGTGCAAATGATTGAAGCTGTGAAGGCGTTCAATCCGTACGACTTGTACAGCAAAATCGACACTAAGATGAACGTCGAGGAGTTGGAGCCGTACTATCTAGAGTTGATCGACGAGTTTTTCCCCAACAAGATTGTGGAGTTTTAACATGGCTGGGACGTGTATGTAGTATAGATGAATATAATTTTTGAACACGAGTTTTTGAAAAGAAAAGCGAGTGAGCTGAAAATCAACAAGTAATTTGGCGCAGCCACGAATACAGGATGCTGGGACAGATATTTGAGGCTTTGACCCACTGGAGGTGTCCTACGAAACCCGTCTAAAACATATTCTATTGTGCAAATGCTTCTAATTCTGTAATGGTGCGGCTATTTGCAAACCACCAAGCAGACGAGAAGTTGGCTCGTGCTGAGACTGACCTACCACTTTCTGGCTCTGCCACAGCTCCAGATCAACTGAATCTGCCTATGCAATATGCCACGACTCAAACCACCTCAAGTACTCGTAGTGCTGACCAGGTTTGTCAAAGCCCTGACACAAGGGCGAAAAGTAGTAGTAGAACCACACGGTGAACAAAAACATGTCGCCCAACAAGGTCCACCTGAAAAAAGCGTGGACGTTTTTCAAAAATCTGTCCACGTTCGAAGCTACAACGAATATCGCAAATAGCTCCGCCGGCAAGTAGTGGTGCAAGTATGTGACTCTTGACATGATCACAAACGGCAAGAGCTGGAATATATAGCCCACCAAGGGCAAAACGTCTTTCAACAAGGACTCGTTAAATTTTGCTTGATTGTATGTGATTTGCTGCCTTTGCCACTGCCACAAAACTTTGTAGGCCAAACGCACGATGCTGACTATCACGTTGAAGGTGCTGAACCACAAAACAAACGGGTTCTGCAACAAATAGTACTTAACGTCGTCCATGGCCCAGCTCGACAACCGGAGTCCTCTGTGCAAAATCGGCCACTCGTACCACTTACTCGCCAATCTGTCGTGTCTATCTGGATCCGATATAAGTGCATTGTTCGATGCCTGCATCGCAAAGTTCACCAAAATAAAGTCTTTCAAAAAACTCGATTTGGGCGGCACAAAGTCCGTGACTCTTTGTAGCGTAGGGTTGATGTGGTCTTCAACGTTCCACCACGTGGACTTGTCCTTGCGGAAGTAGCTCGGTTTGCACACAATCTCCCCCTGCGAAAACCCCCACGCTGGGTAGCTGTGCTGTGTTGTGGCCAAATAGCAGCCTAAAACGCGGTTTTTCAAGCGAAAATTTGTCGTTATAGGGTGAACAACGTCGTGGGTCTCGTTTGTGAGCTGCTCCACAATCTCAAGCTCCCAGTCGTCCTCTGCACCGTACTCATAGGCCCCAGCAACTTCCCACGCGTTCTTACTCACGTGGCCCACATGTCTGTGGGAACGCAAGTACAGCCCGAGTTTCTTGTGCTGCAATGTGATGGTGACCTTGTCCTTGAGAGGGCCGTTGTGGAGCCGTGCCCCGGCCCCGGCCCCGGCCCCAGCCCCAGCCCCAGCCCCAGCAACAATCCACTCGTTGTTGCTGTCCTTGTGCGCGTATGTGGTTATCTGGTATAATCCCAGTCCACCTGGGTACTTTTGCACGTGCGAGTGCAAAAGATTGGACTGGAGCCCGTGTGACCTGATGCTGATGACTGAGCCAATGGCAACGTCACGCGGTGCACCTGCATCGATGTCAGTGTTCTGCAAGTTTGCCTGAAAGATGGTGGGCATGGACGCGTGGCCTGTTCCTGTTTTGTTGAGCAAGGCAAAGTGCACTTTGAAGGTCGCCAAGTAGATGGCAAGTGGCACCAAGATCAAGGCAAAGACCCTGACTGCCCAGTGTGCCAAGTACCGTTTCTTGGAGGCCATGTGTATGTACTCAATGAACAAATCGAGGACAGTGTACAACCCAACAAGGGCAGTGACAAACAACCCCACCCACTTGATGCTGCAAACACAGCCCAAGCTGAGCCCCAAAAGGAGCATCCACACGATCCACTGCACGGTGAACTGTTTTGGCTTCAACAAATGGACCTTCACGAGGCACAAAAACGTGGTTATGGTAAAGAAAAGAAGCATCGAGTCCAACAAAATGAACTTTGACAAGGCAATGAACGAGTTCTCAAACACGACCATGGCCGCCACGAGGTAGCACACGGGCAACGAGTACTGCATCGTTCTTGCTGCCCAGAAGGCCGTGGGCCCACACAAAATGCCAAAAATGGCGTTGAAAACGCGCATCAGCGTATAGTCGACCTCTGGTGGGTACAAAATGCCGCTGTCAAACAAAAAGTTGCCGTCAAACCCGGTCAAGTACTCGGAGAACGCAATAAGAAGCTTGCCCAATGGCGGGTGCACGTCCGAGTAGAATTCGCCCAAAATGTAGTAGGCACCAAACTTGCCGAAATGGGCCTCGTCCCACATCACGACGTCGCTTTTGCCAATGTCCTTGAGCCGCAAGTACGCGCTGAGGCACGTGACGGCAGCCGAAGAGACCAATTTTTCCGCAAGGCCACTCATCTGTCGGTTTGAGGTTTATCTGGGTGCTCTGGGTGCTCAGGGTGCTCTGGAGGCTTTAGATATAGCAGGCAGTACCGCCTGGATCAGTGCACTGAAAAATCCGCAGTATGAGCCCTGGGCCGTGGCGGGGCGCGGTGGGACGGCGGGGCGCGGCGCGGATGAGCAGAAAAGAAAGAAAACGAAAAAGAACACGAGAGAGGTGGGCCAGCAGAAGCGAAACACGATGTTCAAATTCAACAGACAGCAAACGTTTTCGGATGTCTCGTCGCTCGCGAGCGGCAGCACGGAGGTGAAGCCCGTGGAGCTCGTTGTGCTGGACGTGATTGAGCTGTCGCTTTCCAAGTCCTCGCTGGTTTTCCGGGAGTTGCAGGAGTCCCAGTACTTGCTCGTGAGCCGATTGGAGGTGATGGAGCAGAAGTTGCAGGAGTTTGAGAAGGGGTTTGCGGTGCTAGATACCAGCGACGTATCCGAGCGGATCCGCGCGATGAAAGCCCGGCTCGCGAAAGTGCAGGCGTTGTTGAAGGCAGTTGAGAAGCGTGTGAACGCGTATAACGACTTGTGATGTTCTCCGGCCTGCCTGGTCGTCATTGAAGGTGGCGGCCAGCTGGGTTACGGCAGCTTGCTGATGACTGCACGAAGATTTGTACAAAGACTGCAAATGGACGCCTGCCAGGCTGAATAACCTCATCGAAACTCTGAGAGCAGGGGGAGTTTTGCAAAATAGTGTTCCAGCAACCACAAGACCTTGCACATGCCCAGACGCCTAGGGAGCGTGTCAACATCGCGATAGAAGTCGCGGTCTTGGTGTTGAACACTCCCCATTTCTTCTGGGGGCTGAATTTGCCTCAATTTGAAGGGTATGTCTCAGCCAGGTTTGTCACGACAAATTACTATTGCGACCGACTCGTCGAAGCTGCATTTTTTCAAAGCACAGCTGCTTCTGCGCCCATCACCTGGATCCACACTCTGGCTGGCGTTTGAGAAGGTTTAGCTGCTGTCGTTGGTTCAACACTGTGGCTTGCGCGGCGTAGACGACAAAATCGCTGCAAAACGTTGGGTTCGGGGTTAAGCGCAATCTGCACCCTGGTTAAAGCGCAACTCTTCAGTGCACCGCACACAAATATCCAAAAATTTCTTTTTAAATACATTTTTCAGTAGAAAACTGCAGACTTGCAGAAATGCAGAAATGCAGAATTGTAGAATTGTAGATTTGTAGAATTGCAGAACTGCAGAATTGCAAAAGTGCAAAATTGCAAAAGTGCAAAATTGCAAAATTGCAAAATTGCAAAACCTTAAACAATGTAATTAGCATTAAAAAAGCACTTGTAGGGTTACAGATCACTGGAACTGCGCACCTGAAGTACGTAGCGTAGCGTAGATCACATCCGCGCCTGATCCCTTTCCAGAATAATACAAGATTGCGACTCATTTTAGCGCTGGGCCCTAATTGAGTCGCCTTCGCATTTAGCCGAAATCTCGCACTAAAATTCCAATTTACGAAAAGACTGATTTGAGTCGATGAAGCAACCGTGAAGCTGATAAGCTCTGGCATCCCAGGCCGTACCAGGTCAGCAGACACCCAGCATGGGCCCGTGTCCTGGTTACAGTTCTTTATTACGTAAACGTGGTCTTTGATTGGTCACACGTCACTGTCACAAATGAAGCCCACAATCCCACAATCCCACGATCCCACTATTGATTAACACTATTGATTAAGGTCAGACATCGCAGGTTTCGCCGGCGCCGGAGGAGTGATTAGCCCAATCTGCGGTGCCTGCTTTTCTTTTTTGAGAAAATTTCCACATTTCATTGCAATTTTCCGATAGTGGGCGGGTTTCCTCGGTGCACCGAACCTTAGCCCCGCGTCGAGACGTGAGTCATTTATCTTTGGCCAATAACAGTCTTTGCTTATCAATCTGACTAGCTCTGCAATTGTACACAGTGCTGCCAGAAAAACTAGGTTGGAATCCGTTGGAAAACGTGCAGAAGTGTAAAGCAGCAAATAATTTAGGACGCCTGCAAGAGCCAGATACTGCACATAGTTAGGTTACTTTTTCTTTTTGGAATCTTCGCATTTTGGAATTTAACCCTTTTTTTTTTTCCATATATTTTTTTTTTTTCTTACTGTTCAATCCACTTTTGTTGTGACATTTCATAGAGTTTTGTTGAATACCACTAGCCATGAACAAAAGCGACTTTATAGAGGACGACGTTCCTCCACTGGTGTACCAGTACGACGAAGTTCCTGAGAACAAGTCTTGGGCCTGCACTTTGCCTACTGAAAAGGGTCTTTACAACCCTGAGTACGAAAAAGATGCTTGTGGTGTTGGATTTTCCTGTCACATCAAGGGCGAGAAGTCTCACAAAATTGTGTCTGACGCCAAGCACTTGCTCTGTAACATGACTCACAGAGGTGCAGTGGGTGCTGACGCCAGAGATGGTGACGGTGCTGGTGTCATGACTGGGATTCCGGTCAAGTTGTTGAAGAAGGAGTTCAAGTACCACTTCAACATTGACTTACCAAAGGAGGGCCAATTCGCCACCGGTAACTTTTTCTTCAAAAAGGACGAGAAGATTTTGGACAAGTCCAAAAAGATGTTTGAGCAAATTGCTTCGAGCTTGTCTTTAAAAGTCTTGGGTTGGAGACCAGTGCCACACGACTCGTCGTTGTTGGGGCCTGCCTCTTTGTCTCGTGAGCCTTTGATTTTACAGCCAATTGTGGTCAGCGCCACTTTTGACTACAACACGGACGCTGAGTTCAGTGCCGAAGAGACAAAGGAGTTTGAAAAAAACCTTTACGTTTTGCGTAAACAAGCCAGCAACATCATTGGATTGCAGAATTGGTTCTACATATGCTCTTTGTCTACGAGAAACATTGTGTACAAGGGTCAATTGTCACCACTGCAAGTGTACAACTACTACTTGGACTTATTAAACGTCGACTACGAGGCTCACTTTGCTCTTGTGCACTCAAGATTTTCGACAAACACTTTCCCATCTTGGGATAGAGCCCAACCTCTCAGATTGGCTGCGCATAACGGTGAAATCAACACGTTGCGTGGTAACAAGAACTGGATGCGCTCAAAAGAAGGTATCATGAAGAGTGCCAAGTTTGGCTCGGACATTGAAAAATTGTTCCCAATCATTGAGGAAGGTGGTTCCGACTCTGCAGCTGTGGACAACGTTTTGGAGCTTTTGGTTGTCAACGGCGTATTGACATTGCCTGAAGCTGTGATGCTCTTGATTCCAGAGGCTTGGCAAAACAACCCAAACATGGACCCTCACAAGAAAGCCTTTTACGAGTGGGTTCTGTGTGTCATGGAGCCATGGGACGGTCCAGCGTTATTCACATTCTCCGATGGCCGTTATTGTGGTGCCAACTTGGACAGAAATGGTCTCAGACCATGTAGATATTATATTACCGACGACGATAGAATGATTGTGGCCTCAGAGGTGGGAGTCATCCCAATTGAGCCAGAAAGAGTTGTGCAAAAAGGCCGTTTGACGCCAGGTAGAATGCTTCTTGTGGACACAGTAGAGGGACGTATTGTGGACGATTCAGAATTAAAACACAGTGTTCTGCACCGCATGGACTTCAAATCGTGGCTTGTGGGCAATTTGATCACCATGGACGATTTGAAAGCAAAATCGAGTGCCGAAGTTGAGTCTTTTGACACGCTGTTGCCAATCAAAAAAGATCCTCGTCTCGCGGCTTTCAACTACACTTTTGAGCAATTAGGGCTTTTGCTTGTTCCAATGGCCGCACAGGGAAAAGAAGCCTTGGGATCCATGGGAAACGACAATGCCCTTGCCTGCTTGTCCGAGCAGCCTAAGTTGGTTTACGATTACTTCAGACAATTATTTGCGCAGGTTACAAACCCACCAATTGATCCAATCAGAGAAAGTATTGTGATGCTGTTGGAGTGTTACGTCGGTCCTCAAGGCAATTTGCTTGAGATGCGTCCAGACCAGTGCAACCGTTTGTTGTTGAAAACCCCAATTTTGGACAGCAAACTGTTCTCAAGCATTTGTGCCATCAACACCGCCTATCCTAAATGGAAGGTGCACAAGATTGACATCACATTCCCTAAGAGCAATGGACTCTTGGGATACGCAGACGCCTTGGACAAGATTTGCCAGGACGCCAGTGATGCTATTGTTGAAAACGCACTGGTTTTGATTCTCAGTGACAGAAACATTGGTCCTGATCGTGTTGCCGTGTCCGCACTTATTGCTTGTGGTGCCGTGCACCATCATTTGGTGCGCCAGAAACAGCGTTCGAAGGTCGCCCTCATTGTGGAGACCGGAGAGGCCAAGGAGGTTCACCACATGTGTGTGTTGTTGGGTTACGGTGCTGACGCAATCTTCCCATACTTGGCAATGGAGACTTTGGTCAGAATGAACAACCAAGGCTTGATTCGTCAAGAAGGAATCAGCGACGACGAGCTTATTCACAACTATATCCACGCGATTGATGGAGGTATCTTGAAAGTCATGTCCAAGATGGGTATCTCGACTTTGGCCAGTTACAAGGGTGCCCAAATTTTTGAAGCTTTGGGTATCGACAACTCCGTTATTGACAAGTGCTTTTCAGGTACTGCTTCACGTATCAAGGGTGTCACCTTTGAGTACATTGCACAAGACGCTTTCACGTTGCACGAGAGAGCATACCCATCACGTGAAACAATCAAGCCTGTTGAGTTGCCAGAGAGTGGTGAGTACCACTGGAGAGACGGCGGAGAGCCACACATCAACGAGCCAAGTGCCATTGCAAATATTCAAGATGCTGTGAGAAACAAAAACGAGAAAGCGTACGAGATGTACGCAAAGAAAGAACACGAAGCCATGCGCAACTGTACGCTTCGTGGTCTTTTGGAATTTGACTTTGACAACTCGAAATCTGTGCCTTTGGATCAAGTGGAGCCATGGACCGAGATTGTCCGCCGTTTTGTTACGGGTGCCATGTCCTATGGTTCCATTTCAATGGAGTCCCACTCTACTTTGGCTGTGGCCATGAACAGATTGGGTGGAAAGAGTAACACGGGTGAAGGTGGTGAAGATGCAGAAAGACTGAAGACGTTTGCAAACGGAGACACCATGCGTTCTGCAATCAAGCAAGTTGCTTCTGGTCGTTTTGGTGTCACGCTGCACTACTTGGCCGATGCCGATGAGTTGCAAATCAAGATGGCTCAGGGTGCAAAGCCGGGTGAAGGTGGTGAGTTGCCGGGATACAAGGTCACGGGTAACATTGCTAAGACCCGTCACCTGACTGAAGGTGTTGGTCTTATTTCGCCACCACCACATCACGACATTTACTCCATTGAGGACTTGAAACAGTTGATCTACGACTTGAAGTGCTCGAACCCACGTGCCCGTGTCAGCGTCAAGTTGGTCAGTGAAGTTGGTGTTGGAATTGTCGCTTCTGGTGTTGCCAAGGCCAAGGCAGACCACATCTTGGTGTCTGGTCACGACGGTGGTACAGGTGCTTCTAGATGGACGGGTATCAAGTACGCGGGATTGCCATGGGAATTGGGTCTTGCTGAGACCCACCAAACCTTGGTTTTGAACGACTTGCGTGGAAGAGTGATTGTCCAAACGGACGGTCAATTGAAAACCGGTAGAGATGTGGCAATAGCCTGTCTTTTGGGAGCTGAAGAATGGGGTTTTGCCACCGCCCCATTGATTGCTATGGGTTGCATCATGATGCGTAAGTGTCACTTGTCCACGTGTCCTGTGGGAATTGCTACTCAGGACCCAGAGCTTCGTAAGAAGTTCCAAGGAACGCCAGAGCACGTCATCAACTTCTTCTACTATGTTGCACAGGATTTGAGACAAATCATGGCTAAGCTTGGATTCCGCACGATCAATGAGATGGTGGGAAGAACAGAAAAGCTTTTTGTCCGTGAAGACTTGCGCACAGTCAAGAACGCCAACATAGACTTGCTGCCAATTTTGACACCGGCACACACAATCAGACCGGGTGTTGCTACCTACTGTGTCCGCAAACAAGATCACAGATTGCACACACGTATTGACAACAAGCTCATTGACGAGGCCGAAGTTACCCTTGAGAAGGGGTTGCCGGTTGCTATTGAGGCACAAGTCATTAACACAGACCGTGCAATGGGTGCGACATTGAGTTACAGAGTGTCAAAGAAGTTTGGCGAAGCTGGATTGCCGCACGACACAGTTCACGTTGAAGTTAAGGGTTCTGCGGGACAGTCTTTTGGTGCATTTTTGGCTCCAGGTATCACTTTGGAGTTGGAAGGTGACAGTAACGATTATGTTGGTAAAGGTTTGTCCGGTGGACGTCTTATTGTTTACCCACCAAAAGTGAGCGTTTTCAAAGCCGAGGAGAACATCTTGATTGGTAACACGTGTTTGTACGGTGCCACTCTGGGAACTGCTTACTTCAGCGGTATTGCCGCTGAGAGATTTGCTGTGCGTAACTCCGGTGCCACGGCCGTTGTTGAAGGTGTTGGTGACCACGGATGTGAGTACATGACTGGTGGACGTGTTGTGATCTTGGGCAAGGTTGGTCGTAACTTTGCTGCCGGTATGAGCGGTGGTATTGCCTACGTTTTGGACATTGCGCAAGAGTTGGCCAAGAATATCAACACGGAGACTGTGGACTTGGTGAAAGTCGAAGACCCTCTGGAAATTGCATTTTTGCGCGGTTTGATTGAGGAACACCACCACTACACCGGTTCCGAATTGGCACAACGCATTCTCAAAGACTTCAACCGCGCTTTGTCACGCTTTGTCAAGGTTTTGCCTCTGGAGTACAGAAAGGTTTTGGAACGCGAAGCAGCCGAGAAGGAAAAGCTTCGTTTACAGCAACTGGACATGTTCTTGCAACATTTGCGTTTGGACCCAGAGGCAGACGTCACTGGCGAAATGCGCAAGGAGTTGCCAAAACACGAACCTGCCGTTTTGGACCTCGAAGACACGGTGCCAGATGCCGGAGCTGAAAAGAAGAAGGTTGAGAAGTTGGACAAGGTTCGTGGCTTCATGAAGTACAGAAAGAGACACGAGAAATACAGACCAGCCAAGGTTAGAGTCTCTGATTGGAAAGAGCTTTCCAACAGACTCACTGACCTGGAATTGGCCGAGCAGAGTGCCCGTTGTATGGACTGTGGTGTTCCTTTCTGTCAGTCTGATACTGGGTGTCCTATCAGTAACATCATTCCTAAATGGAACGAGTTGGTGTTCAAGAACCAGTGGTACGACGCCTTGCAAAGACTTCTTATGACAAACAACTTCCCAGAGTTCACTGGTCGGATTTGTCCAGCACCATGTCAAGGTGCTTGTACTTTGAACATCATTGACGATTCCGTTGCTATCAAGGCAATTGAATGTGCCATTGTTGACAAAGGTTTTGAGAACGGGTGGATTGTGCCAACGCCTCCACTGCAACGCACGGGCAAGCGCGTGGCCATTGCTGGATCGGGACCTGCTGGTTTGGCCTGTGCTGATCAGTTGAACAAAGCCGGCCACCAAGTGACCGTTTTTGAAAGACTGGACAGACCGGGTGGACTTTTGATGTACGGTATTCCAAACATGAAGTTGGACAAGTCCGTTGTCAAAAGACGTACCGACTTGATGGCAGCTGAAGGTGTTGAATTCGTCACCAACACAGCTGTCGGTACCGATGTCGAAGTTGAAGACTTATTGGCCTCATACGACGCCATGGTGTTTGCTGTGGGGTCCACGATTCCACGTGATTTGAGAATCCCGGGCCGTGAGCTTTCGGGCATCATGTTTGCCATGCAGTTGCTCCACCGCAACACCAAGGCGCTTCTCGACGAGGAGTTGCCAGAGGTCCGCAAGACCTTAGAAGGCAAGAAGGTTATTGTTATTGGTGGTGGTGATACTGGTAACGATTGTTTGGGTACTGCAACACGTCACGGGGCCTCCAGCGTTGTGAACTTTGAGTTATTGCCACACCCAGCTGCTCTGCGTACGAGAGACAATCCATGGCCACAATGGCCACGTATTTTCCGCGTGGACTATGGTCACAGTGAGGTCAAGGAGAAGTTTGGCAAAGACCCACGTGAGTACTGTGTCTTGTCGAAGGAGTTTGTGGATGACGGCAACGGCAATGTTTGCGGAATCAAGACCGTGCGCGTTGAATGGAAACGTGCTGACGGTGGTGCTTGGCAAATGGTGGAAGTTCCGGGCTCTGAGCAGTTGTTTGAGGCCGACGTTGTGTTGCTCTCTATGGGATTTGTGGGCCCGGAAGCCGACAAGTTGGGCACTCCACGTCTGAAGAGAGGCAACATCGACACGGTGGACCCACACGGGTTCAAGGTCAAGGCCGACGACAAGATTTTTGCTGCGGGCGACTGCCGCCGTGGCCAAAGTTTGGTCGTGTGGGGTATCCAGGAGGGTCGCCAGTGTGCGCGCGAGGTTGACGAGTTCTTGATGGGGTCGAGTGCCTTGCCGGGCAACGGGTCCATTGAGAAGCGCAACTACAAGATGTTGGAGGAGTTGGCGAGCCAAGTTTGAGCTTGGTTTGGGCCCAGGGCCCAGGGGCCAGAGGGATTTGGATAGTGAATTGACAAGTAAGAAACCACTGCGTTTGTTAGCTTTTGTAGATTCAGCGCCACTGCGATTTCCGCAGTTCCTCCCTACACGTTTCCATCCCATTATGCTTTATTACTCTATCAAGATATTGAACTGAACCCGTACCGGATTTCACGACAACAAGTCCACGGCCCCGAAGAACTGCTCGATGCCGTAGTCGCCGGGCTCCTTCCAGTAGTCATTGTACATTGTCAATATCGTCACGTCGGAGCCCAAGGCCTCCAAAATGCTCGCAATTGCCAACCGTTGGTTCTCAGCGCTGGGAACGTTGAGTCCGTTGGTGTTGCCGCCACTTGGGTACCCGGTTTCGGTCACAGACACCGTTTTGCCACCGCAGATCAGCTCCACAATCTTTTTCTGCCCCACCACAAACTCGCCGGCCTGTGAGGCGTTGATGTAGGCGTCAAAGTACGAGTGTGGGTTGATTCCAACAAAGTCTATCAGGTCGGTCGTGCACAACTCGGGGTTGTTCTCAAAACTCACGGGCGGCTCACTCGTGGTGAACTGGCCGGTGTATCCGTTGGCTTTCAAGATCAGCGACACTCCTTTTATTATTTCGAGTAACTCGTCGACAGTTGTGTAGCCCGAGTTGACGGCCTCGTTGCCCACCGTGACAAAATCCAAAATGTCCCACGAGTTGTTGCTGCAGTAGTATGCGAGCTCGTAAGCGGCTTCGTAGACTGTGTCCGGATCGTAGGAACCGAACCAGAACCCTTGGTTAATTTTGAGACCAAGTTTTGATGATATCGGATATACCGTTTCAAGGTAATCGCAGTCAGTGCCGTAAACGCGGATCGTTGGGATGCTGCGTTCGGCGACTTTCTCGAGGTCCGCGTACACCGTGCTGTAGTCCTTACACGACCCGTCGTCGTTGTACGGGCTGTAAACAAGCCCGGACGGGATGACTGTTGAACATGCTGACGGGAACAGTGCCGAGGCGTCCAGAGTGCTGCTGGTGGTGCCTGTGCTGGTGGATGAGCTAGTACCTGAGGAGTTTTCTGTAGTGCTGCTTCCAGTAGATGTCCCTGCTGCGGTGCTTTCTAAAGATGTCTCTGCTGTGCTGCTTCCGGAGGATGCCTCTGTTGTGCTGCTTCCAGAAGACGCTTTTGTTGTGCTGGAAGAAGGTGTGCTGGCAGAAAATGTGCTGGCGGCAGTTTGTGCAACAGTTGTTGTGTCTGCAGAGCTGGCAGCAGCATTGGAACTCGAGGTGGCACTGCTGGCAGAATTGGCGGCGGAACTGGCAGCGGAACTGGCACCAGAACTGGCAGAACCGCCGTTCTGTTGAGCCGAGGACGCAGCAGCAGACGACACAGAAGCAGCAATTGACGACGCCACAACGTTTGTATAATCAGCGGCAGAATTGTAGCCGTACGTCGTGGTGCCAGAACTCACGGCGCCACTCGTGGCAGCAGCATTCCCAGCTGACGTCGACGTTAAAGAAAACCCAGTGTCGCTGGGAATCAAGCTCAGGTCCGACCACGAAGAAATGATTCCGCCATTTGAGGCACGGGTCTGCTGTACACTGAGGGAACTCTGGGCCTCAACACTTTTGGTGTAAGTGATGGCGTCAGTCGCCGAGGCCGGCACTGCAGTTTCAAGGGTTATTGTGTACGTGTGGCCACCACTAATCAATACCTCGACCAAAGGTGCATACACAGTGTGTGTTGTTGTGGAGTAGTATGTGGTGGAGCTGACTGTGGCCACGGTTCTAGTAACATGTACAACTTTTCTCTTATTCAAGTTCAAGTGTACAGCCTCCTGGCAAAGTGGAGCAGTACTCGCCACGGCGAGTAGTAAGAAAATTGGTAAGAACACCATTGCTAAAAACTAGTATTTGAACAGAATACCAAAAATGTCTTCAGAAATTGAGGTATATTTCTAAGATCCTAGACGAGTATTCCTGCTTATATATGATTCTCGAAATCACATCATCTTGCTAGGCGGGCCAGCGTTCGATGCAAGCCCAACGTTAAGGAACTTTCTTTATGTCTTAGCTTCATTGTCAAAAACTTAGAAAGCCGCTTAAAATTATAAATAAATCTTATAATGAGATCATTCCCACTGCAAGAGATCAATATACACGCCCAAAGAGGTTCTATGCCTCTGCAATGTCTGTAGTCAGAATCCCGTGGCTGGTTGATCATCTGCATGCTGAGTACTTTGTCATTAGCCGACCTTCCTAAAACGGAAATCCGCATAACGAAATCTGAATAAATTTACTCGATTTAGAATTCGCTGAGCGCTACACCTCATTTGAATTTGCGTAGATTTGAGTTCGATGGGCCATTGTTGGGCTCAAATTGTGCTGCCGGGGCGCTCTTTGTGATCTCAGCGGCAAACTTGACTTTTTTCTCGGGCCCTCCAGTGATCAAAATAGTTTATCTCCGAGCACTTGCAAATGCCGCCGCGACCGCGGTTTTGATATAGCCGGCCCGTTTAGTCTCGACTTTAATAGCTACAGAATGCTCGCAAATGAAACTTGTATGATGTTGCTACTACACTATTCTTGGCTGGGCTAGCCCGAGCTTGGCTTGTTGCAAAGCATCCGCAAAGCTCTGTTTTCTATCAAAACATGATCCGACTATTTGCAACTCTATTTTCCATTCTGTGTACAATAACCGACTCTGTGGACAGCCACTGCAAACACAAGCAGCCACTGGGTATCAAATAGACATGCGTACCGTCTGCTTTTAGGATCATTGTCCAATGTTGTCAGTTTTTCCGCCATTGTATGCTTTCACAAAATGCACTCCCATTGCCCACTGGAATACACCTTGTAACCGCCAAGTATCAACAACCCGAGTGTCGTGAAAACCATCCGTTTTCTGTACACCAGCTTGGTGTCTTGGGCTTTTGCACTCGAGTAAAGCGGCAAAAGCGTATTTTCTTCGACAAACTGCTGCTTTTCACTCATGGCAATGAGCTCTTTCTCCAGCACTTGTGGTCTGACGAACGAGTCTCTTGGCAGATTTTCACCACTGGCCAATTCCTTCTTTTGCGCAACAAAAGGTTGCAAGTTTGCAATTTTACGAAGCTTGTCCTGTCTCTCCAGGTGCACCAGAGCCGGGAACGCCATGCACATCTTGTACTGTGTTTACTTGAATGTGTGTGTGTGTGAAGGGTTCTACTCGTTGTATCAGTAAGATAACCAGCTAATTACCAAACAGTCGCCGGGTAATTACTTCTGGTTACGAGCACCTTTATGAGCTGCTTTTCTGCACTTTTCTGCACTAATGGTGTGATTCATAGACCCCACGCCGCCTTGGCTGTAACGATGCACTGGAGGTGGCTGGCTGGCTGGCTGGCTGGCAGCGGCAGCGGCAGCGCGGCCAACTTCCGCTAAACCTCATTTGTTACCCGGCTTACCTAGCCAAAGTCCAAAATTTGTGAGACTCGCAAAAGGGGTGGGTGGCCCAAATAGGAAGCAGAACCTTGCCTACCAAAGTTGGAAGTTCGATGGACGAAAAGAGAACAAGTTCTGGCTGAACAAATTTACTTCCCAGAAAGCACAATTTCTACAAGAAGTAAAAGATTGCAACTCAGCGCGCCGATTCTGAAAAGTGCGAGAACAAAAAATCTACCGAGAAAAATAGTAAACCGCGCTTTCAAAATTACGAGATCTGTGTGGTCAGCAGCTGCTGACACTTTGCTCAACGACACAACCGAATTGGCCAATTGGTAGGCGAGAAGTTGTCAAAATCCATTACATGTTTGTTTTTATCCAAATTCGTCTGGCATATTTCGCAACTCAGCAACTAACGAGGTTTATTGTTTACTGAAACTGACTACAACTGGCAGAAAGTCTAGAATGGCAGGGCCCAGGGCACCATAACCGCTAAGTGAAAGCAGACAGAAAAAAAAGTAAAAAAAAAAGAGAAAAAAAAATAAAAAGTGAGCAAGAAAAAAAAAGGTGGGTTGTGGGTGTGTTTGTTAGTGGTTTATTAGTGTGACCTATAGTGGACGGTGTGATAGGTACGCTTGGATGCATGAAACAGCATTTCCCGTTAACTTTAGGAATTTATTTTTCTTTTCTTTCGCGTGCGTCCATAACAAATTATAGGATTTTGTTACATGCATTAACTACATGCACAAGATATTTAATTCTAATAAAACCCAGGTAAAATCCTGTACTGAAATTTTTCTTTCTAAAAAGTTGTTGTTACGAAAATTCAGCAATATAGAATTTGCTTAGAAACAACTGACAAAAGAAAATTTGCAATACAAAGTGCCTACTGACAAAGACTTTGAACAATAATTGAGGAAATTAGATTTTTTTTATTTTCAAGTATTTTTTTTCCCAACATGTACTACTTCCCATCAACTTGTGCCAACATGAACTCGTCAGCATGCCTTGAAGTTCAAAACCACGAGCAGAGATTTCCGTACCAAGACGACAGAGACAAGTTCTTCATTCTTGAGCAGTTTCAGAATAGCCAAAAGCAAAAAAACCAATTGTCTGGGGGTGCAAGCCAGGCCAGAAACAAGAGAAGCCTTGAAGAAGACGAAGAGGACTACTACCAAAGCGACGAGAACTTGATGGACACTGACGAGGAATTCAACGACGAGAGCCGCGCGGTGAAAAAATTCAAGTCTTTGAGTAATTTGAACTCTGGCAATTCCAACAACCACCCAAGCAATTGTCCAACGTTTCAGCACCCAGACGGTGGGCTCATTTCGTTTACTCCAAACGGAAATATCAGAACGTACTACGACGATGCTAAGGGAATGGAGATCAGTTTGTTGGACAACAACACCAGTTTTTTGAACTTCAACCGTTAGTTTGTAAAATAGATTTTGTACAATAGTATGTTATTATTACATAAACAAGGCAAGGCAAAGCCTGGCTAGCTCATTTGGGCAGCTGTGGGCTTGGGTATGCGCTGAAAAATTAGAAGTTAAAAATTGAAAAACTAGAAAAAAAAAGAAAAAACAAAGAACAGAAAAAAGGGCGAAAAAAAAACGGACGGCGGTAGACAGAAACAGAGCAAGGGACTGGAGGAGCAAGAACTAGCGGAGCGGCAAGCGCTAAGCGGAACTGAGCAGAGCAGAGCAGCGAAGGGAAAAAAGACAGAAAAAAATGTGGAAAAACGGAAAGTAAAATTGAATTGGGGCGTATCGGTATCGGTATCGGTAAAAATGGAAGCGGGAACAATAGCTAGGGAGGGCACCAGCAATGGCGCCATCGAAGCCACGCTTTGGCCGGGTCACGACCATGGCCAGGGCCAGGGCCACGGCCTCGGACGTCGCGGTAGCACGAAGCTTGCTTGCTGATCTGCGTGTACTTTACAAATTTGCTGTCAGTCAAGCAGAATAAACGGATCTGGAGCTTTGTAGGCGAACTGAGCTGAGCTGAGCTGAGCTCAGGAAACTGTAGGCCAAAACCCGCTCGCCGGCGGCCGACAGAAAATAGTTGGCCCAATTCTGGTCACGTGACGCAGTGTGCAAAAGTTTTTGGCACATACAACCCCGGCCACACCACACCAGCCATGGCAAACTTCTCTTTGATCGAAGCTGAGCTCACAAAGCCCGTGCGGCGCTTGGCGGCCGGGCGTTTGAGTCTGAAGAACTCGTTCTACTGGAAAAACTACGCGTTTCTCGTTTCTTTGGTCTCGTGTGTCTGCGCGGGCACCGTGATTCTCTTTCTGCTTTGGACCCCATACTTTACGGCCGAGCTCGGGTACTCGCAGTTTGAGATCAACATCATTGCCGGCATGACCTCCATGGGGATGTACTTGCCGTTGCCCGTGATTGGCAACTTGGCCGACGTTTACGGCACGGTGTTGTTGTCAGTTTTGGCCCTTGTTGCGTTTGTGCCCAGCTACTGGATCGCGGCTGGCGCTTCGAGCTACTTGGTGATGACCGCGTGCTTTGCCGCCATCGGCTTTGCCACAAGCTGCTTGTACTTTGCGTCGTTGTTGACCTGTGCCAACATTTACCCGCACGCCAAGGGCTTGAGTATCAGTTTGCCCGTCACATGCTACGGGCTCTCGTCGTTGTTGACGTCCAAGTTGATCCAGAGCGTGCTGTGGTTCCACTGGGACGTGGGCAGCAATGCAGCTGCAGGTCCTGCTGCAGGTACTGCTTCAGGTACTGCTGCAGGTACTGCTTCAGGTACTGCTGCAGGTACTGCTTCAGGTACTGCTGCAGGTGCTGCTTCAGCAATATCTCGTACCGGATCTGGCAACTACAACGTACCGCGTATCTTTCGCTTCTTCGCCGTGCTCTACCTCGTTGTGGCGCTTTTCAGCTACACGGCGTGCAGCTTGCTCACGGTGCAGAAGCAGTTGGAGGCCAGCACCGCAGAGACTGAGACTGAGACGGAGACTGAGAACCAGCGGCTCTTGGAGGACAGCTCGTTGCTTGCCGCCGACAGCCAGGCCGAGAGTGTGCACAAAACGAAATTTGCAAAGTTTCTCCAAGACCCGGCCGCACACTTGTTTCTTGTGGCCTTCTTCTTCGTTATCGGCCCCATGGAGATGTACATCAACAACATGGGCTCCTTGATCGGGTTGGTCAACACCCACGTTTTGCAGCTTGCCCCACAAAGTGTTCCGATAAATGTGGCGGCACAGGTTTCGTACTACTCGTTGTTTTCAACGGTGGTGCGGCTCTGCGTGGGTGCGCTCTCAGACTACTTGGCCAAGGTCTCGCCCACCAAGTTGGTGTTCAAAAAAGGGTGCTCACGGGTCCTGATTTTGCTCCTTGTGGTGTTTTTTGGGGTCCTCAGCCAAGTTTTGGTCGTGTGCGTGCTTTACAATGCTGACAAAACGGCAAAGGTCACGGGTCTCTACACCGTGGTGCTGTGCCTTTCCGGGTTGAGCTACGGCGGCGTGTTCACCATCTACCCTTCGATAATTGCGTCCGTTTGGGGAATAGAGATCTTGGGCTCAACGTGGGGCTCCTACATGATTGCCCCGGCCTTTTCGAGTCTTCTCTTTGGCGTGGGCTACGCCAAGGTCTTTGATCGCTACGGCATCAGGGAAGTTGCTGCATTTTTTGTGGCCACGGGGCTCAGCATGGCGTTTGCATTGGCGGTTGTTGTTGCCACGTGGGTTCGGTTTTGGAGAAGGCCCAAGGCATAGGCATAGGCATAGGCATAGGCATAGGCACCACATCTATCTACATGTGACTATATTAATGGGATATTATTATCTAAATCATTGCAGTGTTGTAAATTAAACAAAACGAAAGCTTGTGGCACATGCACACAGCTTTATAGTACGGGAAACCAAACTTGCGAGTGGTTCAGCTTTTTGTGAGTTGTTCAGGGTCTGGCTTGTATGCATACTTACTTCTGGCTCTGATACGAGCACCGTAAAAGAAGAACAAGTATGGCACAACACAGAAAGCCAACGAAATAAAGGCCAACAAGGAGATGGCCCATTCGTAGCCCAAACGGTTGATCATTTGCACAGTGTACAAGACACAGGTGGCACCGTGAAGTGATCTGACTAATGTCTTACTGGCCAAGGCACTTGCGGCATAATGTTGGTAGGAGTCGACGATGTAGTTGTTGGCGGAGTTGTAGATGAGCAAGAAACCAATACCGCAAGGAATACCAGCAATACATGGACCAACCCAACTCAAACGTGGGTACGAGGTCCAGGCAAAAATGAAAAGACCAATAGGTAAGAGCCAGCACGAGAACAACATTGGCCAAAGACGCAACTCTGGAGGTGGCAATTCGTTGTTGTCGAGGAATTTTTGGGATCTTCTGTTGTAGTCCTTGTTGATCAATGGTGCCATACCTGTAGCAAGCACAACACCAAGACCCACACCCAAAAACATCAAACCAACAAGACCGTCATTCCAGCCCTTACCTTTACCGTAAACTTCTGGGAATGCAAAGAAGAACATGTAAAGCAAACCGTAAATAACCGACATGTACATGGTAAGCAAAAAGACAATAAGCTCGGTCAACAAGATAAGTGGTCTTGTGATGGTTTCCTTGGCAATCTCACCAATAGAACGCTTCTTCAATTGTCCCAATGTGATGTATGATTTGTCACCGGTATCCTTGATCAACTTCTTGGCTCTGCGACGTAAGATTGTCTCGTGGTGTGTCTCTGGAACGAAAACCAATGTGCAGCCGTAGATGAAACCGGTGAAAATCAAGATAAGCCAGTAGTTCCATCTCCATCCCTTCTTCATACCCACGAAACCACCCACGACTGGACCCAAGATAGGGCCACAGAATGGAGCAGCAGAGAAAATAGCCATGGCCGTTCCTCTTTCTGGACCTGAGAAAATGTCCGAAAGCGAGCCACCAATCAACGTGATTGGTGCACTGAATGCAATACCATCAATGAATCTGCAAACCAACAAGGTACCAATGTTCTTAGCAACGGCACATGGAATGACAAAGACAAGACCCATGAAAAGTGTAGAGATGTAAATCACTTGTCTGCCAACCTCCTCACTCAATGGCGAAAAGACCAAAGGTCCCACACCAAAACCAATAACGAATAATGTAACTGTAAGAATAGAAACTTCCTCTGATACATGGAAAGTCTCCATTGGGCCTTCCATGTCACCAGTGACAACGGCCGAAGAGAATGCAACGGCAAAACAAATGAGACCCAAAACTATAGTGATGGTCCACTTCTTGGCAAAAGAAAAATTACGAGGGTTGTGCTTGTCACCCTCCGTAAATTGCACAATACGACCCCCTAAGTCTCTGTCAAATGGATATTTCCAAGGGTCATTTGCGTTGATATCGTCAGCATCAACGTGCAGGGAAACAATCTTTGTTTCAAGATCAATAGGTTGCTCCAATGGACCCAAAGCACCAGCATTAGCCGTTACTCTGGAAACCACTCTATCAATACTAGCTTGACTTCCTGAAGTCTGTGTTGGGCCAAAATAGCCCTTTTCACTAGATGCACTAGAATCTGTAGTCATTTTTAGATGATAAGCTAGAAATACTGGCAAGTCAATGTGTTTTATAGCACACGCTCGCCGTAAACCGATCCGTCATATTGAGAATCGGCCAATATGCCGATGCATAGTATGTATGTTTTTTCACCGTTTTTAAACCTAAATAGTTGCTTTAAAAGGCAATTTCCGGGATATTTGGAAATTTTAGAAAAACTAGAAAATTTGACAACAAAAAAGGGCAAAAAAAGTCTCAATGGGAGGAGAAAAAATTTTCTCCTACAATAGGGAAAAACAGGTGTACTCAGTCCTGTTTTTTTAGAGTCTTCCAATAAAATTTCAGCTCAACCTCAGTTTACGCAAGGATCAAGGCTACAGACTCTTCTAAAGAACTGGTCTGTAACTGTGTTACCACCGTTACCATCAAGCATTCATTTGGGCAAATGTTACAAGACCTTTCACTAAACTCTGTCTGAAACAAAACAATCGCAGCAAAAAAAAACAAAAAAAAATAACATAGAGTTTGTAACTAAATCACTCAATCGGCGATCGGCGCAGTTTTGCAATTTATTCCAACCTTTCTTTTATATTGGGCAAGACCGACACTTGCAAGATTGTACGTGAAGCTAAAAAAATTTTACGGTTCAACGGCAAAGGAGAAGGCGTCGGCTTGCTGTTGCTGTTTACTATTGTCCCTTGAGGAAAATCACATTTGTCCCTCTGGATTACAAATTTTTGCTCAAGCCTAGATCCCGTCAGATCCTGCGTATAGCCAGATTCGTACGATTTTCTTCCCGGATCACTCTGCTTATTCTCTGCAACTCCTCCGGCTTCTGGGCCTTGTCCTTTGCCGCTGCTTCCTTCAATCTGTGCAAAATTTGCAATATACGCCAAACCTGTCAGAGCCAGCGAGCAGTTTTCCAGAACCTGGCGTGGTAATGAGACCATATTTTTTGGCTGCAAACCGCGACTCGAATGCTCTTCACCTTCAAACTCACTCTTCGGTCTCAAGCTGAGAGTTGACGTGCCCAGATTTACCGCCGGTGCCAGCGCCGGTGCCAGCGCCGGTGCCAGGGTCTTTGTGCTTTTGGTGACCCGGTCCCTTTTCTTCACATACTTCAATTCCATACGGAGTTAAACATTCACATCTGTCTGCTTTCACATTATATTTTAGAGGTACGGGACATCCGTACACCATCTGTGCACGGCCTGTTGAAACAGCATTTTGGATTGCACTGGCACTGCCACATAATTTAAGTTACAAAAAGTACCACACACCACGAAGCAAACACACCACCAGGAACACAAGGGTGGCAAAGATACAAGAGTAAACGCAGCTGCAGACAAAGCATTTGGCAAAGCATCCGAACAAGGTACGCCGCAAGATAGCAGAAGCACAAGCAATAATTAGACCAGCGCTGGTAGAAAAAAACAAGCTTCGGAAGCACTAGCAAAAGCGCGAATTAGACACTTAGACACCGAGACACAATGTTGAGCAACAAAGTGAACAGAATTCATTTTGGCCTCCATACGAACAAGTTTCTCGTAACATGCTCGCACTGGCGACTCAACGACATACTTTGGTGTGCCATCATCCTCATTATTTATGGATTTATCAATGATGCCCCACCATTTCAGAGAGACTTCTACATCAACGACCTCACTATTGGACACAAATTCACCGAGAACGAGCGCGTCACCACCGCTGAGTTGTTTATATACTCAATCCTTGTGCCGTGCTTAGTAATCATCATTGCCGGTTTGGTGTTCACCAACGAACACAGATTGTACGTGACGTGGATCTCGTTCACGGGTATTGTGGTGGCACTCTCGATCAACTCGTTTGTTACGGGTATTTTGAAGAACTGGATTGGACGTCCACGACCTGACTTTGTCGATCGTTGTGTGGTGAAAAGTGGTGCTAAGGATAATACGTTTTACACTGCCAGCGAAATATGCACACAAACCGACATGGAAAAGCTCAAAGATGGGCTCAGATCCTGTCCGTCGGGACACTCGAGCACAAGTTTTGCCGGGCTTGGATACTTGACCTATTGGCTTTTAGGACAAACTTTGGCGTTACACAAGAGAACAGGGGCTTGGAGATTGTGTTTCAGCTTCATTCCTGCACTTTTTGCTGCTTTGATTGCGATTTCTCGTACCGAGGACTACCGCCACAGATACAGTGATGTGGCTTTGGGTAGTATAATCGGTGCTATCATTAGCTACTACGCATACAAGAGAAACTTCCCTAACTACAACACAAATCTCTGCTACATCCCGGTGCAGCTTATTGAGGAGAACAGTTTGGAAAACCCAGAGGTGATTGACTTTGACGATTCACTGAGACTTGACTATTATCTGAGTGCTGCTCAGAACGACTTAGAAAGTCAGAGATATGCTTAAGAGCTTGGATTGAAAACGTTGTCTGACGAACCCTGTAAGCCGCGCAGGATATTCTTGGATCTAGCGGCTCTGTGGTGGCAAGCAGAATGTGTGAAATACGATTTTGTTCAAAATAACTCTCTGTAGAGTCGCGAATTTTCGATGAGCTTCCGTAAATATTCAAAATGGTAGTCCGCATGCATCTCAATGTCTGTGTATGCACTGTTGTGCGTATATCACACCATAGGCCCGATGAGATGAAGAGAAAAAAAATTTTTATTTTTTTTTTTTCAAATTTTCCAATTCTCATATAAACAGTTACAATTACACAATGAGCGAATCAAACAACAATATTGCTATTGCTACTTACAACTTGGCTTTGAAACCATTCAATCCAGTTCCAGCTATTAACGCTGAGTTCCCAGTCACCGTGAGACTCACGATGGCTTCATTGGACCCAATTGCTGCTGACGAAGACAGCCAGCCATCTACATTGAGAATTTTGAAGAAAAAATTCGACCTTGACGACTATGAATCCTCAGATGACGAGGACTACGTGCAGGGAGAGGAAGACTCTGACGAAGATGACTTGGACTCTTCTGACGACAAGGAGGAAGAAGAAGAGGAAAAGGAAGAAGTTAAGGCTTCTCCAAAAAAGTCTCCAAAGGCTTCACCAAAAGCTTCCCCAAAGAAGTCCCCAAAGAAGGGCAAGAAAGTTGAGGAAGAAGTGAAAGAAGAAGAAGAAGAGGAAGAGGAAGAGGAAGAGGAAGAGGAAGATAAAGAAGACGAAGGCGAAGGCATGTATGACGACTCTGACTCTGATATTGACGAAGATGTGGAAGAGTTTGTGGTGTGCACTTTGTCACCACAACACCAGTTCCAACAAACTTTGGACTTGACCATTTCTCCAGACGAAGAAGTCTACTTTGTTGTGACTGGATCTTATCCAATTCACTTGAGTGGTAACTATATCGAGCATCCATACGACCAGGATGACTACGATTTTGAAGACGAAGACAGCGACTCTGACTTCGAGGGGGACTACTATGAAGACGAAGACTACGACTTGACCCCAGATGAAGACGAGGTTGAAGAAGGAAAAATCCAAGAGATTGGGGAGGAAGAAGAAGAGCCAGTTGAGCAGAAGGACAAAAAGAGTAAGAAAGCCAAGAAAGAGGATAAAAAGAGAAAGGCTGACGAGACTGAGAAGGCTGACGAGGCCAAAGAAGAGAAGCCAACTAAGAAGAGCAAGAAAGAAGCTGCCAAGGCCGAGAAGTCTGTCAAGTTTGACAAAACTTTGGAAAAAGGCCCAACTGAAACCAAAAAAGTTGTGAAACACAACTTGGCTGCTGGTGTTGTTGCTGAAGACAGAACCGTTGGTACTGGTGCCAAGGCCAAGGCTGGTGACAGAGTCGGTGTCCGTTACATTGGAAAGTTGAAGAACGGTAAAGTTTTTGACAAAAACGTCAAAGGCAAGCCATTTAGTTTCAAATTGGGCAAAGGCGAAGTTATCAGAGGCTGGGATATTGGTATCCAAGGCATGGCCATTGGTGGTGAGAGAAGAATTGTCATTCCAGCAGCCGCTGCTTACGGAAGCCAAAGTTTGCCAGGAATTCCATCAAACTCTGAGTTGACCTTCGACGTCAAGTTGTTGTCTATCAAATAAGCCTGGTGGGCCCTGAGTCAGCGTTATAGACGCCGGAAGTACTGAATACACACTGTAAGGAAAGAGAATGCGTAAAAAGATTGCCGTTTTGGATAACTCGAAAATAATTGTGTAACTCTTAGTGGGTGGGTGTGCGTCGTAGATAATTGTGCAAAATACTCCAATTTTTAGCCTCCAGTGACTTGCACTGAATGCAAAACAGTACTCATTTACAAAACCGGATTTTTGTTGATATTTCTGGCGAATATAAATCCGGGAAATCGGAGAAAATAAAACGTATTTTTGACATAGACCTTAGACCTGGTGGGGGAAAACGGAAAGCAGAATGGAAAAGGGCACAGTGAATTTACTCAAATTGTCTCGACAGAACGACAGAAAAATGTGAAAAATGTGCAAAAAAAATGCAGAATGATTGTAGAGAAAAAATTTTATGAAAAAAAAGAAACACGCCCCTGTGTCCAGGCGGTGTGACCCCAGCTAGTATTTGCAGCACACAGCACATTTGTTCTTTTTGTTCTTTCTTTTGTAAAGGCATACGTTTGTTTATTACTAAAGTTTCTCCACACACGCGTATAACCAAAAAAGCAAACTCCTCCGTCAGTCCACCCTACATATATTTCAAACACCCCCAAAGGGTTGAAGTAAAAAAAAAAAGTAAAAAAGAAAGAAGTTATAAATTCCATCAGAGCCCAGGGAAAGACCAAAATTTTAGGAGACAACAACAACAGAATTGAGAAAAATCTCAATAGCTGGCACTTCACAAGCACGAAATCAGCGTAAAAACAGTATCAAACCAAAATCAGCTGCGTAACCCAGATGTCCAAGCCATTATCAGTGCATGTGAAACTTCCGAATGGACTCGAGTATGACCAACCTACAGGTCTTTTCATCAACGGCGAGTTTGTTCAGTCCGTCAGTGGCAAAACCTTTCCGGTCATAAACCCGTCAACGGAAGAGATAATCACCGACGTTTACGAGGGCTTTGCTGAGGACGTTGACGTTGCTGTAGAGGCTGCCGAGAAGGCATTTAACAAGGGAGACTGGTCCAAATGTGATCCCATTGTGCGCACGAGAGCACTCAACAAATTGGCAGACTTGGTTGAGGAAAACAAGGAGCTTTTGGCCTCTATTGAAACCTTAGACAACGGAAAAGCCATTCACTTGTCCAGAGGTGACATACAGCTTGTTGCGGATTATGTTCGGCTGTGCGCAGGCTGGTGCGACAAGGTGTTTGGCAAACTTATTGAAACGGGCTCGGATTATTTTGCATTCAGCAGAAGAGAGCCGTTGGGTGTTTGCGGACAAATCATTCCGTGGAATTTTCCGGCTTTGATGTTGGCCTGGAAGATTGCGCCAGCGTTGGCAACGGGGAACACGGTGGTGTTGAAGACTGCCGAAACAACACCGTTATCGGCGCTTTACATTGCCAAGTTGGCAAACAAGGCTGGAATACCAAAAGGTGTTTTGAACATTATATCGGGTTTCGGCCCCACTGCGGGTGAGGCCATCACTTTGCATCCAAAGATCAAAAAAATTGCATTTACCGGATCCACAGCTACTGGCAGAATGATTATGCAAAATGCTGCCAAATCGAACTTGAAAAAAGTCACTTTGGAGTTGGGCGGGAAGTCTCCAAACATAGTGTTCAACGACTGCAATGTTGAAAAAACTGTTCGCAACTTGGCACATGGGATCTTTTACAACTCTGGCGAAGTCTGCTGCGCCGGTTCAAGAATCTACGTGCAAGAAGGGATCTACAAGGAAATTTTGCAAAAATTCAAAGACTACACGGAGAACCAAGTTCTGGTGGGCGACCCGTTTGACGAGTCCAATTTCCAGGGGGCCCAAACGTCGCAAATGCAAGTTGACAAGATTCTCAATTACGTTGAGCTTGGCTGTTCCGAAGGTGCAAAGTTGTTGACTGGTGGCTACAGAGTCAAGTCTAAGAAGGGGTATTTCATCAGACCAACGATATTCAGCGATGTTTTGGAGGACATGAGAATCGTGAAGGAGGAAATCTTTGGGCCTGTGGTCACAATCACCAAGTTCAAAACCATTGACGAAGTTGTGGAAATGGCCAACGACAGTGAGTACGGGTTGGCAGCTGG
Organism: Saccharomycopsis lassenensis; assembly: GCA_031125475.1. NCBI lineage: Eukaryota > Fungi > Ascomycota > Saccharomycetes > Ascoideales > Saccharomycopsidaceae > Saccharomycopsis > Saccharomycopsis lassenensis. The sequence goes on from JASTUK010000010.1 coordinate 283,516, forward strand.
AATACACACAGAAGACATCAACAAGGCGATTGACGTGTCTCATCGCTTGATGGCCGGAACTGTCTGGGTCAACACTTACAACGCATTTCATCACATGGTGCCATTTGGTGGGTACAACCAGAGTGGCATGGGGAAGGAAATGGGTTCAGAGGCTTTGGACAATTACACGCAGGTGAAGGCGGTGCGGATCAAGCTCGACCACAAGCTAGAGTGACGAGGAGCGCGAGGTTGTGTGAAATAGTATGATGATCGTGTGAAAAATATGTGAAGAATATGTGTGAACAGTGTTACGAATTTGAATATACAATAGCTCAGTAATGTTGTAAGTGCAGGCCGCCGCAGTGCAGCGTGTGCAAGGGCGATTTTTCACATCCGTACACCACAGACTAAATGCGATCGCACATGATTCAAGCCATCGAACAATAATACCACTACTACACACATGTCCCGAAAGCTGGTGCCCAAGATCAACAGAGCAAATGACTCCATAAAGATGGACTCGTTGGACCACATAACATTTCCGTCGTGCGAGCATTTGCGGAAATTATTGGTTTCGCCGGCGCGCGATTTGGTCATCAAAAACTACAACTTACTGATTAAAGTATCTTGTTTGACGTACCCACAACCGGGACTCAACTACAACAATTTGGGTTCAAGAAATTCCAAGTCGTCAAAGCACTTGAGTGTTGATAAGCGCAAGCTCTTGAAAGTGCGTGCCACCGCGGTCAAGTGCTCAAACTGCAAAAACAACTTGTCGGTCAACTTAATTTGTTTGCAGTGTCCACACGTTGGCTGTTATACAAGCAGACACGCAGTGGAACACTCGCAATCGACGCACCACTTGTTTGCCATCTCGACATTTGGCCAGGTGTTCTGTTTCAAGTGCAACGATTACGTGAGCAACAACGAGTTGGAGAAAATTCGCATCAGCTCGTTGCAGAACACGGACAGGGTCTACAACAACCCTGGAATGCCCATTTTCCCATTTGTGCCCTCAGAAAGCAAAAAAATCGTTGAAGAGAACTCTAAGCTTCCAAGCTTTAAGGCCTCTTTGGGTTTGAAAGGTATTGTCAATATGGGCTCGACTTGTTACATGTCAACGATTATCCAGACCTTCGTCCACAATCCTTTTGTCAGGGAGTACTTTTTGTCTGGGGCCCACATCAACTGCTCCAAAAACAACGACTTGTGTGTAACATGCCGCATAGACGAGGTATTTGTGGATTTCTATGGGTCGAACCTGGTTGCCGCATTTGGTTTGACAAAGTTTTTGGCCACCTGCTGGAGAATCAACCGATCACTTGCAGGCAGCACACAGCAAGACGCTCACGAATTTTGGCAGTTCTGTCTTGGCGAGTTCCACAAGTCGCACGTTTTGGAAGCTAAAAAGAAGTCCAACGGCAACAGTGTTGATTTGGACACCAAGATCAATAAACACACAAGATCTTCGCTGATTTCATTTGGCTCGAACGAGCCGTGTGATTGCCTCACACACAAGATATTCTCTGGGGAGCTACAAAGTTCTATTAAGTGTTCAGCTTGCGAAAATACTAACAAAACTGTGGACCCAATGATCGACTTGCTATTGGAGATTAAAAGCAAAAAGAACGGAACTTTCAAGTCGTTGGATGAGTGTTTTAACTGGTTTACAAAGCCCGAGACATTGGAGTCCAGTTACGATTGCAACTTCTGCAACAAGAAAACGCTGGCTTCTAAGAAGCTATCGGTAAAGAAGTTGGGTCCGATACTATCGATTCAGTTGAAACGGTTTGAACAACTACCCACAGGTGTGTCGGTCAAAGTGGAAGATCCCGTTCTGTACCCAGTGATCTTGGATATGTCTAAGTACGTTACAACCTCTGTGGCAACCAGCTCGCTGATTGGCCAGCTAACATACGAACTTTTTGCCATTGTTTGTCACATTGGGCAGGTAAATACGGGACATTATGTGTGTTTGATAAAGAATGGTGATGGCCAGTGGTTCAAGTTTGACGATTCGATGGTCACATTGGTGACCCAAAAGGAAGCGCTTTCTATGGAGTCATACTTGTTGTTTTACATTAAACACCAATTTCCATAGGGAATTTTGTGCTTTAAATGTGTAGACTGGACGGATGGATTAAGAAAAGAGTTATAAATTGAGTAATAAATGAAGAAACGAGAACAAATGGAAGTCAGATCTCCGTATACAGTAAAAATAGATATTAAGCAGTAACAAATAGTGAATGTATTATACTGACTTTCCCCACGTCTATAACAAAAATGCAACCAATCCTGCAACACCGGCAAAAAGACTTCCTTTCACAGAAAGACTACCAGCAAAGTTTTTCAGCAGGCTGTTTGTAACATTAGTTGTGTTGATCACACTTGACGTGGTAGCAATAAGCGTCGACAAAATTGAACTGGAGGAGCTTGTAGATGTTGTTGTGGTGCTCGAAGAGGTTGTGGTGGAGCTGTTGGTCTTTGTGTACACTGTGTTTGTGTCGTATTGCAAAACACCAGAACTGGACAGATCATAGGTGGTGATTGCAAAAGTGTCAGAACCAAGTTCTGCAGCGTAATCCGTTGAGGCTGAACGCACTGTGTTTGTAATTGTTGGCTCCAAGAAAGAAAGCACGTACGTCTTACCGTTCAACTCGGTACTCAAGAACGACGTTTGTGTTACTGTCACTGTTAAGTCATCAGTGATATATGTGTAGATGAAAGCGGACACATAAGTGGCCATGAGAAACAAGTTCAAAAACAACATAGTGAAAGTGAAAACAAGTAGATATTAGAAAAGTGCAGTGAAAAAGAAAAGTGGCTTTGAATTTAAAAATGGTTTTTTAAAGCAGTAGATTCGACGGTTTATATATTCCCAAGAAAAGCCCAAGTTTTCAGGTACGGAAATCTTCAATATGTAGGAACAGACAAATAAAACTGCCCTTTTGGGAAGGCAGTTTTAAATTACAATCGGAAATGAAATGCAAGAAAAGTCTAATGAAAGAATCTTAATCCGTTGGTTCCACTTTTGAGTGCATAGATTGCAAAAAATCGGACAGAAAAAAAGTAAACAAAAAAAACCTATGCACGAAAAAAAGAATCCTAGAGAGTAACTAGCTTTTAGTTTGATCATTCAATGAAGCAAATTGTTTGTTCAGTGTGTAAAAAATTTGCACTGCAACAGAGGGGTTATGATATCACTCACGGTTGCTATTACAACTCTGTCGCGCGACCTCATTTTCTCAAATTTTCGGTGAAATTCGAAATCATGATATCTTTAAGACCACGTTTGTTTGTGGTCAACTTTATGCCTCAAAAGAAATAGTACTAAAATTTTTAGGTTGAGCAGAGTAGGTTGAACAGTCCATCTTTCCTCTTGCGACGTCTTGAAATACAATTAAAAGAAGCTGATTTTTAGTTTTACACGTTTTACTAAAAACGTTCTCGCACTAATAAAAACTATAGCTCAGTTGATCACACCCGATTCAGCAAAGTGCTTATTGTGTTGGAACGCTACAAGCCCCGTAACAAAAAAAAAGAAATATTCATAGCTGAAGAACGTACCTTGCAGAAGAACAATGCAACTTTCACAAAAAGCAACCATTTTTCAAACACGTGGTGTTGTATACAATGGCCCAACTACATAATAAACAAGTGCCCGTGTTTGCCTTTCAGCCAGGTAGATTCGCTAGCATTGGTATTAACCAGGCCATAATACATTACAAGCTCCAAAATTAAAGGTCCGCAAAAGCCATTAAGTTTCCCAATATGGATCCGCTAAAAAGCACCATATTTTCAGTCGCATTTTATTTTTTGAATTAGCATTTTTAGCGTGTGTTGTGAAACAGGTACTACAGTTTTTGAGAATCGGCACAATATTTTTGGTGCTAAATTGATTGGTTCTTTCGTATTTCTGACTGTGGAACGACGACCAAGTAACAATCAAATGGCAGCCCAAATACCTTTCTCAAAGAATCGCTTGGCATGATTTTTGTGGTTTTGTGGAATAAGCTGAGATTATTCAATTGCTCGCTTATAGTGAACAGGTTGTAGAATTCTTCCAACACGTTGATAAGTGGCTCATCCAACAGGACCATAAATTGTTTGGATTTGAAAGCATTATTAAACAATACAAGCGTACAGCTCACCCTCGACTCCAATCTAGGTATCACAAATATGTCGTGTGCAGTCAGAGCAAGACTGGGCATTTCCCGAATAATGCACGAGGGCAGAATGGGTGTCCCATGAAACATCCACTGGTAATCAACATTTGGTCGGAGCAACTTTGTCACACTGTCGCACTTGAAGGTGTTGAATGGACTTTCTGTGGTCTCAACAATCTTTTTCTCTGAAGGGAGGATATATCTTAAGCCGAGTATATTTTTGAGATTCCTTTTTACCACAATGATGTTTGGATTTTCATCAAGATGCCACTCATGTGCTTTGCTTGAATTGTGAACGATTATATTTGAGTCGAACACAAGCGTTTCGTAATAACCATGAAATGAAAGTTTGGAAACAACGTCATCTACCAAAGCGAATTTGGGTATTTTGTAAAATTGAGGGATGTTGTTGTACCAAATTGTGGCACTATAGCACTGCTCATCTTTGAAGCTCAGGCGCTGAGCAATATCTGCTAAAATTCCGCCCGTATCCAAACCTGTTGAGGTGTAATCCACCACTTGATTGGTGTCACGCTCAATATAATCAGGAAGCTCTTCCTGGGGCTGTGCACTATAATCGGGCAATGCGTCAGGAATTGTCTCGCCAGCCGCCGTGCCCGTAGTAACACTACCAGCAGTCTTTGATGGAGACTCATCTGCTTTTGCATCAGAGGCAGTGGCTATGAGTGAATTGGTAGACCCCAGAAGTTCTCTGTCCATTGACGCCATGTGCTGCTCACCCACGTCAATGAAAAGCGGTGATCTAATTTCGCTCTCGTCGCTTCCTGCTGTCGTTACCGAGTCTCTGCTTTCAATCGCCGAAGGAAGAGAAACTGGCGCCACAACGCGGCTGGCATTTTTTTGAGTTTGTGGCGATGAAATGTGTAAACTTCCCAATTCGTTCGCGAGACTTTCAGTGCGTGGAGATGACACTGAAAGCCCTGTGGTGGCCAGGTTGTTGTCTGTACTGGTCGACAAAGAGCGATTCTGCTGGTACCACAAATTAAGCTGGCTATCTGGACTTATTCCATACAGGGACAACTTCTGGTCATCAGCCAAATCCAAATATAGACCGAGAAAGTTCGTTTTGAACTTGATCGCACTCGCGACTTTCTGTTTCACGTTGTAGATGAAGTCCAAGTTTGTAACTGAGATGTCAAATATCTGGTTGTTTGGAGCACGTGCCTTCAATACAAACTGTTCAGGAATCTCGTCCAGGTATTTGGCGACTGACGCTGAATCCGGGAGATCCAGTTTGTTGGCAATAAGTGATATTTCCAGTCTCAATACTGTGTTTTTAGTTATTGGATAGTTCTTGATAACCTCGTTGTCTTTCAAATGCAAGCATAGTAGCATGGCCTGTGCTGGAGCTCCTGTCTTTTTTGAAAGTATCTCTTTTACCTCGGCGATAGTGCACTCATCAGGTATGTCGGCCTCTATGGTCTTGGTTGGGTCTTTGAATTTCAAAATCATGTTCTAGTAGGCTAGCTTAGTATTTTTCTCAATTTCTTTTTAGTCAGATGGTTGGATCTTCGCAAATGAGGTTCGAAAACACGAAGCGGAATTCGAGTCTTTTTCTATCAGAATTCTCGTGCAACGTAACTTATATGCGGAGATCAAGCATAACCGACTAAAAGTTTCAAAACTCAAATTCTATTGTATTGTTAAGAAAATGTACTTCAATCAAAAAACTGGCTTACATTATCACAAGTTACTTGCGCAAAAATGATTCGTTGTCAAGAAAAAATGAGGTTGCATGCTAAAGTGGATAGCACCAGGTTCAGGCAAAAAATGTCTATATACAGACTAAATTTAGTTCTAGCTTCGTTTTTCAAATTACTTTTTTTGTGAAACCTCTAAGTCACAGTTCATTCTAAATTGAGGAGAGTGCTGAGTTGAGCATGATTAGCTTGTCGATAGACACCATAGGCCCGTTATCATGATTAGTTTGGAGATATGTTTGATTAAATTTTGGCAGCTAAGCCCAATGGAATGACAGTCACATGAAATAAAAAACTCTACCACCTACGCCAAAGTGCGAATAACGGTCATTCTGAAAGATTGTGAGATCTTATTCAAATTACATAACACATTCTACAATGTGCAGACTATCATTTATTGAGATATTTTTGATCAGCTTTCGACATTAAAACGCCAACAAAGGAAACTTAGAAGTTCAATGGCTTGTCGTAGGCAGCCAAACAACCCTCTTTGAAAGCCTCAGACAACGTTGGGTGTGCGTGACAAACTCTGCCAACATCTTCTGCACTAGCACCGTACTCAATAGCCAAACCAGCTTCAGCAATCATCTCACCAGCGTTTGGTCCAATAATGTGTGCACCCAACATTCTGTCGGTCTCGGCGTCAGCCAAAATCTTGACAAAACCCTCGGTGTCCAAGTTTGTTTTAGCTCTCGAGTTGGCAACAAATGGGAATTTTCCAATCTTGTATTTGATACCTTCACTCTTTAACTCTTGCTCAGTCTTACCAACCCAAGCAACTTCTGGGTAGGTGTACATGACAGATGGAATCACGTTATAGTTAACGTGACCATGGCCGTTTTTGATAAATTCAGCAGCAGCAACACCCTCATCTTCAGCTTTGTGGGCCAACATAGGACCGAAAGTAACATCACCTATAGCTTGGATGTGTGGGAATTTTGTTTCGTACTTGTTGTTGATCACCAATCTTCCCTTGTTGTCCACGTCCAATCCAATAGCTTCAGCGTTAAGTCCCTTAGTGTATGGTCTACGTCCCACTGCCACCAACAAAATTTCGCTCTCCATAGCCTCTTTCTTACCAGACTTCACGTCTTCGTACTCAATGTCGACAACGTCACCGTTGACCTTGGCACCCAAGACTTTAGTGCTGGTTTTGAAAGACATGCCTTGTTTTTTCAAAACTTTTTGGATGGATTTTGATACCTCAGCGTCCATACCAGCACCACCAATAGAGTCTTGGAATTCAATAACAGTGACTTCAGAGCCCAATCTCAGGTAAACGGAGCCCATTTCCAATCCAATGATACCACCACCAATGATTGTGAGTCTCTTTGGCACAGTCGACAATGACAAAACACCAGTTGAAGACACAATCTTTTCCTCGTCAATCTCAATACCAGGGAACGGTGTGACTTCAGAACCAGTGGCAATGATGATCTTGTCAGCTTCAAGGACGCTTTCTTCAGCACCCTCCTCAATTGGGTCAACCTTGATTTTGTGTTCGTCAACAAAAGAACCGTTACCCTTGTAGTAAGCAACCTTGTTCTTTTTGAAAAGCATCTCGACACCACCTGTCAATTGCTTCACAGAAGTATCTTTGGCTTTTTGAAATTGTGCCATGTCCATTTCAACACCTGAAACCTTAATACCTCTCTTTTCAGTGTCGTGCTTGATTTGATGGTACAAGTGCGAGTTGTTAAGCAATGACTTGGATGGGATACAGCCAACGTTAAGACATGTACCACCCAATGCACCTCTTTTCTCGATACAGGCAGTGTCGTATCCCAATTGTGCTGCCTTAATGGCAGCAATGTAGCCACCTGGACCTCCTCCAATAACAACGACGTCGTGCTTCTTGGTGGCAACCCCTCTGGCAATCACCTTAGCATAATTGCTCATGACTTTGCGTTGAACGCTTCTTGAAAACATTATGGCTCGAATTTAATGAAATTTGGTAGGTTTTTGTTTTTTTAAAGTGGAAGAAAATATCTGGTGATGTGCGAATTGCACCCACGGATCCGATGGGGGCCGGGTTAGAGCTAAAAAAGGTGGGATGTCGGTGGGACAACTGATGGTATCGAACAAAGTGGAAATTTGTTGAATATTGAAATGATCTGAGCTCTTTGACTTTTGAATCATGAAAAGCGTCTGTTGCTCTACTTTTGCCACTGGCAAAGCTGCCATAATGTAAATCGCTTCCATCAATAATTTCTCTACAACCCCGTGATAGATCCCGATATTACATAACACACGGAATACTAAATTTATTTGGCCGAAGAATCAAATAGAGTAGCTCTCCATCAGCAATGCGAATCCAATCGCTCATGTCAAGTGAGCCAGATCTATGAGAAAAACTTTTCTTTTGACTTTACGAGCAAGTTCCCTTTAAACGAATATTTAAAAATGAAAAAAGTGTAAAAATTAAAAAAAACACCGAACCTGGGACTCGAACCCAGAATCTCCTGATTAGAAGTCAGACGCCCTAACCAATTAGGCTAGCCCGGCTTACGTTTTTTTTATGAATTATAGGCATTATGGAGGTAGCAACTTCAGATTGAGTTGACTTACAATCAAGCTCTGTTTGAATACTAATCTAGTCATTACGTCTGAATAAACAGGCTGTAGTGGCCAAGATGTCAATGTGAATAATATTGTGCCAACTTTGATAACATAAATACATGGTACTTGCTCCAGTGTTAGAAATCGCAGGGATATCTGCAACTTTTATAATAGTACTTTTGCTTCCCTCAAAACTGCGTAACATTTTGTGACAGGATGATGCAATTCCCTTGATTTTCTTTTTTTTTTTTTTGATTTTTTTGGCTTTTACAGTTGTAAGTAAGTTGCGCTACTTATATAGGCTCAAGAACTCGACGGTGTTTAAAGACAACGTTCAATATTGGTTGATGGTGGAGAAAGTCCTTTTTATGTTTGCAGTAAAGCCTTATACTGATCCCTTGAACATCCATACACCAATATTATTCCTTACTTACTATTGCTCCTAAAGCAGAAGGTCTCCACTGTCAAAATTAGCTTGCTGCTATTGAAAACTTGCGTACAGAAAGTAACCAGCCAAAGTTCATTTAAATATTTCGGCCCAGTTGATATTGTTCATTACAACTCTTCATTATTTTGCAACCATCATAAAATTATGTAAACATCCGTACATATATAACTTATGTACCCGAGTGTGTAAGCTCAGCTCAGTCCGCTATTTTATTCCGATCATCGATTTGTAAACCGGTCTGGGAAAGTTATGGAAAAAAGAAAAATCATTCAGCAACTTTTCTAATAGATCATTCACGCAAGGCCACCCGCAACAATTAGCATTCAATGAGCAGTTTTAGCTAAATCAAAAAAAACTGCTATTAAGATTTAACATCACAACAGAGAAACATGGACGAGGAAGTGATATCCATTGGATCAAATTCGTCTTACGACGAAGTGGAAGTGGTTCAACATAACCCGATTGTGCAAGAGGTACAGAGCGACGAAGAAGGTCAAGAACAAGAACCAGTGGACGTACAAGTAATAGATGTGATACAAAGGCGCCCGGCCCTAAATTTGGGACATAATTCTGACGATGAAGTTGAGATTTTAGGGCTGCAGCGAGCAACGGTGAGGTTTACAGACAACCCTTTGTTTTTGCCCACAGGAGTGGCGTTTACCCATGAAGTAAGACATCGTGGCATAACCGCAAATGACCTGCGCAGAAGAAACAACGGAAATTATGATGACGGCGACGAAAGTTACGAAGAGAACGAGTTTGAAGATAACTTCTCTGTGGAGTTCCCTATATTTAGACAATATCAACTAGGTTTCAGAAGCACACTTCGTGGGGTATTTGACAACGCGATGTTTCGAATGCGCACGTTTGGAGAGTCGCTCAACGAACAGGAGGATATTGCAGATGAGTTTATGAGACAGGTGGATAGAATGGAGAACGAAAATTTGGAGCACAAATTTGAAACGCAGAAAGAGTATAGCAGACAGTACATTGAAAAGGCCGAGGCTGCTATCAAAGACTTGCCTCCAGGGTATTCTTCAGGTTTGGACAAATCCGTTTCTGTGATATGCCCGTTGTGTGGTGTTGAATTAGGCAAAGGTATTCCGGAAGAGCTTGCTGGCCGCAGAAAAACGGTTCCAGAAGATGAAGAGAGCGAAAATGAAAGTGGCAAAGATACCTCTTCAGCAAGTGCTGTCGGTATTTCTGATGAAAGCATTAGGAACGAGGATACATACAGGGAGTTGATTCAAAGATACGGATGTCAAGCACCCTACCAACTATTGCCGGCAATAACGAAGGGGGATATTGATTTGAGTAAAAAAACATATTTTGCGAAGTGTGGGCACGTATACTGTGGCAGATGTGTACAGAAAATTGTTACAAAGGTGAAAAAGAGGGTCAAAATGCCCAAGAATATTTACAATCCATCGGTATACGCACCGAACAAGTGTGTAGCTGAAGGATGTAAGAAACTTTTGGTTGGTGGACGGTTTGTTGAGATTTATAATGGCTAACTTTGGGACTTTGGGTATTGAACAAGATTAGTGAGCTAAAAGTCATTCTATGAAGCAAATTTGACCAAGATGTTGTTGGTCACGGAAATGGGCAAGGACGCCTCATCACAAAGCAACTGAATGACTGGTTGTATGACTATTAATGCATGTTTTTATACTGGTAGTACAAGATCGATTTTTGTGCTCAAGATTGGGGTACGGCTTGTTGATTACTGAATATTCTCACAATTAGTCGAATGACATGAACTATAATTGTGGCAACTTTATACTGTTTTCAGACGTGTATTTTTGACGAATACTAAAAAACTTCAGCAGGTGGAATTAATATATTATTAGTTCTTTCACTAACAAAACAGCATCAGCATTCAACCAACCTTAATCTTTTGGCCAAATCCTTGATAGGCAACTTGTACTTTTCGCCCCTTTCTGGACTTGTGCCTCTGGATTTGATCTCCTCTTCGCCAACATCAAAGTAGCCATAACCACCAAGCAAGTAATTCAATGGCTTTTCCGTTTTCTCACTCTTTTTTCCAAGACGTGGGATTCTGCGCTCTTCCACCTCATTAAGATCCTGATAGAGGTGCATTATCTCGTTGTAATAAGAATTCAAAGTGTTTATGAACCGCTTTGTTTGACGGTGTTTGGAGCACGCAGAAATTGTTATTGAATCACTCTTGATGATGTACGCCAACCCAAAACCGTTGGAATCCGTAGGACCAAATCCAAAAAGTCTCAATGATGGGTTACCACAATTAGACGTTGACAATATCAGCGCATTGAGTTTAGACCAACCAGCATCCATGAATATCTCTGGGACTTCATCAAATGACTCACCGTTATCCAACATTTTCTGCCAGGTACAGTACAAGGCGTACAAATGTCTGTCAACTCCATGTCCTTTCGAAGAATCCCTTGTCCGCAGAACGTGCTTTTCACATGCTTTTTTGAGGTAATCAAACTTTTCTTTGCTTGGAATGTCTTCAAACAATTTGCGTACAAACAAGTTGCTCTCGTTCGATACAGTACGAATGGCTTCGGTTCTACCATGCAAAAACAGTTTAGTCATTGCAGGCTCATAAGTGCACTCGACTTTACCATACAATGCGTAGTACGCAGCCTGGAAGCTCATTTGTACAAAAGCATCAGGTGAGCAACCAAATTTTTTGATCATATCAGATCCGTAGCCCTTAAACTCCAAAACTGCAATGTCAGTTTGCGAGATTAAATCACTCAACCGAGTTTCAGCAAAACGCAATGAAAGCAGCACATTCGGCGTCAAATTCCAGTTCAACTTTACTGGCAGCGTGTTTGGAACATTTTTGGACAGTAGTGTCTCACTTCTTGTGATCCAGATGGATGGTGCATTGTTGTTAATCAGTTTTGCAAAACGCAAAATCGAGTCAGTGTATATGTCACTGACAAAGCGCAAAACGGTGTGGCCATCAATGCCCGTGTGCTCAAAATTGATCCCTACTTTTGCGTTTTGTGTCACAATAATTTGCAACTTGTCGTACCACCGATTTGTACAAGTACCTATTTGCACACCGTTTTTCACTTTTGACAATCCGCAAAGCATGTTTATCGCAATGTCGTTGAGCAGATCCAACTCGACGTCGTCCAAGCATACAACGAACAATGCAGAATCAATAATCTGCAAAATCTTATTGTTTGTGTCATTATTTTGGTCATTCTCCAAAGTCTCTCGTAAACCTGCCCAAACGCGTCTATTCTCTGTTGTAAACAAGCCAAACAGCGATTTTGCAATATCACTGTTGCTGCTTCCAAAAGAGTCCTCAATAATGTCTTTGAAGTTTTGTTCCAAGAAGCTCTCACTCAACACAAGTTCATTGGAGTCATCCAAGACGTTGAACCAGTAAAACTGGGATCTACTCAACACCACCAAATGTTTCAGATCTTCAGAGTTCTGCATCACACAGCCGGTGTGCTTTGGAATACGAGAGCTTCCAAACAATTTCGTGTACTGGTACATATCCAACGGTTTACCGTTTTTCAACTTGTCTGGAGGTAACTCGTTTTTGCGAAGTGCTCTTATGAATCTGAGCGCCAGCGTCGTGATGGTTGCGGCTCTCTTGACTTGTGATGGTCTCACTGGGTTTGGGTCGTCTTCGATCAAAAAGAATGGGTTCAAGTTCAAAACCACGGGAGAATCGTAGTTCAAGTACAGCTCGTACCAGAATTCCTCAATGTACGAGTTCTTTTTTTCTGCATACGAAGCCAACTGCGTGTTCAATTTTTTGCTCAAATCCGATTTCACAAATCTTTCAACAACCTCTTTGGTTTTCGAGTGTTCTTTCTCTGTCTGGAGTGGTTCCAAAACCTCCAAATACTTCTGGCAGGTAGCCCAAAGCTCTGGAATTGGCAACTTGCTCAACTGCAGCTGATATTTGAAAGTGGGCTCTGTTAAATCCATGACGTTAACAATATATTTCTGATTCTTAGTAGTTCCAAATTTCTGGGAATTCCCCTTGCATTTATTCCATCTTTGTCATCCTAAATTGTTGCCCGGGAAATTTCGGACTTGTAGTCACCTAATTCGCGGCGATTATCATGGGTGAGCGGGGTTATGTAGTCATGATGGACGGTTGCATGGAAAAAAAAATGACAGGCAGTGACACCCAGTGCTGGTACGGGGCTCATAACCCGAGTTTATGGCCTGCAAAGGGTTTAGAGTTTTGTGGAAAATTCCGTAAGACCTCGACACGGTCAGGTCACCGCTGATAAGGTAGCGAGAGTTTAGCAAAAGGCTGGAAATAGGTAGCAAAAGAAGAAAGCGCAGTGTACAAAACGCAAAATTTTGTCTGTCGGATCTATCGAAGTCCGATATAGTTCGTAATTCACATTAGCATTGTTATTTTGATTTTTATTTTTTTATTTTACTTTCTGCGGTTTCCAAAAAAAAAAAAACAGCGAAATCAGTGAGTGGGAGTTTTCTCACTGCAACAAAATCTCCTCCACGGAGTGGCTTTTCACCGGCAAATGACTGCTCACCCAGTTGCTGTCCCTAAGATTGATTCGTGGGTCTTCGCCTATGCTCAGTCTCAACAGTTTTCTGTAAACGTTTGCGTAAGTGTCTTCCTGTTCCTTGACGTCTCTAATGATCAAATTCTCGGAGAATTCCACAAAAATCCGCACGTCCTTGACTCTAAAGATCACGTTATCGATTCTGAGAAAGAAACGGAGGAGCAACAAGAGCCGCTGTTCCATAACACGGATCTTGCACAGCAAAATGGAGATTCCGTTATCCGCTAGCTCGTCTTCATATAGCACCAAGTCATCAAAAAAGAGAATTGGGTCGGGCACTTTCAACTTGTTTATCGGAATCTGCTGTGTGCTTTCAGTGAAATGCTGTGACCCTTTCACTGTGCCCTTGTAGTCCGGCGTGTATGTCCAATCGTACGGTTTGACCATTTTGGTCACGTACTTGCTCAAATCCTCCTGCGGAACTTCCTCATTGTAGTATTCTGATGACAATTTAGTAGTTGTGGTCGGACTTTGTGCACCCAGTGTGCCGAGAGCACCCGTTTCGTCGCTTTTTGAGGCTTTACTTTGTCTGTACTCAAACCAGTCGTTTGAGTGCGCCACTTTTAGCAATTTTCCGGGATCGCACCCAATTTTCAAAACCGTGTCCAAAGCATCAATGGAGTTAAACACAATGGACCACCCGTGCTTCGTGTTGGCCACTCTGATCTCGTTTTTGCCAAAAATCATTTCTGGCAACGGCAAATTCAACTTGGCTTCGTAATCGTCAATTTCCACAGCATTCAATATCGGCTTTCGCACAGTGTATATTTCCCAGTCCCCTACCGATATTGACGGTGAATCATTTATCGGATATGTCGCTCTGGGCAGTGGTATGATCACAGTGCCACAGTGTGCGCATTGTGGGTTGTTGCAGTGTCCTTTGTGCGACTTGGCCGGAACACTGACCGGGAGCTTGGCAGAGAAGCTGCTGGAGGCCACAGCGCTGGTGCTAAACGCTGCACCTGCCGTCGTTGTTACTGTTGTTGTTGTCTCTGTTGCTGTTGTTGAAATTCTTCCACCCAGTCGCGCCATTTTCGTTCTTTCCGCTTGCTTGCGCGCACTTTCAACCTGGCTCTGCAAACTGGAGCCGTCTCTGGCGCTGGCGCTGGCGCTGGCACTGGCACTAGAGCTGTCGGCGTTGGAGGCGTCAGGTGACGCCCTCTTGGCCAAACTCGAGACTGCGCCTGGAATCTTAAACTCATTCTTCTCTGGCATGCTGTGGAAGTAAGTAATCAGACCCCAGCTGTTTTTTACTGACCGTGTCACGTGACCTGTTTGAAAAAAGGCCCAATTTTGGTTTTTGGCTTTGGAGCGAGATTTGTGCAATTTTGCAGACTTTGGTGTACACGGTGCTAAATTAACGTATATTACAATTACAAGGATGCGTTGACAGCGACGCCTGCGGCAAAGCAGAGGGACAACAAGAGCATTTTGAACGTAGACACAGTCCAGTCCGAAGTGGCGCCACTGACGACTTGAGTGACAATTCCGTTGGTGGTGGTCAAAACGGTGGACCCGGTTTTTGAAGCAGTCAAGCTCCCGGCACTGGCAACGAGGGTGACGGCGACACCGTTGGCATTTGTTGTGGTGACCGTGGTCAACCCGGTACCTTGTAAGTGACCACTGACGCTTTTACTCGTGGAGTACAAGCTGCCCTTGGTGGTGGTAGTGGCCTGAATTTGGCCATCGCTGATCTGTGATACGGCAATCACGGTGGAAATGGACAAGGTGCCGGTGCTTTTTGTGGTGAGGGTAGTCGCCTGGATCTGACCGTCAGAGATTTGTGACACTGCTTCGACTGTGCTTTGGGCAGCACTGGTGGCATACGTGTAGTAGCTGGTGGCAACACCTGTCAGGGTTGTGGCTTGAATTTGGCCGTCACCTATTTGCGATACGGCTTGCACGGTTGTGTATGTGGTGGCCTGGATCTGACCGTCGCCAATTTGCGAAACTGCCACTGCACCGAGTGCGCTGTGAAGTAATGCAAAAGTTGGTAATAAGAGCGAAAGTTTCATTTGCTGTTTTTGGTGGGAGTCTCAAGCTTCTGTAGAAATTTTTGACTGCAAATTCCCGAAATCCTCGCCCTTTTATACTAACTCGCGACCCTAGACGAGTCAGCTTATGAGAACCTAGACTGATTGTTTCAAGGCATTCTGTGGCAGAGATTCTTAGAGCCTCTTTAGTAGAACTTCTTTTTTTTTTTTTACTTTTTTTCACATCCGTCTATTTCCCAGTCTGGTCCCCAGCCAAACTTTAAACTTTAACGGTGTGAAAAGTGAGGTAACTTTTTTTTCGAGCTACTCAAGGTGCAAGTCTTGGTGCTGAAATCGGGCAACAACACCACACGCCCCAACTGAAACTGACTAAGAATACTCGCAACACTTGCAAAACACAGCAAACGGTGGGCGCGAGAGCTCAGATGTTGTGCTGGCTAGAATGGTCAGAGCTCACTTAACTCCTTTGACAGATAATTTTCCTAGTGAGTGCTAGACGAACGAAAAATAGCTGACCCTGGAATAAGCTAAAATTAGATCAAATTTTGATTTTAAATTATTCTACGCACATTTTTAACCGCATTTATCGCATTTAAGTAACCTTTTAGCAGCTGTGCCTGAAACTGGAGATCGCCCGAGCTCACTGTGTGATGAGGCAAACTGAGAAAGTTCTGTGATGCTTTTCTAATGCAACACTGCGCCGTTTATTGTTCTCTTTTTTTTTTCAGTTTTGGCATTGCTGCGTGCTCGATTTCATTTTCGATTTCTTTGAGCATGCAGGTTCGCATCCCACCCAGATTGAACATCAATATGCACATTTTCGTTCACAAACTATGACACCGAGACACACACAGAAACAGCTAATAAAAGAGCAAAAATCGACAAGACACCCGAATCCAGGACCAGCAAAATGCCCGGGCCAATTGTTAAAAGAGCGATATCAGGTATAGAAACGAGGGGGTTTCAGCAATCATTTTTTGAAGGATCACCAAATAGACACAAAACAAAAAAGAGACAGGAATCGCAGTACAATCCACTGATTGAGACGCTGATCATATTTGCAATTTCAATTTTTGTGTTGATCATCTTGGCCGGTATTGGGTTCATTGTGCGCGAATACGTCTACACCATAAAAGAGAGAAAGACCAAAGAGCTCCAAAAAGAAAACAAACTGGACAACTACTGGGTTGAGAAAGCGCAATCTGGGAGTCACACAGAAGACCCTGAAAAGTGGAGGACGGCCGTTATCAAGGATCTCACCCATTCCAGCGTCCATCATTATCCGAGAAACACGTTTTCAGCAGCAATAGTGAATGAAGAACGGGCAGATGTGGCAAACAGCGAGACTTTCGTGACTGCGCAGGCAGCAGATAAGTATCCCAAAAAGTCGGGGACATTCTTTGAGCTGTTGCCGGACTCGTCAACCTGCTCTACTAACAACACTTTCTTCAGGTACACTGGAATCAAAGGTGTGGAAAACACGAGGAGCAAGTTGAAATTTCAAATAGCGGACTTGTTTCTCTTGCAGCCCAAAGAAGAGCTCAAAACGGAGACGGCCAAAATAGAACTGAACTCAGCCACAAGTGCAAGAGAAGTGAAAGCATTGCTGTTTAACGATCATGTTCTGAATATTGAGACACAAGAGTTTTTGAGTGCCTGGAAGGCCGGGAAATCTATTCAAGAGCTTGAGTTGTATTTAACAAACCAGGCCAACATCTTGGTGCACGACACAGTTACTAAGAAGATCATGTTGTTCAAACTTCTGGTAATAGGCTCTGTTGACAGGCATTCAATGAACGCAACAATTTTTCTCCCTGAATTCAACAAGCTTATTGACAAAATCATTGAAACCGGAATTGTGTTTGACCTTATGAACGAGAGCAGTCCGAATATTGCGCGAGAATTAATGAATATGATTCTCAGATATATATGGTATCACTGGAGTTTCCGCATCAAAAAACACAAATCAATCAATGAGCAATTCAAGGCTTGGAAAATAACAAGTCCCGAAGTACAGCCACATCATAAGCTATTTAGGTATTTGTGCAGCTTGGGGCTTGGCATCTATGAAGTGGGCAGAATTGACATACACTCACTAAAAGATTTTGAAGGTAAGATAGTGAGCTTGATGAAATACTTTGTGCAAAACTCTTTTTGCACAGATTATATGGGTATCATCCCAACCTTGGCTGAGACGATAGAGTTCACTGAAAGAATCTTGTCCCTCAGACTGTTCTACAATCTTCTCCTGACCGTTATTGAGAAACACAAAGACTGCTGCATGAATGAGTACTTGACGGAAGACAAAACGTTTCTAAAGCCCATTGTGCAGCATGGGTTTTACGTGAAGAACGACCCACAAGTGAGTACCTTGGCAAACAACATACACATGATTATTGTGAGCAAATACCCACAAACAATGTCTTGGTGGAAAGAAACAGACGGCGGAATGAAGTACGTCAGCGCGTCAGCAAAAGTTTTAGGGACATGCATCAGCCCTGCTCAGACCAACACAGAGAACAAGACGCTCCTCAAAATGAACAAAGAGCTTCAGGAGACTTTCAACGACGAAAACGTGCGAGAGTACCAGCCTAACGTTCCTGGGTCGTTCAATTTTTGAGCACACAGTCTCCTACTACATGTCTCAGAATGTCTTACTATTAACTGGCGTATATAGCAGCTGGAGCTAGCTCATCTCGTGCTATTGTTGTGAAAATTTTTTCTGGGCCCAATAGAGATTTTTCGCAGATTTCTATTGATATACGAAATTTAGTTTGGAATGCGGGCCAGGCTTACACCAGAGTTGTGTCTGAGACTGTTCATTCAATACTATACGCAAACTAATAGTTATCGTAAATTCGTACCCACCCCACACCCATTGCCGCCTTTGCCATAATTTTCTGTATCTTCTGTATAAGCAATTCCCCAGCGCCGTTTCGGCATCACAGTCGAAATCGGCAAGTAGTACATCACTTCAAAACTTTGCACCACGGCTGTACCCAAATGCTGCTATTTTAAAAATACCAGGCAGAAATGAAGAGACCCTTTGAAAAATGCCCACATTTCACAAAACATTAACTGCAGATTTTGTGGCCAGAAGCCGGGCATTTTCTTGCGTAAATTTTTGAGGGTCCGCATTCCGGAACTAATTTTCAACATGCATCAAGCCTCCGGAATGCCATACAAAAAATGGATAAATGGCACCGTTAATGGATAGCGCAAAAATAACGGATAGCATACCTGCACAAACGAGTCAGGGGAAACGCTAGTGACAATTAACAAAGAGGTTCGCGAAAGTATATAAGCAAACGAAATGCCAAGTTGAATTGGACCATCAAACCAAGCAGCACTTTTTTGTTACACCGAGCTTCTTTCATATCACACTTTTCACTATGCAATTCTTCTTGACCATTGTCTCACTCCTTTTGGCAGTTTCTGCTGCCCCAGTTGACACCACTGAATCCAAAGACGCAGTTTATGCCGCTGACTACAACGGAATCTTCGGCAGAGCTTGTGAAGCCGTCTTGAACAGATTCTCCAAGTTCGGCCAATGTTTGTCTGCTGAACCAGAGTTCCAAAAGTTGACCCAGAACTTCTGGTACCAGGCCGCTGCCAAGACCTTGTGCGGTGACTCTCTCCAGTTCAACAGCACTACTGCTTTAGCTTACCAACAAAAATACGGTAACAGCACTCTGCTTTTCGGCTCAGACGAACAAGCCGAGATTGCTGCTGACTTCTTGTACAGCTTGAACACCAACTACGCAGATGCCTCTAACCCATTTGAGAAGAGAGACGACTTGGACATCAACTTCGGTTTGCCACAATGTTTGAACTTGTGCGACATTATCAGAGAGGGTTCAAACAACGTCAGACAATGTTGGACCACATACTCCTTGACTGCCTTGTACGGAGTCTGTGAAGTTGGATGTCACTACTACCTTTAAGCATGCCTCGGCTTTGAGGTACGCTGGTTCCGGTAACTAGCGTTTTATTTCTGTTTAATTGAACAAGTTCACCAAATGTAGAAAAAAAAAAGTACTTTGCCTTACTCAGTCCACTCAATTCCAGGTACCCAATGTGAACTGAGTACTCTGTAGTTGC
Organism: Saccharomycopsis lassenensis; assembly: GCA_031125475.1. Classification (NCBI taxonomy): domain Eukaryota; kingdom Fungi; phylum Ascomycota; class Saccharomycetes; order Ascoideales; family Saccharomycopsidaceae; genus Saccharomycopsis; species Saccharomycopsis lassenensis. The sequence goes on from JASTUK010000010.1 coordinate 303,040, forward strand.
TTTTTGATGCTCATTTCTTTTGTGCTGATGTGGGTGCTGGCATGCTTAGCAACTTAACCACTTGCTCGTCGTTCGACTTTATCAAAATTAGCCCGTATTAGGAAAATTGCTGCCGTAATCAAGCTTCAACGAGTGACTTTCAGGTACCCACGCATAGCTGCTTAATTATTAAGCTTTATCATGTGAGTGGTATCAACTCTTTTGAAAGCACTGAGCACCGAGCCTAACTTTAATCTGCGTCTTTTTTGGTCTGAGGCAAAATCCTGACCAGCACCACCAAAACTGGTATCGAGGGGCAACGCGAGTATTGCCTGATTTGTGTAAATATCGTTAGTTTTTGATGTTTTATTGCTGGTTCTGCTACGCATGGGCAAGATGAGATTTGCTCAAAGCAGAAACAGCCTCTCAACGGTGGCAGCACTGGTACTGACTAGCATGGCTGAACCCGCTGGGCCCCAGCATGCCTGTGCTTATCTCTCGTTGGTGTGGCACACTTTTTCTTTGGCACAATGGAAAAGGCCATCATTTCGAAACAAAGGAAATCATACGCACCGTTGCTAATCAGTCAGGCACCTTTGAAATGAAACAGCCTCAAGCAGAGCCACTTAATGAGCACATGGACCGGAATTACGATGGGATAAGGTATGATTGTGAAGCAATTGGGTTTCTGTATGCTGAACAATAAACCGTACGAGGTAAGCAGATTCACTCGCACACAAAGCTTAAATCCGTAAAAATGACTGTTCGTTCCTGAAAGTAGCTCGGGAGGTCCATGAGTAATGGCCAGATGTTTGAATACTCTTTAAATTGCTTCATTGATAATTTGTTGTTCTCAACTCGTTTTCAGATTTACTCACTTTTCCAAATTTGAGCATTTTCCAGCAACCGTCAGTAAGGAACCAACTTGAGAAACTGCCGTTGATACAGGTTGTGGTAGAGCAATAGACGCCACAGGCCTGGCCACAGCCAGCGCAGGAGGTATTGTCATTATTCAGGCTTGCACCAAATGTTTTTGGACATCGGATATTGAAATGGGAGTTCAAAGTCGTATTCAATTTTGAAGTGCCTGTGGCACACTCCAGTATATTTTTTAGGTCTGATAAGAAAAAGGTACGTTGATTTGCAACCTGACGATATGCTTTTTTTTGCGGAATACTGCAGCAAAGGTATTACCCAGCCAATTGTTCAGTACTCACAAATACCTCGTTTTACCAGCCATTTGAGCCCCCTGGTGACCTCTTAATAATTTCTAATACCATTCCACTAAAGATGGGTACAAAATCTTAGAAAAAATCAATATGTTGTTGTCAAGATTTTACCTCTTTTTGTGTAACATGCTTTTTTTGGTTCCTGCAGCCTCGTGGTTAAGGCTTAAACTTCGCCAATTTAGTCTGTTCGTTCATTCTCTGCAGACTAGATTGCAGACTCTAAAGTAGACCACTTATTAGCAGCACTATTCAGTCCTGAATACTTTGGGCCCTAAAACAAGCTACTTACTCTTTCTTTCAGTTTTGATTTTTACTTTGTTTTTACTTTTTTTTACCTTTCTTAAATTTTTTCTCTATTTGTTTTACTATTTTATTTTTTTATTGTTATATTTTCAACGCTAATTCGCGCTTTGCAGATAAACCACCCAATTAGGAAATCATAGTGCCTCCCTTGTATCATAGACTGGCACATCACTAATCAGTACCATGATGATTTTAAGTTGGAATGTGAACTTGCATAATATTTTTTTTCCCAACTTTTGCTTTTCGGATTTTGGGTGTCTAAAGCTGTTTGGTTATCACCTGTGACCCACAAAGCAACTAACGCAAAAGAAAATCACAACTGAAAGTAAAACCAGCATTTTAATTATACTCACAGCCGTCAGGTCGGTCGTGTTTCTTTTGTTTCACCGAATTTGTTGTTGGCTGATGTGTGGAACTATAAGATGTTGGACGTGTTTCTTTTCAAACTTAGGCACAGTTCTTAGAGAACCTAAAACATGCAAACAGTGAACTATATGCAGTAGTGATTTTGTGGGTGATCAATATGTAACAACTCTACACGAATGAATGTTTACTGTACGCAAAGTTCTGCAGGATAAAGCTTAATTTCCTTATTAGGTTAAGGGACTCTGTAGATTTTCTGCAAAGTTTGAGCAACCACCAAACGTAATTTGAAGTTAAACTTTATTTTAACAGCCAATTTTATAACTCTTTATGCAAGTTTTTAAATACCCTGAAATGATACAATGCTTTAATCGTGCTTCGTCGTGCATTCGTTGAGTAACTGAACGACAAAAAACAAATAGTAAAAAGAAAAAATGCAGAAAATACAAAAAATATAGAAAAAAGTAAAGAAAAGTATAGAAAAAATAAAGAAAAAAGTAAAAAAAAAAGAGAGAATAAAAAGGTTTACATTCTAGCATCTTGTTGCAAGATTGTTATATTTAAACTAAAAAATATCCGCAATTTATATTCTTGTTCCTGTCTTTTATCGCAATATCATAAACGCTTTTTTACTTTGGAAAAACAGACAACCAGTTGTTCATTTTCCTTTGTCATATCAGTACACATACTTACACACACACACACACACACACACACACACAACTTCCTTCATTTTTGGTCGCTACTAATTGTTTGCTCAATTTCCCAGATGTCACTTTCTATGATCAGTCATTACTCTATGGCAATGAACAGAAACATCTCGCAAACCGGCGCAGGCGAAAGGTCGCCAAAGACAAAGACGCCAGTGTCATTGCCACCAATTTCGGCTATAATCGAAAACAATCAGCTGTCGTTGTTGCACCACCAGCCACAAACACAGTCGCAGCCACAGCATCAATCTCAGACGCATCTTGGCCAGCAGCGACAACAGCAGCAGCAGCAGCAGCAGCAACCGGGCTACTACTATTATGGGCAGCAGCAGCAGGCTGCACAGCAGCCTCAACAGCGTTACACTCCTGTTTACGCACAATACCCACCTCAGCAGTCGACACCAAGACCGTTGCCACAGACACAGCAGCAGCCAGTGTACTCTGGCTACGCGCCAAGTTACCGTCCAAAGCCTTACTCGTTGCCACCAATTGAAAATTACAGTTATAGAACAGCGCCGGCGCCAGTAGCTGCAGGACAGGTCACGCCTAGCCGCAACGACACTGGGTTGACTTTACAGACACCACCAGTGATCCGTGTTGCTTCTCCTTTGCAGCACTCTGCTCAATCACAGACGAGCCCAATTCACAGTGCTTACAATAGCCCAACCAACATGCATTCTGGATCCCAGTTGGGCTCGACTTCAAGCACACCTGCCAGTGTGAACTACAGAAGCTCTCCACCAACTATGAACGCGCCGGTTGTTGCGCCTATTGCTGCGCCTGCTGCTACAATTACGACTTCTGGTGCAACTAAACGTGCTGCGCCTCCTAGTGACAAAGTGTTTGCATTTATTTCGCACTCGCCAGCAACGTTCCCATCGCAGGAACCTTCCATCGACAATGCACAGCTTGCCAGACGCAAGAGAAGAAGAACGAGCTCGCACGAATTACTGATTTTGCAAAACGAGTTTGAGTTGGGTCTGAACCCAAACAAGGCTAGAAGAATCGAAATTGCCGGAAAGGTAAAGATGGACGAGAAGGCGGTTCAAATTTGGTTCCAAAACAAGAGACAGTCGATTAAGAGATCGATTAACAAGCAACAAATTAGCAACATCGAAGAAGGTGACGAAGAGGGGAGTGATCACAGCAGAAAAAGTTCTGTGAGCTCAACGAAATGAGGTGCGAAAGGCCTGAAAAAGGCTTTAGACGAATTATAAGAAAAAAGACGAAACCAAAAGACAAGACAAAAGACGAAACCAAAAGACAAGACAAAAGACGAAACGTTATTATTTAGTTATTGTACGAATAGAATATTTTAAGCTGATTGTAGACGATAATTGCCCAACTGATGATCACAAAAAGCAGAAACTCGTCTGACAACCAGGTACAACCATCAAGGCACTTTGCGGGAAATGGTGTATGCACACCAATTTTAGCGTTTTGATTCATTAGGAATGATCGGCATTCAAAAACTAATTAATTCTACGTGTTTAGGTATAAAAACTACCTGCATATAAATTTCCTTCACTTTTGGGGATACAAACAGAAATGGACATTGTTTACGTGTACAGCGGATCAGATCAAGAGCGGTGTTTTAGAAGGAAATGAAACTGAAATTTTGGATCGTCGAACTCGATTCAAGATAGGGAACAAGTACAAACAAAGGAGCCGCATTGGAGTGATAATGAACAATAGCACAAAAGCACAATATACACTATTTACACCAGGATAAGACTAAGAACCGGTGCATAACTGACGATAAATCTAGATTTTGTGTTAAATTAAAGGTGTTTGAAAGTCTCGCCTGACCCTGACTACGGAATTTACAAGTAAATCAGCGCATTTGGCTAAAAAAAAAAGTAAAACAAAAGCTAATTTTTAAAGTTGGCTGAGCGCCCAGAACTTTATTTGTCGGAAAAAGAAACACGAAAGTACCCTGGCACTCTAAATAACTAAGCTATTGATTTTGATTATCGCATTGTGGTTGGGAACCTGACGTTTTGTGAGATGGCTTCTGGGTTCTGGCCATTTACTAAGAACTTCAAAGGGGCTGCAACAGGCACAGTAGGCAGCGGCAAGCAGATACAACAAATACAAATAGACGAAGGTCCCAGAAAACGCAGACACAGCAGACACTAAACAGCATACAATCCACAAACCGTACTCTTTGATGACTTTGGCGGCAACCAGACCGTGCAACGCTCGTTGCCCCGTGAGAGCCGGCACACGCCATTTTTCTTCCTGAAAAGGCACTTTTTAATATCCGATAAAATTGTCATTGGTAATCCCTACCGTACCCTGGAAGTACTCTGGACGTACCCTGGACGTACCCTGCGACTGGGATTCAACAATAAAATGGCGTTAAAAAACCCTAAACAGGCAGTCTCTTTTTAGCGCCGCTTGACACATACGAGTCGATGTTTGTACAAATGCGTACACACATGGCGCGCAGTTGTGCCAGGTACCCCCAGGTAGCACCAGGACTCACTTGAAGACTCACTTGAGGACTTTGTTGAGGACTTATTGGAAGGGGTGGGTCTACAACGAAGGAAGGGGGTGTACAAGGCAGGGTAACACTACAAGGTCTGCTCTGCTCATCTGAAACCGCCCAGATACACCGTTGCCTCAGCTGAACTCATTGCAACACAGAGCAGCAGACAATGGATCACACAATGCCCGACCACACAATGCCCGGCCACGGGGACCACAGCGGCGGCAGCGGCGGCGGCCATGAGGGCCACATCATGCCTGCCACGTGCAAAACGAGCATGTTGTTCACATGGGAGTACAAAGACGTGTGTGTTGTGTTTCCGTGGTGGCACATCCACGGGGCAGCACACTTGGTTTTGAGTATAGCGGCGATATTTGCATTGGCCGCGGGGTACGAGTACTTGAAGTACCTGAAACACAAATTTGAGTCTGAGGCAAAACTTTTGAGCCCAGGTGGATCTGGGTTGTACGACAACAAGGTGCCAGGATCGTACAAGTTGAAGAGCTCGTTGTACTACGGCGCCTTGGTGGGGTACTCCTTCATGTTGATGCTCGTATTCATGAGTTTCAACGGCTGGTTGATGGGTGCCGTTGTGGCGGGGGCTTTTTTTGGCCACTACGTGTGGGGCGAATCGGCACGACAGGTCGAGTTGGCCGACAGTGTTGACCTGTTGGCGTGCCACTGAGGCCGGCGACGGCGGCGACGGCGCTGGCGTTGCAGCTGCAGTTGAACTGAGCAGCGGGCAACGGGCAGGGTTTTGAGCACTGCCAAAATTCGGCAAGGCGTGCCACTGAACTGAGCTGTGGAGCCAACTAGCACACGCTGCAGTGTCTCAGTGGAAACACTGCACTGCAGTATTGCAATAGAGCACGCTTCTTCTGGCGAGCTTTCCAGTTCGGGAAAGAAGAAAGAAAAAAGGACTGTGTGCACTGTCCCATTGGCCTACCTTATCTCAAAACTGGTTGAGCAGTGGCTCTGAGTACATGTTGATATTTGTTTGGTGTAAAACCTATTGTGCTTCTAAAAAACATACTACTGAGTAGTCTCCAGAGCCAACTGCATTCCACTAGTGCACTGTCCATCGCCATAAACTCTAAAATGCAGCTTTTCCAGTGACACCAACTTAGATGCACTGCAAAAGACTCACAAACAGTGGTGTGCAATCACACAAAATGTGTGGCTCAGATCAATGCACTGCTACTCCTAGGGGTAACAATCACCCTGCCAAAAGTGCCAAACCAGCACTGCAGGGTGGCATTCCCTGAAACCACATCTACTCTCTACATCCAACTAAGCAGTGTGCTATTCAGTATTCTACCAGACCGGCGTCCCCACGTGCCAGGTCCTAATGCTTCCCGTTCGTCTTCTTCTTGCGCATCTCGCGAGCCTTTTTCTCCACCTCAGGGTCAAACGTGATGAACTCGTCCAAGGCTTTGCCGGCCGGCACCATTGGCAAAACCGGCACTTTTTTCTCGACCTTCACCTCCAACAAGATTGGGCCTTCGTAGGCCAAAAACTCGTCCAATTTGGCGTCCACGTCCTCTTGTGCGTGCAACTCAAGGGCCTTCATGCCCATACTGTCGGCCAATTTCACAAAATCTGGGTTTCCCTGGTGCGTGTGCGAGTATCTGTAGTCGTAGAAAAGGGACTGCCACTGCGTTACCATTCCCTGCTCCTCGTTGTTGAGCACAATCACCTTCACGGGGATGTTGAACTGCACGGCGGTGCTCAACTCTGTGAGTGTCATGTTGAAAGAGGCATCGCCGTCAATGTCGATCACAATGGCATCAGGTTTACCCACTTGAGCACCAATAGCCGCTGGTAATCCATACCCCATAGTACCTAAACCACCAGATGTAATGAACAGTCTTGGCTTGGTCCACGTGAAATGCTGTGCTGCCCACATTTGGTGCTGTCCCACACCCGTGGTCACAATCACTGGTTTGTGCAATTGCTCACACTTTTCACTGAGGCGGCGTATCAAAGTCTGTGGCTTGATCATGCTGCCCGGGGTCTCTAATTGGTACGCGTATGGGTACTTCTTCTTCCACTGGTTGATCTCGTTGAACCAGTTGGCACGCTGGGTGAACTCCACGTTTTGTACCAATGGAAGGAACTTGCGCAAGTTCTCAGTGGCGTCTCCCTCGATCGCCACGTTCGCCTCCACGACCTTGTTGATGTTCTTTGGCGAGATCTCAAAGTGGATGATCCCACCTTTCTTCTCCATAGCCGCCAATTTGGCCCGTGGGGCAAACTTCGACAATGAGCCCGTGACTCTGTCGTCAAAACGGGCACCCACAGCAATGATCAAGTCCGCGTTCTGCATGGCCAAGTTCGCCACACACGACCCGTGCATGCCCAACATGTCCAAGGACTTGATATCCCGCTGGTCGTAAGCACCCAAGGCCTGAATAGTGGTTGTTACTGGAATTTGGGCCTTTTCGCTCAATTCTTTGAGCAAAGCCGGGCCATCAGGGTGGTTCAAGATGCCCGCGCCAACGTAGAGCACAGGTTTCTTGGCCACGTTGACCAAACTGGCGCCCTCACGGATCAGCTCCTGGGCAAATTCGGCCACTGCGTGTTTTGTGATGTTTGCCAAAGTCTTCAGCGGCAAAGTCGAGTTGACAGGGATGGCGTCGCGCAAGACTGCAGCGGTGACGTCCTTTGGCAAGTCCACAAGCACCGGGCCCGGACGGCCCAGGGTGGCAATCTCAAACGCCTCGTTGATTCTTCTTGGCAACTCTTGCACGTTTTTCACCATAACGTTCCACTTTGTGCACGAACGCGAGATGCCCACGACGTCGGCTTCTTGGAAGGCGTCGGTGCCGATCGCGCTCGTAGGTACTTGGCCCGAAAACACGACTAACGGCACGCCGTCGGCCAAGGCGTCGGCCATAGGAGTGATGACGTTTGTGGCGCCGGGACCAGAAGTCACCAAAACCACGCCAGGCTTGCCCGTGGCCCGCGCATATCCTTCGGCCATGTGTCCAGCGCCCTGCTCGTGGCGCGGAAGCACAAAGTTGAAGTGTTTGGACTCGTAAATGGCATCGTACACGGGCAAAATGGCCCCACCCGGGTACCCAAATACTGTGTCGACTTTGTGGCGGAGCATCATCTCGTGGAAGATCTCACCGCCGGTTAAGCCGACGAACGAGTCGTCCATGAGCGGGTTCTTCTTTTGGCCCAACTTGATCTCTTTCTCCACGTCCTCCTGGGTGCTCTGGTTAAAAGCTGGTGACGGTTTCTCGCGCAAAATGGTTGTGGAAATCAGGTTGTTGCGAACAAAGTTTCTGCTGAGGCCTGCGGCGGCAGCGTTGCCTGCGGCAGCACCAGCGGCGGCGGCTTTCGTCTTGATGGCGCTCTTTGTGGCCTGAGATGCGGTCTTGGTGGTCACTCTGAACATTTCTGAAGGTTTGCGAAAAGATGCACTTTTTTTGCCTTTTATACCAAATCTCTGCCGAGTAAAATTTTCACGGTGACTCAATCGCGCCGCACGTGACCACTTTGACAGGACACTCGGAACTTATCGCTCTGGAACCTGGCCACAACTCACAGGCGAAAAGTGGCACAAAAAGGCTGCCGGCGGCCAAAAATTGGGGCAGACGTGCTGCTACAGCGTGTGATTCCAGTCTGGGTGTCTGGGCTCCCGCTGGTGTGCAATGGCAGCACACTTTTGCCCCGGATTCCTGCCTGTACCCACACGATCCGTGTGTGATAGCCAGTTGACCTGCATGAGTGGTTACGTGCCCTGAGAGCGGTACCGGAGAACAACGTCAACGTTTTTTTTTGGGCCCCAACGGGCTAGTCGCAGATGGGAAAAGTTACCCGGCCGTGACTCGGGGTACCGCGCTACACTACACCACACTATGCTGCGCCGCGCTATGCTGCGATACCTACCTACCGCTACAACCAGCCAGTACGATGATGCTTCTGATTACTCTATGTCGTGTTGTTTCCCAGTCCTCACTCTCCTGCGCCCGGCCTACTGCATTCGGCCCTCATTGATCAAACGCTCGTACCCCGTGCTCACAAACACCCTCTGCAAGTACTCTTCCCAGAAGTTCTTCCCATGTTTCTTCTTCTTCTTCTTCTTCTTATCCTTCTTATCCTTCTTATCCTTCTTCTTTTTGTGCTTCTTTTCGGTTTCAACAAATTTTGCACTTTTCTGGTCCTTAACCAATTGTTTGCCGAGCTTGAGCCAGTCTGCAGTCAAAAGCGAGTCCAACCCACTCACGTTAGCACTTGTGTACTCAACTTCATACTCAAAAGGCTTGATTCCCTGGTTCACTTTGTCCAAGTCCAAGTAGTACTGCACAAACCCCGTGGGGGAAAAAGTCTGTGGTTCAAATGCCGGCCCCAAAGTCACATTGGGACTCGGCGGATTTGGCGGAAACGTTTTGTCCTTTTTGCGGTCAACCACGGTCTCGATACTGGCGTCCTCTTGCTCCAAGATCTCGTTCAAGTCCTCAAAAAACTCAGACCACGGCTTAGACGCTCCGGAAACCAACGCCGAGTTCATGTCTGACACATTGTACTCCCAGACGCGGAACCCAGGGTTGAACGTAGGTATAACGCTGGCTGCAACGTGCACTATCAGGTAGTTGCCCGGGTCCTCGGGGTCCAAATCTGCATATAGATTCTCACACACAGACTCCATGTAGTCCAACTTGTTTAAGCCTGGCGCGGCACCAAGCAGGGCAAACTCGCTGCGCAGAAACTTTGCGTCTGTTTCAGGGTCGTATCCGGGCATCAGCGTGTCTTCGTTGACACTTTGAAGAGCCAATTTGGCGTTCAACGGCACAAAATGGTCCAAATTCATGTGGCCAAAAAGGCCGCCCACAATGATGTCGCGGAACTCGTGCGCCCACAAGATGTACTTGCGGTAGCAGCTCAAATCGTAGTTTTTCGGCACCGGTGGTACATGGCCCAGAATCCACACTTTCATTCCCCGGCGGCGCAACTCCTTGAGTGTGTAGCCAAGCCAGAGCATCAAATTGTACCCGGGCTGCTTTCTGTTGTCACAGTTGTCGACTAGCGGGTTCGACTTGAATAGGTAGAGCGTATTCAACGAGATAACGGCTAATTTATCGGGTACAATCTCAACGAGGTAAGTTGCCAATTTTTCAAAAACGTGGCCCTGTTCCTGGGGTACGTACGAGGCCCACGTTTGGTGCAAAAGCCGCGACTGGAGCGTTGGCCCAATGGCAAACAAGTTGTGTGGGTACACGTCGTTGTTTCCAAGACTGGGGATTAAGGGCACCGTGTAGTCTCTTGGGTCTAAGGTCTCGTGGTTTTTGAAAAAACTTGCCATAAGCTGCGATATGTTGGCGTTGCTATCGAAGATCTCGCTCTCAGTTCTCGGAATCTGCCGGTCGTTGTCGTGTCGCACGTTGTCGCCCGTCCAAATTATGAAGTCAATCTCGTCCTTCAAGTTATCGTTTATCCACTCCAACGTCCGCAAAACCAAGCTGTACGGCGAGTCGCATCCCATCATCGCGTCCCCGTACTGAGAAGCCAACTTCTGGTCGTCGTCCGCATCGTGCCGAGGCTTCCAATGGCATGCCAGATCCACTGTGCGATTTTGCACGTAGTTGAAGTCTGGGTGCAAATCTGTAATATGGAGAAATTTGCCCTTTAAACCGCCGGGTGCTTTGAGCCGCTGCTGTGGGCCATCTCCCGACACCGTTGCAACAGCTATTAGCGCCCATACCGTCAAAAAACCCACAAGTGACATCGAAAAGCCAGTATTTAATTGTGTCTCTTGCTTCGCTGCCACGGTTTTTTGTCGAATTCTTGTGTGTTATTTTTTTTACTTTTTTGCTAGCATTTAGCAGCTTTCACAGTTGATGTTTTGGGCCACCAGCCGCAACGTGCACAAGATAAATTTCCCAATGCCGTAATTTTGATCCCAGAGGGGGGTGTGGTAACAATGTAGCGCTACAATTTAATTAGGGGCATCTGAGTGCTTTTGCTCTTGCTGCTCTACCAAGGCAATGGTGGCAGGGCCTGTGGCTCTTGCCGGCGTCGTGCTCGTCGCCAGGAGCCGGCCGAGCAACCAGTGGTGGTGCGACAAAAATCCAGGAAAAAAATAAAGTGCTGCGCGTGTACACAGATTTGGAGTTCAAGCTGCCTGGGATGCTGAATGGGGCACTAAGTGCAAACAGAGGACGCTGATTGGATGTGGATACGGCCTGGTACTGGTCGTGCGTGTGAAGCATCACTGGCACTCTAGCAGCCGCTGTGGACAGCAGAATCAGTCGTTTTGACACGTACTTGCACCAGAAACCGAGCCAACAGTGGGTAGTATAGCGATTGAGTGCCAGTGAAGCTGTCATTTTGGTCACCTGGCCAACTGGTCAAACTTCTTTGTCTTTAAATCCCACCCCAGTAGAACACCACACCAAAGAGATTCCTACAAAAGATTTCAAATATACCGCACCTGGTTTTTCCTTACTTTTTTTCAAATTTCGTATAAATACGACCGCGGGCAAAATTGCGTTTCTTTTCGCAACCGAAACAACACAGTGCTACTCAAGGACATTCCTGAAGGGGAACTTACGGGTATCAGATGAAAAAGTCATGTTAATTCATATATCATCAAAACGCGACACGGCAATTGCCGGTCAAGCCTTCAAGCAAACTTAGTTGGCCTTCTCAAAGTACTCCTTGGCCTTCTTTGGGTCTGGCTTGATGGTGGCAGCACCCTTCTCCCAGTTAGCTGGACAAACTTCACCGTGCTTCTCGGTGAATTGGAAAGCGTCAATCAATCTCAAGGTCTCGCTGACGTTTCTTCCAACTGGCAAGTCGTTGATGGTGATTTGTCTCAAGATTCCCTTAGGGTCAATGAGGAAGATACCTCTGAGAGCAACACCTTCTTCTTCCAACAAAACACCGTAGTCTCTGGACAAGGAGTGGTTGGTGTCGGCAATCAATGGGATGTTAATTGGGCCCAATCCACCATCTTTTCTTGGGACGTTGGTCCAAGCCAAGTGGACGTGCTCAGAGTCAGTGGAAGCGAACAAGACAACAGCGTCCTTCTCAGCAAACTTCTTGGCAGCGTCAGAGTAGGCAATGATCTCAGTTGGGCAGACAAAAGTGAAAGCCATAGGGATGAAGGCCAAAACAACCCACTTACCCTTGTATTGATCCAAGGAAACGGTTTCGAACAAACCGTCAACGACGGCAGTCTTGGTGAATTTTGGTGCTGGTTTTTGAATTAATGGAGCCATTGCTAAAATTTCTGGAGTTTTAATTTATTTATGGAAAAAAAAAGAAAATCCAAAAAATGGTGGAAAAATGCCACCTTATATCTGAATCACAGCTCCGGCGTCTGGATTCGAAAGCTTACTAAAAAATGATCGAGATTGTTCTGCTCCAACCCGGGTAAGTCCATGCGCGAATTGCACCCAATTACATAAGACACCTTCTTTTTTTTACCCCATGGCGAAAGCGCGGCTGTCGGACTTTAGAACTGGGGGCCACACAGGTGAGGGTACAAAATGCACTCAAAAAAGGTGCGCGGCAACTTGGCTATCTCAACGGCGACCAGCTCGACACTGGCACAAACAGAAAGCCTGCTGGTTGCAATTCAGAGGCAGCTACGGCAGGCAGAGCTCGCCGCGGGCCAGGCAACGGCTTTTGCGCAGTTTGGCATATAGGCTAGGCCAGAACCCAGTGCTGGCGGTTATGGTGTATGGATGCATTTAATAACTTGTATAGGCAACAAAATAGATAGGGTATTAGTAAGGGGTGTCAAAAAGCTAGGTCTGGGTCCCAGCATCTACTAGCAGCCAAATATGTCATCATTTCTCACCGAGTTCTAGATTCGTGCATGAAGCGGTTGATTACGCAAAGATCTGCGCTGCCCACCCATTCCATGGGCTAGTTGTTGATGGTGTCCAACAATTTCTGGCGGTCGAATCTGTGCATGTACTTTGTCAACTCACCGTTCTTAGTAATGTGGACCACCGGGACATCAAAACACTTATTAGTAAGGAAATTCGATACACTTGTGGCCAGGCGTCAGCACTAGCGCGTTTTGTTTGATCTCTCAATACTTACGTAGCTATCCCACCACTTTTTGTCCTGGGTAATGTCCACCACCTTCAAATCAACGTCACTCGAGTTGCGCAAGACATCATCGAGCACGGCTTTGGCGTTATGGCACAAGCCGCAGTCTTTCTTTGTGAAAAATTGCACGCTGACCTTCGGCATGGCCGAGTAGAGCCTTTTTGCAGTAAACATTTGAGCAGGTATTGTGGAAATTAGCGGGATTGAAAATTAGCGGTTTGGCGATGCGGAAAATTTGGGTAGTTTCTCGGTTTCTTTCTCGGTTTCTTTTTTGGTTTCTTTCTCGGTGTCGTTTTTGGTTTCTTTTTTGATTTCTTTTTTGGTTTTTTTTTCTTTTTTGGCGGCAGCACCACTGCAGCTTAATTTTCACGGAACACTCATTTTACTACTCAAAAATTGGCGAAATGACTTAAAAACACCAGTGTATTGCTAGAATTGATCATACAGAGGCTGCAAGACGTCCAGTCGCTCTTGCAAACGTCAATCGTCAACTATTCTGTCACATCTCAATTATCTCGCATTAGATCGCCAAATGCGTGCTAATTCGAGAACTAGTGCCAACTTAAAGCCATTTTTTCATTTCTTTTCGTGATGCTTCCAGTGATGTGTTGCAAGATGCGTTTTTGCAACTTATTATCTTTGCATATTGCAATTTTGCAATTACTGCTTGAGTGCACTAATGCACTTCTGCAAGGTACAGAGACTAAACAAAGTAATTAATTAAACCAAAACTAACTTCAAGTATCTAAATCTTAACGGAAGTACTTCTTTTCAAATGGACGAACAGCGTTGTAAGCAATGAAAGAGAATCCGAAAGCCAATTCGAAACCAATGTCACCACCATAAGTTCCGATCTTTCTGGCAATAACACCGTGATACCATTCAGAGTCCATTCCCAAAACGACACCGGCAACACCACAGCAGAAACCAAAGGTACCAGCAATACCAATTGGGTACTTGCTTGGGTCGTTCCAGTCCAAGTAGTTGTAGCCAGCAAATCCTCTTCTGTAGATGAAGTGCTCACTCAAACACATAGCAATGTAGATGGCCAAGTAGTAGGCAATCAAGTCCATAAATGTGGTCATGTACAGCGCAAAGTGGTAGTATGCTGGAATACAAATGGCCAAAGTACAGAAGTTACCCAAGATGGTCCACAAGATTCTTGGAATCTTACGCAATGGTGACCACAAAGTCTGGGCACACAAAGCAATGGAGTACATGTTTGGAATGTTGTTGGCAACTGTGGACAAGGCCAAAACGACACAACAGAATTGACCAAATCCGTGCAAAGAGTCTGTGACCAAGATAGAGTACACCAATCCACCAATAGAGTCGGATTTGTAAGCAGCAGCCCAGGCATCGTTAGAGACTGCACCGGTACCACAAGCAGCACCCAAAATCATGGTGAACCACAATGGGAAACACAAACCGGCCAAGACACCAAAGAAGACTTTGGTTTTGTTGGTAGATTTTGGCATGTAACAAGTGTAGTCGGCAGCGTATGTAGTCCATCCAGAAGCAAAACCGAAAACGGTACCACCAAATGACAACACGTTACCAGCAGTGGTTTGTCCACCAGGGAATCTGCCAATGTGTTCAGGAGCAGTACCGTCAAAAGTACCAGCAATCGTCATTCTAGCAATAATGATGAAAAAGATGATAAAGTTTGGCACCCAGGAGTACTTCTCGTAGGTGTGGATGACATTGTAACCAAAGAAGGTGACAATAATAGTGATGACAACCAAGATGAAACAACCGGCCCATGGTGGCAAAGTACCGTTGTTGACAATGTGCAACAACTGGGCACTAGAAATAATGTTTGTGGCACCCCAACCAACACAAGCAACCATGTTGATCAAAGCAAAAATTCTGGTGGTGATGTTACCAATCAAGAATCTCGACAACACCATCTGTCTCAAACCAAACTCAGAACCGAAAACAGAGAAGAAAGCCACTGGCAAAGCACCAATAAGGTTGAAGAAAATGATGACAAGAGTAGATTGCCAAAAGGTCAAACCAAACACTGGCGTACCCAAAACACCCAACGAGAAAGTAGCAATCACCATATTAGCAGCAAGCCACATGGAAGAAGCCTCCCAAATGGATGGCTCGTTTCTCTCCTCCTCAGTGATTCTCTCGATACCCTTTGTTTCGGCCATGCTCAAGAAAGCACTCACAATTTTCATGTAGAAAGGCTTGTCGCCTTCAGCCTTGGCATCTTGGATGCTTGTGTTTGTGTATGTAGGCTCGATCTTTTGCTTCTCAAGGTCCGACGACATATTTTCTAGATTGATACTATTAAACAAAAAGGGATATCACAAGATTTAATATTTCAATCTGGAAATAATGGAAACAAAAACTACCTGGGACGATAAAGATGATTATTTATACATTTTTTTCCATGAACTTTGATATTTTTTGTACTGGCTTTTTTACTTTTTCTTTATTTTTTTCTTCTATTATTTTTTGTGAACTTTACTTTTTTGTGCCATCTTACTTTTTTTTCCCGATTGTCGAGGGTTTCCAGTCCAAAATTTTGAGCAGAGGTACTCACCGGATCCAATTATCCCGCTCAGATTGATAATTCATGTCCTCAATGCGGTAATGATAAGAACAAAGTGATGCCCTGGTCACGTGCATATGTTGTTTCCGTTGAGAAATGTGCCGGCTTTTTTTTACAAAAAATATGTAAGATACTGCACAGTCATGTTCCGTCTTTCAAAACCGTAATGCACGGCAATAACTAAACAGAAAAATTTTCTCTCTTTGAGCACTAAGCGTTTCCGTATAATGGCAAGATGTAGGTTGGTTGCTAAGAATAGCGATTAAAATAACAAAATTCCTTAGATTTTGGACTGTTGGGCTGGTGCTAAATGCCAGCTGCACTGAAATTTTGGTGCTTCATTTCATACTAGACACTACACTAATGAGACTGAGGACTGTACAGTACATAAAGGCAAAAAAATGTGGACCTGTATGAGCAGAATCTTAAAGCTTATAGCCTTTGTGGCACAAGCACAAATGGTGCAACGGAAAATACTCACGAGCTTATTTCTATTTCGTCCACCTGGTGACTCAAACAAATCCAGCATTTTTTTTGAAATCTCAACTCATTTGGGAAAGCGTAGTACGACTAAAACTGATTTGATATGAAACTCCCTTTATCAGCGTTTGTCATGTTGGCTACTTTCCAATTAGCAGCTCCGCGGATAGCTTTGGCATTTTTGCTTTACTTTTTTTTTCCAGCGCTTTTAGTGCTTTTTTTGATTCTTTTTGGCTTTTTAACGCTATTTTTCCTTGCGCTGGTTGCCAGTTACTGGGGCATAATCCGGTTTAGCGCTAAAATTACGACAAGAGATGTAGGGCTTTTTTTTTTGGATAACAGGAAAAACCTGGCTTGCCGCGGCTGCTTATCTGGCACTGCGCGATCGGTTTGCCTCGGCATCCTAATCAGCCCAATCGGGCAACTGATAAGTAAATTGACAGAATTCGGATCACAAATTATTTCGGTACAACTTATTTTTAGGAAACCAGCACTAGATTGTGACACATTAACGTCGAACTTACGGCTATTGTGGAGTGCATTGATTCAAGTCAGTGGTTGGTGATTACCGAGTATTGTTTGACTTCGTGATAGGAGGCCCGTTTTGAAATGGCAATGGTGTTCTGATCCGTGAGTTTCCAGGTTTTCCCAAGGGGTCTAAAACACTTCAGAACCCAAATGGAACTATCTAGCGCGACAAAAACAAAGCACTTGGAGTTCTGCGCCAGCAACTCCCTTCATATGGCCAGCACAGCTGTGCCTGTCTGCAATTTTAGACAAAAGCAAGAAAAGATAGACTGCCATACTCAATATGGGCTCGTTTGTGTTGTTTCTCTATATCAGTTACTGCGATGTTGTTATGTGCTCGCTCATCGCGTTGCTGTTTTGAACTGTGTGTTTTTAGTGCATTAATGTAGATTTTGAGTCTGTGCTAGCGGTTATATACAGATACGTCAAGTTCCGCAGAGATTTGTAAAAAGCCTACGATTCAATTTGGGCACGTACAGCAACGTGTGCTGCCACTACTGTTTGTAAATCCGGGCCTCATGTGCTGTTGCAACTGGAATGATGCTCTGGTGGTGACTGTACCGCAGCCCGTTGTTGCTCGATAGTTCTGGTTTGGTCAATGCGTACAAGCGTTATAGAGTCTTAGTTGTACGCAAAATGTGATAAAGACAGCTTTCAAGAACAAAGAGTGTATACTGACTTTGCTACGAAGGGAGTGTAGAGATTGGGGCCATAGCGCTGAATCAAAATCATTTCCAGCTTCTAGGGGCCATATCATGATGATATGGAAACGTCGCAGAGGTTTGAGCTGAAATCTTCAGCATATGAGAACCAGAGCTCATCAGCCTACATTCTGGCCATGAACACGAAGCAATCCGTCAAGATATGCTTTTATTAGCAATCAGAAATGCTAGATTCAAATCCCAAGTCGTTATTCCCCGAAAATTCTAACCCTCACTATCTACATTGTGTGCAAGGTGCAAACGGGCCACAAACAACACTGAGGTTTGGTATTACGCAAACTGGGCCACCAAACTATAGACTGTACAGGACTCTGAGTGGGTTTTCCTCTGCTCTGTCAGACTTGTGTCTACATCTGTGTTTTAAAACAGTCGTGTACACAGATTGTGGCCTACCTATAGATGCAGCCACCGGGTACCGCGTGCAAGACTCCATACACTTTCTCAAGCTGCAAAACCTGGCAGAAGAGCACCCTTTGAAAATTTTGGGTCGCAATTACCAAACTGCGCGTTACCTTCAAATTTGGGTGAGGGCTACACGGTAAAGCAAAAACATCAAATAATGGCCGGCCAAATCTTTGGCCATCCTCTGAATAGGCTCCTGAGGTACACACGCGACTGTACGAATCTCTGGGTCGGCTGTTGACACGAGTCCACACCAGAAAATGCTGTTTTTTTCGGGACACCACTTAGCCTCTGAAAAGAGTTTTGCTCTTTGAACATCAGAGAAGCCCAGCAGGCCAGAGTAAACAAACTGATGCTCATCAACAGATCAGCGTCGCGATGCCAGCACACTATGCGCGACGTTTTTGGCAAATTTGCTGCCCTAAAGAAGTAAACAGAGTGCTCAATCAGACACGATGTCAAGGACAGCGTTTTTACTTTTTTTGCATCACTCCTCAGTCGCCAAAAGATCTTCAATGCGCAACGGTTTTGATGGCTGTGTTTGACAACACAAACATGGGACTAGCGCGTTTTTCAGGCTCAGCTTCAAACGGTGCGTATTGACAATCACAGGCGTTTTGCCCCAAAAGTGGTTGGTTCTCTGTACAGAAACACCCTAGGCGATTGTATTGGAGAAACAAACCCGGTTCGAACACAAGTGCTGAAAGCAATTGAAAGGTACCTAATGATCAGCGGCTTACGCGAGAGACATATTCTATTGCAGCCATGGTTACTTGGTTTAGCAGTTTAGGTACTCTTTTCATTTGGTTGCTGGATTATTTGGGATAATCAAAGTGCAATTTCGCGAACCTGCGCCGATCACCTGTAGCAATTTTGTTTAGGGCTGTTCGCTAATTGCAAGGGTTATGGTAAGGATTTTAATTACAAGGTGAGACAGGAAAAGCAAAAAACAGAGTAATTTCGGCCTGTCAGCAGCATCGTTTGGCTGCACGCTTGCTAATCAAGATTTGCAAGAGATAGCTTGATGCGCTGTTGATTGATCTAATAAGTCTGATTTAAGCCGCATTTCTGCAAACTTTGGGTGTAGACACATTGATATATGGAACTACGGGACACAGCCTGTGGACACGGTTGAACGCCCACAGCACAGCAACTTCTGTGTACAGCACTCCAACCGTGATACGGGATTGTGAGCAGCAGTTGTCGTAAAATACTGGGAATAGGTTTTAGCTCTCGCTCAAGTGTATTTTGGCGTATACACAAAGTACGTCTGTATAGAGAAAATGCCTTAACCCACAGGTTTGAGTCTAGAAAGGCGGCCGCTTTGACCTTCGCCCAAATTCTCGCTATCTGTAGCTTTTTACTAGGAATATTAGGCATATGAGTCAGGGAATAGCTTCGCAAAAGCTAACGCCTGGCGTGATCCATGTCGAGACATGAAATAAAAATGCGAATATGGGAAAAACTAGGCTAAATTGGGCAGGCCCCCAAGAGCCCACGCCAAAAGACGGCAGAGGGCCAATACTGAGGCCACCAACGCCAATATCGAATAATTCCAAAGATACAGAACTGCAATGTCACAAATATTTGCGCTACACCGCACAAAGTTTTATGCGCTGAATTTTCTGGCACCACTTACTATTCCTTTTTTATGGGCTGACATGATAGCGCGCAGCTTATTTATTTCAATGCGCCGATACTAATTGACGGCTAGTATAATTTTCGTCCAGTCGCTACCCCAATTCGGTAAGTCATCTTATTAAGATCTGTGAAAGGGATGTTCTCACGCAGGCGAAGTGGACGTCAAAGCAGTAACTAAAAGCAAAGCGAGAACAGCTAAAAAAAAATAAAAAAAGTAAAAAGGCTGAAACTTGAATTTGGCTCAAAGGTGGACCTCCTTCATCGATTGAGTGGGGTGAATCGAGTATTGCACAGAATTAATCACATCACACACAATAGCACTTCCGCAAAGAGTAAACCAACAGGTTCGGCTAGGAAAACTGAAAGGTTGCTGAAAAAATCAACATGTTTTTCAATAATTTGTAGCACACGCTGTGACGTCCAGGTGGGCTCGGAGACAATAATAGTGCGAGTACGTGAACGAAAATGTAAATCAAACAGTGCTAAAGAGAAATCCGTGTAGTTGATGGACTGACTCGAAAAGTGCCGAAAATAAACTACAGGTAGGAAGGTACCAGCGCGTCTGTTCACGTGACACAAATAAAAAAAAGGTGTCTCGCGAAAAATCTCACTACACCCGTTTTCATAACCATGCACCCTTATGCAGCATATATTTGCCCGGTGCGTTTAAGTTTTCATAAGTCTGCAGGTTGCCTCCCGTATACTTTTATTGTAAACAGTATAAACCATGCCTGCGTGGAAACTCTGGCAAGTGGTATATAAGCATCACCAAGTCCCACAAAGTGGGAAAGACCAACCACACACAGAAACCAAGCACACTTAAGTCTTTCATTTGCTTTTTGCTTTTTGCTTTTCTCCCTATCTTTGCTTTTGCTTTTAATCTAACCTGCTGGCCAGAATGTCGAACTTACAAGCTTTAGAAATTTTTTTGAACACGCCGGTGAACCAGCAAATGATCCATTTCTTGGTTAACAACACCTTGAGAGTCTTGCCGCTGTGCGTGCAGGACACTTATCCAACGCCGCCAGCTTCACCTACCGGCACTGTGCCTCAGTTGCCTTCGCTTTTCACTTTCATCTCACGTTTGGTCAAGTACACAAACGTTTTCACGGGCACGTTGATGGCCACCCTCGTTTACTTGAAGAAGTTGCACGAGAAGCTCCCACAGGGTGCCACAGCACAGGACCCAAGCTCGAGACACAGAATCTTTTTGGCGTGCTTGATTTTGAGTGCCAAATTCCACAACGACGCTTCGCCAAAGAACAAGCACTGGAGCAAATACACTGACGGGTTATTTGAGACTTTCGAGATCAACGAAATGGAGAGACAGTTGTTGTTCTTGTTGGACTGGGACATCACAATCACAAATCACGACTTGATGTACGTCTTGAAAGACTTTTTGATTCCAATCAAAAAAGAGCTCAAAAACATGATGAAGTTGAAGACGTTCCTCAAGACACAGGCACAGGCACACAACAGCCCAGAGAGAGAACTCCGCATGTCGCAGAGTAAGTCGTTGGCAGCCAGATCGCTTTCCACGCACGGTACCCACAACTTGGCCAAGTCCGAGTCACAGCAGCAGATGGTGAAGAAGTTGAAGAAATTCCCTTCGTTGCCACAGCTCCCATCACAGAGAATCAACTACAACAGCGTGTCGTATATCCGTTCTGTGCAGCAACAGACCTGCGCTTCTGGCTACGACTCCACGAGCTTGAACAGCTCACTGACGCTCAATTCGCTCAGCACGTGTCTGAGCAGCACGTCTTCTGAGGCCTCGCTGGTGCTCACGTCGCCGGAGGACGAGTTTTTTGCACCACAAACGCTTCCAAACGAGTTTAAGGTCAGAAAGTACAAGCCAATCGTGCCCACGATGGCCTACGACTGTCCTGTGATCAGCGAGTATGGGTACTAGGTGTCCCCGGGGTTATTTGTATTATACTAATGAAATTCGTAATGGTAATCATTGTAGTCGGGTGGAGGTGTCAAAATGTTAATTTAGGGCCAAATTCTATCTATCCTGTATCGGATGCGTATCAAGCTTGCACTAAAAAGGTTGGTAGACTCTGGAGCATTCGGTGTAAGTTAGTGGCAGATCTTGTCAAGTCTGGGGCCGAGCCGCCGCTCCATGCCAGCTACTCTGTTCTGCTATTCTGCAATTCTGCAATTCTGCAATTCTGCAATTCTGCAATTCTGCAATTCTGCAATTCTGCAATTCTGCAATTCT